>CM050205.1:29830000-29947500 GCA_027475355.1 Coilia nasus | reverse complement strand
CCTGATTCACTGCAAGTCGCTCTAGATAAGAGCGTCAGCTAAATGCAATGTAAAGGTGTTTTTTTTTTTTTTAAGGCGTAAAGACTTGCATGGTTATCACAGGGGTAAACTCACACCACTCTGTGGGTTTTTCAGAGCACACAGGCAGCCCTAATCAAGGACTAAGGTACAGCCTGGCATTTTTAAAATTTAGCAAACTTTCTGTTTTTACTATGTCCACATAAGCAATCAGAGGTTCTGTTTTTGAAAGTCTGATTTTGTCATCCACTTTTGCTGGTGCACCCGCACGCCATTACAAGGCAGCTACGGTACAGCCATGGCAAACTGATGAGCTTTCTTTAAGTTACAAACGCGTCAATCTCATAACTCTCTTTGCCTCTCTTCCCTCTCTCCTCTCTCTCTATCTCACTATCTCACTCACTCACTCTGCCCCTCTATCTGTCCCTATCCATCTCTGTCTCTCTCTCTCTGTCTATCGCTGTCTCTCTCTCTCTCTCTCTTTCTCACTCTTTCTCTCTCTCTCCCCTCCCTGTTTCTCTGCCTGGGCAAGGTTAAAAATGACCCCTCCTGCCTCCTATCAAGAGTACCTCTTTCTCTCTGTCTGTCTGTCTGTCTGTCTGTCTCTCTCTCTCTCTCTCTCTCTCTCTCTCTCTCTCTCTCTCTCTCTCTCTCTCTCTCTCCCTGTTTCTCTGTCTGGGCAAGGTTGAAAATTACCCCTTCTGTCAAGAGTACCTCTCTCTCTTTCTCTCTCTCCCTCTCTCTCTCTCTCTCTCTCTCTCTCTCTCTGTCTGGGCAAGGTTAAAAATTACCCTCCTGCCTCCTGTCAAGAGTTGCTCACTTGTCGACCTCAGTGAGAGCATTTCCTGCCGTTATTTCATACCTATGTGTGTGTGACTGAGCTAATTGGTCCTGTGTCTGATTTTACACCCACACACACGCACACACACACAAGCTTAATTAGCTGGAACTGAAATTAGCTGGATGATATGAGGAGGGGGCGTGTGGAGGTGCAGATCTCCTAAGGAGGTGTCGGCACCCAGAGGAGGCTGGCTGGATAATAATAATAATAATAATAATAATAATAATAATAATAATCTTTACTTGTATAGCACAATTCATACATACAAGATGCAGCTCAAAGTGCTTTACAGTTTGGCAAGGTCACCACAAGACAACATTTCTTGCAGTCCAGTGGCGCCGGAGCAGATGAATACAGTAGCAAAATGACTCTTGCGTGAGCACGGGTAGATAGTCCTTGTAGGCCCCGGTCAACAGTCTTTGTAGTCCAGAGGCGCTAGAACTATGCAATGTCCTGTTGATGCAGGCTCTTGTATGAAGACAGGTCAACAGTCCTAGGCTGTTGGCGCTAGAACAAGGAAAGTTCATTTAGGCGCAGTTGGGTTATTGGTATCCCCAGGGAGCAACAGGGATGAGGAAAAACTCCCTGTTGCTGGAGGTCCCTGCCTGCTCTCTCCTCCTCTCCTCACCTCTCCCGGGCACGGCCACTGCCTCTGGAAACAGAGGTTTTTTTTAGGTGACATGCAAGTGTTATGTGCATTTTGTAGCACACTTTTGTACATGTGGTTGTACAGTTGTGGTTGGTGGGAGGGTGTGTGTGTGTGTCAGAGAGAGAGTTTTAGGGTGTGCTCTTGTCGCTGTGCGGGAGAGTGAGTATTCTACAAGAGTGTGTTACACAGTGTGAGTGTGTGTGTGTGTGGGGGGGGGGGGTTAGAATGTGTGAGAGAGAGAAGGAGGCTCTCTCCAGGCCTGTATTCTACAAGAGTGTGTTACACAGTGTGAGTGTGTGTGTGTGTATGTGTGTGGGGGGGGGGGGGGGGGGGTTAGAATGTGTGAGAGAGGGAGGCTCTCTCCAGGCCCTCTCACCTGCGTGGCCACAGTCACAAGCATGGGGCTAGTCAGGCAGTGGGAGACAGGAAAAAGGCAAAGACACATCCACAGGAGTCCACACACACACACCTCACACTTTGGTGCACTGCTCTCGACAGCTAGGCACCCACCAGTATGTGGAAAGAGAAACACAGCACAAAGTGCACCCTGACATACTCGTTTCTTTCTCAGCCCAGCATGATGATCTCTCTCCTTCCCTCCCACTGTACCTCTCTCCTTTTCTAGAGATAAATTGTCTGTTTATCTCTCTCTCTCTCTTTCTCTCTCTCTCTCTCATTTCACAACTGCCCTTGTCTCTGTCTCCCTTCCTTGCTACCTATTTCTCTCTCCCTCTGTCTCTCTACTGTTTCTTTCTCTCTCTGTCTCCCCCTCTGTCCGTCTTCCTCCCCTCTCTCTCACCCTTTCACCCTCATCTCTCCCTCTCTCTCCCCCCCTCTGTGTCTGTCTTCCCTTCCTTTTCTCCTCTTGAAGGTCCCGGTCTGTCCCTGCCCCTGTCCTGTCTGGCTGCAACCCCCCCCCCAGCAGCAGTGCACTATATTAATACAGGCTCCACAGCCCATATGCAACTTAATCCAATCCCCTCCATTTGGGGAATGCCGCCGTTTTCAGGGCCCTGCGCTCCAAACCTAATGCAATCCCGCCCATTAACACAAAACCATCATTTTTCTTAACCGAATAAGGCAGACAGTAAGATGGCCATTGTTGCCCAATGTCATCTTACGCAGAAGCAATGACAGGGGCCGTAATATGGTTTGTGTATTATGGAATGGTAGCTCGAGTCCCCCGACTTTACCATTCTTGAGTTACAGATGAGAGTGGGGATTGTTGTTCTTTCTTTTTTTTCTGTCTCTCTAAATGGGAAAAAAGATGTCGTTTGTATGGATTATGGGTGCCGATGGTTTTTAAAGCTGTCTTTGGAATGATTGTCTGTCATTGATGTTCGTTTTTGTTGATGTGATGAGTTGTTTTATGGCGCTCGTGTCTCCTTGTGTGTTGACCTTGTAGTCTAACGATTATCGCTGTGCCATTTGAGTCCATGTTTTCATCTTAACCCGTTGCCGTAGCTACGAGGAACGCGCCCGTTACCTGGAAACCATCGTCCAGCATCACCTGGAGCCAACCACGTTTGAGGACTATGCAGCCCGCGTCTTTTGCCCCGCCCCCCACCACCACCTGCCCTCCGAAGCAGGTAAGGCAGTCGTTCACCCCCCGCCCCTTTCATCACCTTCAGCCAATCAGCAACCCTTTCCATCCGTCACTCAACCACAGGGAGGGCGGCTTCTGCACACGTGACGTTTGGGATGCAGTGTTTGTTTGAAAACTTTTAGTTTCACTGGAGACCTAGAAGTGGTGTCTGGATGCTCACACACGCACACACACACACACGCACACACACACACACAAAGGTCATAACCAGACCTGTCATGGCCCGAATGGATGTGTCATTTTTATCATCAACATCAGGGATGGGCAACTGCATGCGGCCCGCCTCCTCAATCAGTGCAAGCAAGAAAGACAGGCAGCCATGGCCACAAGCAGTGCAAAAAAAAAACTTGATTAAGAAAACTGTACCTTTCAGTCAACATGGGAAGCAGAGTATCTGTTCATGGAATTCAGAGACAACCCCATGTGTCTATGTTGCTTAGAAATTATAGCAGTCATCATGAAAGATTTGAAGTCGCCACTACAACACCTTGTACAAAGTTAAATACAAGAACGAAAAGTACACTATAGCTTCTTGAGCCGCTTTTATAACTGACCTCAAATCAAAAGTAACCAACAACAGCGACTTCTCACCACAGCCACAACTACACAGGAATCAACGAAGCCTTTAATGCTGTTTCACTTGAACTTGCAAAGCAAAAACGCCATATTGTCAGTTGGGGAAATTGTTAAGGTGTGCGCCGTGGAAATGGCCAAAGCTTTTGGTGACGATAACATGGTTAAAGACTACGAAACAATCTCACTAAAAGAGAGAGACTACCTCCTGTGAGTGAGTTGGGCAGCAGTCTATATGGGAAATATGTGTAAATTGTAAAAGTGGGATGGGGGCAAAAATGCACTGAATATGATGCTCGTTGCACTTAATGTTGGGCCACTGTTTTTCAGTTTTGTGCCATCATTGAATGATGTATGCATTTGCACTTTGTTTATTATAAAACAAACAAAAAAAGTTTTGTTTGTCCTTAAACAAGAGTATTAGACATGTTAAAATGCATTTCAGTGTTTAGAATTATTTTGTAGCTTCTCTCATATCCGATTAGTTGAAGTGCACGGCCATGTGGCCCTCTGATAATGGTGATGAAAAAATTTGGCCCTCTTTATCATGAAAGTTGCCCATCCCTGATCAACATTATCACTGCACTGCACATTTAAACACCTTCTCCCTCCTCCTTCAGATACACACACTCACATTCTCTCTTCTGCTCCTCCTTTGGCTTTCTGTCGCTCTGCCTTTCTCTCGCTCCCTTTCCTTCTTTTTGTTCCGTTTCTCCCCATCTCTCTCTCTCTCTCTTTCCTCCTTCTCACTCACACACACTAATGCCTACTCCTGCGCATCTGTGGCGACAGAGGCAGGTTTCTCACCTACGCTGGGTGGAAAGGTGTGAAGTGCTCTGGTTTCGACTGGTCTACTGGCTACACACACACACACACACACACACACACACGCACACACGCACACACACACGCACACGCACACACACACACACAAACACACACACAAACACACACACACATACTCATATTGGTATCCTGAGACATTCCGTGTTACTTAAACCTCATCTATTTTGTAATCATGTATGAAGACACACACACACACATGAGCTGGAAATTAATTGACCATAAAACTATTTCCATTCCTCCTTAAGACAACAGCATTAACATCATTTTCTGTCTCAAACCATATTGTTGAAATAAAGTTTTAAGAAATGTGACTGGATAAAAAAAAAAAACAATTTATTCCATAAATATTGCTCTCTGTAAAACCTGCATGTAAGTGTGTGTGTGTGTGTCTCATTTTTTGTTGTTGAATCAGTTGGGGAGGAAATTCAGTCATTTGATTTGGGATTGAAAAACAGGAGCCCCCAGAGTGCACTGGGGGGCTGAGCAAAAGAGGGCTGTTTTTCAGTGCCAAATGTGTCCTTCGTTGATTGAGTTTTGTTTTTGTTTTTTTGGTTAACATCAGTCCTAAGAGGACTCTCTGCTTTCTCCTAACACACAAAGTGATCCATTTTTCTTTTCTTGTTTCCTTTTCTTTTCTTTTGCTTTTTTGTCTGTTTTCCATTTGATTTCATTTCTTTTTTTTTTTTTTGTTTGTTTGTTTTTTTTCTGTATCTTATGTTTCCCCCCCTTTAGATCATAATCTATCACTTGTGTATATCTAAAGGTAAGATAACCCTGGGGACGACCGAAAGAGCTCAGGCTGACTCTCTTGTAGCCCTTCTCTCTTGTGCTTGTAACAAGGTTATGAGCTCTTTGTTATCGCTCCCTTTTAGACTTTCCCTTTCTCTCTGTCTGTTTCACTCGCACTTTCTCTCTCTCTCTCTCTCTCTCTCTCTCACTCACTCTCTTGCTCTCACTCTCTTTCTCTCTCTCTCTCTTGCTCTGACTCTATCTCGCACTCTCTCTCTCGCTCTCACTCTTGCACTTTCTCTCTCTCTTGCTCTCTCTCTTTCTCTCTTTCTCTCTCACTCTCTGTCTTGCTCTCGCTCTCTTGCTCTTTCTTTTTCTGTCTCTCTTTCTCTCTATCTCTGCCTACCTTTTCTGACATTTTGTTTCTCTTCCCCCCCTTCCCCAACTGATGATATTCTGACTGTTCTCTTCGCTTCATCTCTGGTTCTGAAAAAGTCTGCATCCATCCATCCATCTGTGTATCACTAACTCATCCCTCCTGCACGCACCTTGGCTAATATGTATACATACGCACGCACGCACACTCACACTTTTCCACTAATCTCAGCACAAGTGAATGCTGTGTGTGCGCTCTCTCGCTCTACCTCTCTCTCTCTCTCTATCTCTCTATCTCTCTCTCTCTCTCTATCTCAATCTCTCTGTCTCTCTCTCTTTCTCTGTCTCTGTCTGTCTGTGTCTCTCTCTCTCTGTCTGTCTGTCTCTCTCTCTCTCTCTCTCTCTCGCTCACACACACACACATCCACCTCGTCACCCTGCTTGTCATGTTTGCTTCCTCGCTTTATACACCTCCACCTCCACCACCCCTTCCGGCATGAACTGCGGTAGTACTGTTTCCTGTTTTGCGTCGAGTGTGTACATATGTGTATGTGCGTGTTCTGTGTCATGTCGGACATCTGTCTGCTGCGGTTTGAAGGAAGGTCCTACAGATCCCTCAAATCCAAGCCCTACACTCGCCCCACTTGGACTTAACCTGTCCATTATGGCACAGCCCTAACATGGTTTTGTGTGTGTGTGTGTGTGTGTGTGTGTGTGTGTGTGTGTGTGTGTGTGTGTGTGTGTGTGTGGGGAGGTAATGGTAATTAGATGCTAATATAGTGGTGTGCTTGCGTGCGTTAGGGCTGGTTTGGCTAAATGTGTAAGTGCTTGTGACAGACAGGGACACTCCCCTGATGTCTGTAAACTCTCACCACCAAAGACAATCAGACAGGCTAGACACTGGTAAGTAAGATCATACTGTTGCTGTGTGTGTGTGTTTATGTGTGTCTGTGTGCATGTGTACATATGTAAAGCAAGGGTGTGAACAGTGTGTGTGTGTGTGTGTGTGTGTGTGTGTGTGTGTGTGTGTGTGTGTGTGTGTGTGTGTGTGTGTGTGTGTGCATTTTGATGTGACCAGGTCCTGCTTTTTATCTTGTGTGTGTTTTTCTCTTCTCTGTGCACCAGCTGTTGTCTCCCTCTCGGCTTGTTCGCTGCTCACGCCTCTTTATCTTTTTATCTCTTTATGTCTCCCTGTTTTTCCCTCCCTCCTCTCATCCTTTCTTTTCTTGCATTCCTGTTTTCCCCGGCTCTCATCCTCCCCAAACAAACTGTACTCAATTCCTCCACTCGTCCCTCAATTTCTGTCCTCCTTCTCTAATTCTCTTCTTCTAATTCTTCTAATTCCTCTTCAAATTCTTCTTCTTCTTCGAGTTCTTCTTCTTTTTCTTCTAATTCTACTTTGGATTCTTCTTCTTTTTCCAATTCTTCCTCAATTTCTCTCCTTCTTCTTCTTCTTCTTCTCTGATTCTTCTAATTCTTCTTCTTCGTCATCTTCATCTTCCTCCTGCCAACTCAACCCCCCAATTCATCTTTTTTCTGTGATAATTGACCTTATACCTGCTCCTGAACACCTCATCTGGCCCTCCTCACTGGTCCTCTCCTCCTCTATGCTCTCTCTTCCCTCCCCTCTGCTGTCCCTTCACTTCTCTCCTCTTTTCCTCTTTATCCTTCCACCTTCTCTCCTGTTATGTCCTCTTCTGGCTCCACTCCTCAACATTCCTTCCTCTTTCCTCTTCTCTCTTTTCCTCTCATCTCTTCTCCCCTGTTTGTCTTTTCCATTCCTCTGTCTTGTTTGCCCCTGGTGTGCACTCCTCTCTTTCTTCACATGTCTGTCTGTCTGCCTGTCTGTCACCTCCACCTCCCCACCTGCCCACCCCCCCTCCACCCAAGAGAGAAATGCTGTGGTGTTTCTCCTCCTCCCCAAACCTCCACTAGAAAACATTGGGCTCATCAAGGTAAAGGGCAAAGGCTTGAAAAGGAAGGTGTTTCACGCTAGCTGTGAATGGTACGCTCAAAACTCAACCAGCAACAAAAGTACTCTCTTTCTTTTTTCTTTCTTTTGCACTCATTCTCTCACTCTCTCTTTTTTCTGTCTGTCTCTCTCTCTCTCTCTCTCTCTATCTATCTATCTATCTATATATATATATATATATATATATATATATATATATATATATATGTATGTGTATATATATATATATGTGTATGTATGTATGTGTGTGTATATATATATATATATATATATATATATATATATATATATATATATATATATATATATATATATATATATGTATTAGGGGTGCTACGGTTTCGGATTGTATTCGAATCCGTTCGGTTCGTTTAGCACAGTTCGGTTCATTCTGCAGATCGGATCGGATTTCGGATACGCGAGATATTAAGCTTGCTTGTTTAATAGAAAGTCATTGCTTATGCATTCTGTGTAGCGTACGACGCGCAAGGGTGTTTAGGACCCGGGGGGATGGTTTCTCTTCAGTACCGCCTTCAAAGACGCAAGAGCCAATGAGAATTTTCCCGAGCTTGCCTTCAACCTATCAGCGCTTCGACACAGACGCTGGGGAAGAGACACGTGTATGCGAGACAAACTTTTGAGCGCAGAAAACATGGCAAGTGTAGGAGAAGACACGAGACCCAAATTTGAAGAGGCACCATCGTCTCTGAAATCCGCGGTGTGGGAACATTTTGGTTTCAGCGTAGAATATGATGACCAAGGAAACAAGACGGTAAACAAGCAACGCACGGTCTGCAAACACTGCTCCGCATCGTTCTTGTATTCATCAGGCTCCACTTGAACACAGCGCAGCACACTTACGCCGCAACCACCCGACTATAAATATAAGCGGAGCAAAACGTAAAGATACTTCCTCTTCAACCAAAATACAGACAACTATTGCAACAGCCTTCCAACAGCAGTACTCGGCAGGGGTGTCGCCAGACATATTTTACTGGGGCACATGCCCCAGTATTGGTCTGTAGTGCCCCAGTATAAATTTCACCAGTAAAAAAAAAAAATCACTTTAGACTTTTAGGTCTACATGGCATAATCTACAGAACTGGACTGGAGAGACAGTACTGGAGACGTTATCTGCTGTCTTTTAGCTAACTGGCATATGCCTTTTACCATTGTTGATTTATGTAATGGTTAGCCTAACACTGTGAGCTCCCACACTCAGTTTCTGGAGATTTCTATCTTACATCTACAATGTTTGATGAGCATATCAACATAATCTGATATGATTGTTTAGTTTGAAGCACTATTTATGTTTTTTATGATAAATAAGTGCTAAAAATGTTTTTGCTTTGTGCTCTCGCATTAATTTTCTGTGCCCCAGCTGTGCCCCAGTACAGTAATAGGACTAGTGACGCCCCTGGTACTCGGTCAATTCAGACATGAGTCATGGCGGATGTATGAGCCTTCCAGTATAGTATTTTATTTACTATAGTGAACGTGTTTGAGCACAGCACTAATCGAATTATTTAATGTTTATTAACACTGTAGTAACTTTGCACACCCCCAGTGGTGCACACACCACAGTTTGGAAAACCCTGCTGCATCCGAACCGTATCCAAAACCGTGGCCCACAAATCGTGGACCGGACCGAACCGTGGACACACTGATCCGTTGCACCCCTAATATGTATGTGTATATATGTATGTGTATATATGTATATATACATATGTGTGTGTGTGTGTGTATATATATATATATATATATCTTCTTCTTGCTCCTTGCTGTCTCTTTGTCTTCACTTTGTCCATCTTTCAGTTTAGTTTGTTTTCTTTTTTTCTTTGCTTTGTTTTCCCCCTCTGTTGGAATGACGTATTGCTCTCTCGTCTCGTCTCGTCTCCCCCGCCCTGTGATCTCCATGTCTCCGATGGGTTAGGTGTCATGTCTCTCAGTGTTGATTGGTGACGCCATCCTGTGTGATCAACTTGTTTTTTTTTTTGTTTTGTTTTTTTAATGTCTTGTTTTAGCTTGTGTGAAATTTCACCCAGAGTATTGTTACTGTGAACCTCACACCCATCCCCTGAGAAAACCTATTATTTACACCAGTCAGTTAAGTCAGTTTTAAAGTAAAAAAAAAAAAAAAATCAATTAAAAATAATAAATAAAACAACTTAGCTCTGGTCATGACTGTATGCCTTAGGTGAATACATATTTGGATTGGATTACATTTGGTTGAGAGACACTCCACTTTTTGGGGGAATGCAGGTGGGTGAGGGGTTTTGAATGATCATTCTGAGTGAAATTCATACAAAACACAAAAACACCACCGACTCCTCGTCAGGGATGAAACGGATCGCTGGTGAACCCCATCCGTCTTACTCCCACTCCACCCCCCCCCCCCCCCCCGTCTCTGTCCAAAGCCATGACTCTTACCTCTCCAGCCTTGACAAAAGGAGCGTTGATTCATCTTAACCTCCAGTCACCGTGGCACTACATGCATGAGCAGGCTGTCTGCGTAGAGACTGACTAGTGTGCCCACACCCTCGTTTGTAGATTGATGTCCTGTTCTAACATCTCCCTCAATGTGACGACTAGTCAGAGGTCTCTCAGTCAGCCCCCAGTCTGCCCCCATAGCCCCATGTTGATGATGTTGCCTGTTATGTGAGTGTGTGTGTGTGTGAATGTGAGTGTGTGTGTGTGTGTGTGTGTGTGTGTGTGTGTGTGTGTGTGTGTGTGTGTGTGTGTGAGCGAGCGGGGGGGTGTCTGACTTGTTTTTTTTCTCTCCTATCTTTTTCAACTACCCCCTCCCCACCCCCCCACCCACCTCCTTCCCCAGGCTCATGCCACGAGACTCAGTCGGCCGAAAGCCCGGCAGCGGCGGCAGCAGCGGCGGCGGCGGTAGCAGGGGGCGACGGGAGCGACTCAGCCTCGCCAATGTCCCCTCGTGCTAGCAAGAGCCGCATGTCCATGAAGCTGCGGCGCTCCTCCGGCTCCGCCAATAAGACTTGACCTGCCCCCCCCAGACCGACCGACTGACCCCTGTCTGACCCCACACGCACCCAGACGCCTCCCCCTCACTGCCTGTGCTCCTCTAGATCCACCTGCTGCTCACCACCACAGGACAGCACCGCACTCCTCTCTCTCACACACACCAGGGCTCACGGAGACCAACTTGTCCTCTTCTTTCTCTCGTCATCAGTTTGGGTTCTCTCTCCTCCCGGCCCCCAGGCCCCTGGCACCAGCCCCAACCTTACCCCATTTTCACCCCTATGAGCACCAAACACCTGTTTGCCTGTGATTTATGTGGAGCTTGGACCAGTGAAACCACGCCATAGCTGTGCCACCTTTTAGTAGGAAGCATACAGTTTGTCTGCTCACACACACACACACACACACGGTCATGTACAGTACACCCATGCCACGGATACTGCTGTGGCGACTGGACTTAGCGGGATGGTGGGAGGACAGTGCCTACACTCTGCTTGTGCCCTTGCCAAAAAAAATAAATAAATAAATGATAAATAAGCAAATAAGCCAACACTCACATCAATATACAACACAACAAAACACTTCTCTTGAACTTTCTGGACACACAAAAAAAGTCCTGCCATTGGAAGAGGGAAAAAAACAGTTATATGGGAACTAAAAGCTCCAAATGCTGACGCCCCGGGCGTTTCTGCACAGACGCCTTTCACGTGCTGGGGGAAACGGAGATAAAAAGGAGACGGAAAATGCGGCGATGAGACGTCGACTGCTGTCTTTGTGCACTCCATCACGCAGTCCCCGTCTGCACCGAGCTCTGAGAACAGTGTTGACTCTTTCACCCTCTGCTGTAATTCCTTCGGCACGTGAGAGAGAGAAGGTGACCCACTCAGTACCATTAGCCATGAAGCCATTAATGGTGACATGAAATGGCAAAAAAAAAGTCATTTAAGAAGTAACACCAGTTTCCCTTATGGTTACTATTGTACCCATTGTGGAACATGCTAGAAATCCACTCTGTATACTATATATATACATATATATATATTTGTACTGTAGAATTGAAGCTTGCTTTGTTTACAGTTTGCAAAGATGCTGGCCAATGTTTGGCAGTAGGGCCTTTATTTTTTTGGCTGAATAACATTGTGTTATGTCTGAGGTATGTTTGTGGAGGGAATAAGAAAGCACTTCTTCCTATTACATGTATTCCATACTTCGTTGTTTTATTATAATAATAATTATTATTATTATTTTGTTTTTTCCCCCACACCAGTTGTGGAACTGATATTTTGATGTTAATTGTTTTCACTACTGGTCACTTAGGGTTATGGTCAAGATTGTTTTATCAGTTATCACCTGATTTAGAATGTCACTGAAACATTGTTATTGTATGTTATGTTTCAACCACAGCACCACTTTTCACCAGTAACAGTACACCTGTATATACTATAAATATAAATATATACATATTTAATGTATGTGTATAGTGTATGAACAGTATTTGGTCTGTGTACATAGTTAACGATATTTAAACCAGTCCAAATGAGCAGAAAGCAGAAACTCTAACTAACTTGGAGCCGTTCAGAACATTTATCTTAATTTTTCCAGACCATTTTTTAATAGTCTTCAAAAGATTGCGATTGTCAGGCCTTGCTGTGACGCACCCCGTCGCTGAAGGTACCCTGCGCTTTCCCTGTCCCTGTCTAATGCATTGGCAGCATCACAAGTCTCGTTAACGACCTAATGTGGCACCCAAGCTAAGCTTTTCTTTTTTTAATTGAAGAGCGATGTAATGTTAACAGGGTGGTCTATCTGTAAATGTCAATTTACAGATACCTTAACGACTGGTCGGCCAAAGAGTTTTTAAAATGTACAATGTGCTAAAACCTAACTTCCACAGACAAAAGAAGATCCTATGTATGTATGTATGTAGCCTACACAATTTTTCCATATCAGCCGATGTTTGGTAAAGCGCACAACCATGCAAGACCTCACTTTTCTCTTCTCAATGCGATATACCACACAGGGAAAGCAAAGGGGTCCACTGTAAGATCTTACAGCCGTTGTTTTATAACTGTTAAGAATCGCGCTCTGTCTCCAATTTATGTGTTCGTTCGCTGTTTTCTTTTTTATATATATAAACTTAACATTGAGATGATGATGTCTTCGCCGAATGGTAGGTGTTTTGACGGAGAAGAAAGGGATAGCATTACTGACTATTTAGACAAGGTGTTGCTGCCATGCTTAAAAAAGCAACGGCTTCTGGCATGTTTGGAGTCAATTCCCTGCAAGTCATATTCCGTTTTTGTTTTGTCTTTCACTGAATATTCGTCAGATTTATACGAGGTCAATTGATTTGTTAGGATTTAGAGTATTGTATTTTCAGATAAAGAACTATGCGAAAGTTTAAGACAGTGAAGCCAAATCCAGACTCTACCTACCCCCTTGCACGAGTTACTGAGACCGGTGCCTGTTGTAAAACTGAGGGCGAAAACAAACACAAAAAAAAACTAAATTTGAAGGTTATGATGTACGCTACTACTGACCAAAGGCTGCATGACGCCAGTACTAACCGCATGTGTTGACATAACAGCTTCACAACACCAAACACGCACTCACCCGCACATACGCCAGGCTGTAATATTGTCATACTTGTAGTAGCCTATCTATACAATAATGGTTATGAAAGATGGAGACTACGGAGATGTGCAATTGAACATGGAAATAAAGGTGTTCATATCACAGACTTTATTTTGTGTGTTGTCTGTTTTCCTTGATTGTGTGTTCTTGTGGGATAATTTGTCCCTCGTGGGAAAAAATGCATGTTTGGCCAAATATGACTGCAGGCTCGACACGACACAATGTTACTAATTAAAAAGATTAATTTTCAAACATTAAGACAGACGTCTGATGACTTCAGCGCAAGGTGATCGATAAAAATTAAACGAGTACGCCTCGGGTCAGACGTTTTATTGACTTTACCTTGCAGCTTGCCACAACAATGCAATAATTTGTTGTACATAAGAAAATATAAATATATATCATGTATACTTTGTTGTTACATAGCGGCCAAGAATATTCATAGACATTTCTCGGCTAATAACCATATGGGTGGTATATTTTGTCACAATCAACGCGTTTGCACATTCACAAATATGATGCATATGAAAATACGTTTTATAGATTATTTAGAAAGAACAACTAGACAACTAAACAACAAGTTCAATTTCCATAAGAAATTATACGTGTAAATGGAGAATAGCATATCCTTGTAATAGGTAAATTTACCAGAAAGTTGTGTTTTCGTATGGGTGTAAAATTGTGAACAGATTCTTGATTATATTAGCCCACCTATTGGGGTCTGGTTTTTCAGGTCCCTTGAGTGAGTAAATGAAGTTCCTGCAGTTAAGTGTTCATTACACACAAACCCTAAACCTGACAGATGTCAATTGATGACATGATGCCGGTGCAAATTTATAGTGAGTGGGTGAAAAACAAAGCTTAAAGCGCTTATTGTTATTCTGCTACGGTGAACAATTAATTTCAGAGTTGCGTGGTTTCCTTGAAGAGCATCTATGAGTGTCCATGTGAGATGTGACATGTCTTTAAAAGATGTAAATGTCACACACTTCTCCCGGTTAGCAGCCAGGTCTCACAGCCATTTGCAGGAGCATGACTTGCCTGCTTTCTGTGGGGTGAGACTTGTTGATATGCCTAGTCAGCCCGGGGGAGCTGAAAAACGTGGACGGGCAGTGTTTACACGAGAAGATTTGCTGTTCACCATGCGTCAGCTCCGGTCTAACAAGCGCACCGGCGCTTTTCATGGGGTTCAGGAACAAGTCCTCTCTCACGGCGTGCCAAAGTCTGTGCTTGTCTCGGATCTCCAAAGAGGGGAAGTGGGCTCCGCAGAGGTGGCACGGAAAAGTGATTTGTTCATTCATGTACTGGCTGTACGGCGAAGGTTTGATTGTCTCGTGTGCCGCCAGGTGTTTTCTCAGGTATGCTTGCCTTCGAAACTTCTTACCGCAGTAGCAGCACTCGTACACCTCTTCTCCGCACCCCGGGGATGGCAAGCACGAGGCAGCCGCGGGCTCCGCTGGATCAACGCAGTGCAACAAGCTGTCTTTGTCGCTTGTTCTGATATGCAGGTCGAAGCATTTCTCGGGTGACACATACTGCTGCCGCAGTGACGGCGGACTTTCTCTGTGCATCTCTTGGCCATGTGCGCTGTCAGCTGTGCGATGGCACTGAGAGCTATCCAGTGAGTTGTGGTGCTGATTGTTCAACCGCAGCTTGCTCGTATTTTCTTTCTC
Source organism: Coilia nasus (assembly GCA_027475355.1). Classification (NCBI taxonomy): domain Eukaryota; kingdom Metazoa; phylum Chordata; class Actinopteri; order Clupeiformes; family Engraulidae; genus Coilia; species Coilia nasus. The sequence continues at coordinate 29,932,599 of CM050205.1, read as the reverse complement.
CTCTGCGGCTAGCTTTTCCATCACCCGGCCGTCTAGAGATGATTTTTTCCCACCTTGTGACTCGCCGTTGTTCGCTGCACGAGGTTTGTGCCAGCGACGGTGAGAGGCCAAGTTGGCGGGACAGCTGAAAACTTTGTCGCACTCAGGACAGCGGTACTCGATGCGCACGATTCTGGAGCACTTGTGCTGCGCCAGCGAGAAAGGGTCCTGGTACTCCTCCTTACAGAGCTGACAAATGAATTCGCCTAAAGGTTTCTTTCTCCCAGAGGAGGAGGACGTGGGTTTAGTTTCAGGACCCTCTTTCTTAATTTTTAGTCCCAGCACGGGCGAGGTGGTCACCTCATCCTCGAAGTTAAGTTTCCTCATAACTTTGGGCTTCTTGGCTGGTGGCTTGCCTTTGCGCTCGGTGTCAGTGCTGGAGCGTTTCAGATTCTGATGGAATGTGGAGTACAGCTGAACCGGTGTGTCGAATTTCATCTCCCCGTGGTTCAGGAGTAACCGCTCGATGGACGACACAGGGGTGCTCAGAGGGAACGACTCGGCTGTGGCCGGTGAACCTAGGCATCTGTCAAAAAAGGACGCCTTTAGCTCTGTGCTGACTGGTTTAATCGGACTGTAAGCAGCTTCAGCCCGACCGGGTGATCCTATGGGCTGTGCGTCGCTGATGTGTTGCGGTGACAGATCAGTGATGTCCACTATAAGTTCTACGTCTCTTGGACTTTCGGGCAGTTGGCCTTGCTCGGTTTCTGTTGGAATGCTTGTCCATGGTTCTTGGATGCCTTCTGTCTGCGGTGCACTTGAGTGCGTAACCAAGACATTTGCTGGTCCATCTGGGATGAGCGCCGGTGGGTGCGCTTCGGGAAACTCGCTGGCCCCTTGGCGCGCTCTGTAAGATGCCGGAGAGCCCCGTTTACTCCGCTTCACTAGGAAACCTCGCGGCATTCTCCTCACTTTGCGTGTTTGTCCCTTTCAAGACAGAACTGTCAAAGACCACAAGATGCAAAACTGTCACTACAGAACAGGTGCAAGCGAACGCAGCCAAGTGGAGAAGAGGAATACTGTCACGTCGATACGCATGGCTTGTTTTTTATCTTCGGGGTCGCGTTCTGCTTTTGTGAAGTCACCGTCAGTGTCAGCGCCTCACCCAATCAGTGGCGACACTAAAGAGGGAGGGCGTATAGTGTTAATGAGAATATCCACTTACAGATTGATTGCTAATGGACAGCAGATTGCATTTTCTCACATTCGTATGATTGTTGTAGGCGCTTGGTGGATTAAACCAGGCTTCCTTTAACTGCCTTTTATTGTCACAGTTGCTTGTTAAATCCAAGTGATGTGTGTTCAGTATCAAATTATACCACAATTATACAGGCGATGTTTTAGTAAAGAAATCAAACCAACTTGTTAATTCGCCTGATTAAACTGTATAATACAAAATCTTCTGAATGGCAAAATAAACAGCACTTATTGCATCGCAATTGAGGCTTATTTCTAAACTGCTGCATAGTTCTCTTAATGCAATTATTTCGAAACATAACATCAGATGTTTATACTATAACACGTCCTTTAAGAGTGAGTGATAATATGCATGCGCATGTCTTACATTATTTCAGACGTTCCAAGTGAAACAATGAATTGGGCTATTGTAGGCCATTATCCAGTTTAATGCCGTAATATGACTGCGCTGTTTAAAAAAAACTCCGTAGCGTGTCAGCGAATAAATAGAACAGCATGTGGCTGTATCCAAATATATTTTTTAAACCAAATGCCTTCCCCCGTTTAATAAAGAAATGTCCCCTAATGAACAGAAGCGCACACGCACCGCGTCCGCACAGATCATTAATGAAGCGAGCCTATGCACTTGCGTGTGCGCTCGTTAACCTTTCTTTGAATTCTGGCTTAGTGTTTAAACGCTTCCTGTTGTTGTAAACAGAAAAAAAGACTATTAAGATGCAGGCTTCTTTCTGGCTCAGTATTCCTTTGGCACGCCGCATAATTTGGCACTGCCCGCGAGCCAGCATGGAGCCCTTAATAAATTCATTTGATGCACTTTACCGGTTACCTGATACATGTATCTAGGATACGATCTGGTAAAATTCTGATTACCCAGTAATTCAGTCGCTTAATGTGAACCACGGCAGTATGCTACTGAAAAGTGAAAACAACATTTAATCATCCACAAAAAGGTGACAGCAGTTTTTACTTCTGAAACCTTATAAACGCTTGGGCAAAGCAAGATAGGCCTAATGACACGTTTAAATGTAATCTAGGCTTATGCTGAATTGTCTTCATTTAGGTTTTAATATTACATGATATTAGTCTAGAGTTAAGCGGGACATTTTGTAAATAGGCGTTTTATTGTTGTCTTTAGCGATTAGATAAGTTTGTTTTTATTGCGTGCAGATGCTCGAAATGTTATCGTGCGCACCGGTTAGATCTTTTATTACTCTCTCGCAATCACATCTGTGCCTATGTGTTGGCCCCAGATAAGAAAGATGCTATCGGTTGCATGGATGTAAATTGCCAAGCGGTTTTCACCAAGCCGTGCGGGGAACCCGAAGCATCCCTCATGCATTCACTGGCTTTGTGGCATTAACGATGGGAAGATCTTCCCCTCCCATTCCCAGGGCATCACGCTATCTCTCGGCAGAAGGGGCAGCGATGCTCAAGGCAATGACAGGACAGCGTTGGGGGGCTGTCCAATTTGCCTATAACCTGCCAACGGGTACGGCACACACACACTCTCTCTCTCTCCCTCCCACCATCCCAAAGCTGGGAGTGGAGATAAAGGATCGGGATGTCTAATGTCTTTTCATTTTGGTGGAGAGGAAAAAAGCGACGGGGCCGACCTCCCAGGATCACATTATGCTCCGCTGTGGTTAGCGGTTAGAGAGGGGCGTCGCGGCCCATTAATCAGTACAAATGGGCGTGAGAATAGGGAAGATGAGGGGGCGCTTTCCTCAAAAGGGATAGGTTAGCCTACCTTGAGAATAGGATGCGTCTAATGTCGAGCCACTGTGTGAAATTCAACAAATCTTTTGAAAACTGCCGTCTTGACAGTGGCACTAACAGTGAGGCTATGGATAGGTTTTGATTTAAGCAGAAAACAATAGTTTGATAGTCAGTTAGTAAACATAGGTCTAAACACAGCCTCGGTCATTTCATTCTTCCTTACAGAATATCAGAGCATGTGCACCTCCTCCACTTCCACCGCCTCCCCCCTTCAGTATAGTCCTGAAAAATAGTGGCTAAATTAGTCTAAGCTATTGTCCACACACGGTTATGTCCTTGACCTTCATCACATAAGCCAAATAGACAGACAGGAGGATTAAGGTTGCTGAAGCGGAATGTCCTTTTGTCAGTGAGACGTTCGTCCCAAAACTCCCACAGACCTCGTTATTGATCTGCCATTTTTCTTCTGTCTCAAAGTCTTAGCTCAAGACTGGCAACTCGCCCCGCGCCATGTGGCGAAGCGGCAACGCAGATGTAGGAATTCACTGTAATCGTTTACAACGAGGGGCAATTAGTCTCGTTGCTGACGCACTGGGTATTTATTTAATCGCCGTTGGAGCCCGAGGACGATTGAGCATTATATGATGATTAAGTGCAGCGCGGGTACCACGCTTGGCTTCACTGAGGTCTTTCAGCACCGCGGGAGGCGGACAGCTCCAGCTCCGGTTGAAGCCTCTATGATTTGGCAGCGTCGAAGATGGCAGATTGTTGTATAATTAATTATTTTAATTGGTCTTAATTAACACTCACACCCTTGGTTCGGACTTGTGAAGACATGGGCCTACCATAACCTCACACATTTCTATGAAGTAACATTGCTGCGCTGGAAGAAATGTGTTCTTGAGTTTCTTTTAAGATCTTTTCTAACTTGATGATGAATTTGTTTATACATGGGTAGGCCTACATAAGCTACTTCAAACCCTGAAACTATATTTGGGGGCAACGGGGTTCTTTTCCTTTTCAGAGCAAAAGGCTATCTGTTTTGGAGATTTAAAATGTGTAAAGTTAAATGGTTTGGTGTTATTCAAAGGATGAATGACAGCCTTTGAGTTGTACAGTGGCCTGAAAAAAATAACTATGATAGGCCTATAGCCTACGGGTAATTTGGGGACAATTTAGCGCCTACCATTTGAAGCAGCAGAAAGGCTCCAAGTTTCACTCAGTTTGAATGTACGGCATCTTGTCGCCATCTGCTGACGATTAATTGTAACTGCCTTAACTCACTTGGCCACTAGCAGGCGACATGTCTACTCTTCCAGCAATGCATCAATGTTCAGGACTCCATTGGGGAATTCCTCTGTACTGTACAGCTAACATCTAACTGATGACTAATAACAAGATAATTTGGCACAACTCCTAAGGGTAAATGGGAAAACTTGTTCTGCAGGAAGGAAAGTACATAAACTACTAAACTACACAGAATTTGTGTTGTTTTGAAGATCATTAACCCTTAAACTTTGATGTCTGCTTAATAACATCCCCCCATGTTGCTAAACTTAGGGTCAGAAATTAGGCTATGGGCAAAAGTTCCTGCTAAATAATACAGGGGAAGAACTATTTGATCAGGTCGAAGAGATGGTTTAAAATGAGTGCACCTGTGGAGATCTGTTTATGAAGCACAACTTCAGTTGTATTGTACAGGTCCTGTCAGGCAGTGGCCAGATTGAAAATCTTGTGAGTGACAAAGATTACACTGAGGTGCCATTGATTGTTTACGTTGTGTCTGTAACATGGCATTGTATTCAGGGGTGTAGTGCTAAAATCAGAGGCGGGTAAACTATGAATTTTGGTGATCACGGTAAGGTGGATGCACGTTGCAACACAAGATGTTTTTTAAAAGACATGCGAAACATGTGCATGTCTCAGTGCATTTTAATGGTCTCTAGTGCATATATAGATGACACAGTGTGATTTTGGAATGTTAGAAATTGTGTTTGGTACCTAAATTCTATAGGGTGAATAAACTGTATTGATAGGTGGATAAACTCTGCTGAGAGGTGGATAAAGTCTTTTTCTGAAATTTGAGAGGTGGATAAACTCTTTTTGGAAAAATAAATAATACATTTAAATGTCAGAAGGCTCTGATGTATAGAGCATATCATAAGGACAAAAAAAAAACGGTAAAAATAATGTTACACCTTAATCCCAGCCAACCCCCGCAAGCACTTCAGGAAGACTGAGTTAAGCAGCCAAAGTATTCAAGCGCAATTGGCATGTACAGTAGTACTCGTCTCCACATGACAAGGCCTGTTGGCTGCTGCATAGTATCTGCGTGCGAGACTCATAAGCTCCAGTACAGGGCGGGAAAGAGTTTTGAGGAACCAAAAAAAAGTAACCTTGTGTACTGTATACCACAAAGTTTAGCAGACACTGCAAGTTCTAACTTGGGGAATCTACACAAACTTTCTGCTGCCTGGAAAATTTAGCTCTCTAGCTTATGGGAATAAGAGCAATCTGAAAAGGACAGAAGAAATAATTTCGCCACTGGAGAGTACCAAGTTGCCAGTGACTAGACTAATAAAAAGGACTAGCTGGTAATAGTTGCATAAGCTATTTGTTAAGACATTTCCTTTGTGTTGCTTCATATGTTTTAGCTTTTCATTTTCCCATTTAAACAGTTTTAACAACATTTCCTAGCCCATTTCCTAACCCAAGAGGTAATGTTTTATAAATGCTTTTTCTTACAGTTTCGTTTGTTGAGATAACTGTTTCATCTGAGAGATTTAAATAAGATAAAATTCTAGAAAATGACTGTTCAATTGTCAAAATACATAATTAAACTTTTCTCTTTAGCAACACAAGACAATATAGACCCAGTCATCTATTTACACCCAGTCACTAGCAAATATAAGGTAAGGAGGGTGTAATCTGGGTGGAGACATCGAGAATAAGCATTCCACAGTTATACCATGCTCACAGAGCTTCCTTTTTACAGGTGAGACTGGAATGAAACCACATTCTTCACATTCCCACAGACAGCAGCGAGAGAAAGAAAGACAGACAGAGAGAAAAGAATGAGAGAGAGAAAAGAAATGTAGAGACAGAGGTGATTCACTTGCAGGATTCCCCCAAAAACGCCCCCTCAGAGTTGAGGGAGACACACAGTCACGCACAGTCACAGCAAATATAGGCAAGGGGTGAGGCGGCACCTACTCCGGGATCCTTGGGAAATCCGGCCGGACTGGATGGCCAGTGTACCATGTTGATGATTCACCGTTGTGATTAAGTCCCTGGTGGAGCACACCTTTGTATGTGGCCTTTGAGATAGTGTCAGGGCTTTTCTAGACTAAAGGTCACTTCTTAAAGAACATCGGGGGGTTTTCTTTTCCAGAAAGAAAATCACAACATAGAGGGGGGGAAAAACAGAAGAAAAGAACACAGAAAACTTACAAACAGACCCAAACATAATAGAGAGCTCCACCAAAACAGAAATAGCCTCTCTTTCTAAACATGTCAGCTATACTCAGCACAGATTTTAAAAACCAAAGGCCTTTTTCCAAGACAGTGGTGGTAGTTTAAAATGAAGGTGCAGTGGATAAGACTGCATTTAACGCCAGCCTGTCTCTTATAAGCTCTGAGTCAACATGAGTCAGAGATGGTGTGTGCATGCGTTTAGACTTAGACTTTGGACAAAAAAAAACAGCAAGCAGGGCAATGGGCAGACATGTCCAGCCTTGTACAGACCACGTCTTAGGGTTAGGGTTGAGGAAAATGATATAAATAGGGTCCGTTACATTAACTTGCGTCACGATAACCTCGTGCCTTTTCTGGAGATGCCCTCAAAAACCACCCACTGGGATAATGACTACTGTCGAGTTCTCCAGCCTAGTGTACCAATAGCACACATGGGCTCTATGTTCACATAAAGGTATTGCTGAAAACTACAAGGATCTCCCAGTTGTTTAACCTTTGCCCATTATCCTGCTTGGCATCAATGGGTGCAGTGTGTGTCTGTGTGTGTGTTTGTGGGGTGCTTTCACATTAGTGCAACTTGAAGTTCCCATACTCGTCATTAGGGTAACGCTTGACATCTGAGCCATGACACAAAGTGAAGCACTGTTTCCCCATCGTTACTTTGCGCTAACTCAGTATTGCACTCACCACCTAATGCATTGTCCAACTTGTGAAACTGGGCAAATCTGGGTTTGGGTAATAGATATGTGTGTGAATACGTGAGTGTTTTCGTGGGAATGCTTTGAACAAGGCGCTATTGTCTCAGTTGCAGTGTTTGGATAAGGTCATCCTTAACAGTCTGAATGACCTGCTGTGTATGCATATTAGTTTCTGTCTGTCTCTCTCTCTCTCTCTAATGTATGTATGTGTGTGTGTGTGTGTGTGTGTGTGTGTGTGTGTGTGTGTGTGAGTGTGAGTGTTTGTGTGTGTTAGAGGTAGTGTGTATGTTTGTTTGTTTGTGTGTGTTAGTATGTCAGTGCAAGGCAAGGCAAGTTTATTTGTATAGCGCATTTCATACACAACGGCAATTCAATGTGCTTCACAAAAATAAAAGCAAAGGACAATATATAAAGGCATAAAAGTAATTGTAGAAGCATAAAAGGTAAAACAAGTGTAAAAGCATAGAAGTGAAATCAATATGTGGTAGAAGCATAAAAGGTAAAACAAGTGTAAAAGCAAACAAGTAAAATCAATATGTGGTATGAGAAGTCACCCCACCAGGACTTGAACCCTGGTCTTCAGGGTACTAAACAGGGGCTCTGACCACAACACCAACATACACTCAAGTGTCCCTCATGCATCTCCCACCATACTTCTCACACAGTGGGTGGACCTCCGATGACCTCATAGCAAGCCATCCCAATTCTGACACCAGTTGTAGCGAAGGGGAAGAGAAGTCACCCCACCGGGCACCCCACTGGGACTCGAACCCAGGTCTCTGGTTTACTTAACGGGGGCCCTGACCGCAACGCCAAAGAGCCAGGCTCGTTGGGGTGGCAGTCAGAGCACACCCACAACTCTAGTGATGGTCACTCCATCACATTGACTTCCCCTTCGGGTCAGAGCACACCCACAACACTAGTGGGAGAAACAGAGATACATAGAGTGCTGCAAAACCACTACTGCTAATCTCCCCCCAACAGACCTTCCTGATGTGCCCTAAGGCCCTGTGATGCAGGCCACAGATGTGCTCGCGTGCCGGTGGTGTTATGTCTGCCGGACACTAGTACTCCATGTGCCAGGGCGTCACTCAGGAAGCACTGGGCCGGCCACTTTGTCACTCAAGAAGCCATCCCGTGTCAGTGACTGCAGTTGTCAGAGCACATCAAAGCTAACAACACTTCCTGTGTTCATTCCATTGAAAAAAAAAAGCGAAGATAAACAGAAACTGGCAAATAGACATTCTGCACACCTTCTGCACCAGTTCACAGTCTAGCAATCTGGTGTGATGACAATGGCCTACCTCTCATTCCTCCCCAGATTCTTTGAATATTTCAGTAATAGACATCAAAGTTCTTGGACTTTCTTACCCTCAGGGAAAGAAATGGTGTTGTGATTAATCAAAGACGAAAACGCTTCCACCCACCAATGTATAAGTGCACAGAGAAATGCTATAATACTGGATAACTCTGTTTCATGACCTGGGTCAATTGAGTTCACAAATATGACCTAGAGGACAATATATCCAGTATTACAGTTATGGGAGAAGATACGTAACACTGAGTGATCATTTATCTTGTCCGTCCACACACACGTATCCTTCTCACACCTACCTTAGATTTATATCATCTTTATTTTTGTCCTTAGTCAAAGATGTCTGAATAAAAAAACAAGTGGCTTCAGAAAGCACCGTGTGGATTTTTGTGACAACCTGTAATTTTGCCCGTCTGTTCCACGATAGGAGGGAGTTATTGAGGGAGATCCCTCTCTCCAGACTATGGAATTGCCCTTCATGTAGCTTTCATATCACAGGCCCTTGAGAGAAAGAGAGAGAGAGACAGGGAGAGAGAGACAGTGCATTTGATGCTACTGGGGGATTCTAGTACATTCAGAGACCTCTCCCAGCACACCCACAGATGGCCATATTGACATTTAATCATGACAAGCCCAAAAGCAAACCTGTGTCACAACTCTGCAGCTTTTACGCAACAAAGGCAAAGAAACGTGCCGGCTGGGATGGGCCTCTGTGTGTGTATATGTCAAGTGCCTGGTTACTGTTGCTAAGCTGCGCCTGCTAAGAGGAAGAGCTGTGTGCGGTCAGGGTGTGTGTGTGTGTATGTGTGTGTGTATATGCGTGCTAACAGTTGTGCAAATAAAAAGAATCCAGGGAACAGAAAGCCCAGGAGGGTTTCTCATATGTCAATTCCAGGCTCGAGGATGATGCGACCACAGTGAGTGACACACATCTGGGGAAACCTGTATTTCAGCACAGATACACTATGTTCAAGATGCACCACTGGAGTGTATGATTAACCAAGTATCTGCAGAATCAAGTGTTGCATATCCATTTTGAGTAATAATAGAATATCATTGTTTTTAGGTGAATAATATTATTAATAGTGCAATAATAAAACATCTGAATGTTGACTTACAAATATTTAAGTCACGCAATGTCAGCTCCATGCCAGACAAAGGAGTGCGCTGATAGGTTTAAGTGCAGCACTTAACAAAATCATGTTTTAGTTTATGACACATCAGACACTACAGCAGTAATAAAGTGGCAATGTCAGCTGATATTGCTGACACTGCTGTATTACGTAAATCAATCAATAATCTAAGGAACGTTACATTATCGGGTATTTGACTATAAAGTAGCCTATCTAATGGCAAGTAAATTAAAATAAAAGTGGTTAATCATGCTGAATGACTAACATTATTTTAACATAAAAATAATTACAACTGTGTAGATTTGTGACATGGTCATGCAGACACTAAAAAGGAAAGCACAGTATACGCCAAAGGTTTCTTTAGTATACATAGTTGAGTTATATTGCAACAGTTACAAAATTTAAGACAAAGCTTTTGAACCAGGAAGCATCTTCTGTGCAGAGTAAAGATTGCAGCCTATGCGGATTGTATAGATGCACATATTAAGAAATCCTTGTATGACCCAATAGCCTACTCCTCTACCACCCCCACGACACTCTTTTTAATTTTCCAAGTCCGGGTTTTCAGTTTTAATTTTCTTCATTTGTTTGGGGGGAGAAATTCCCCCATAATGTCCTGAATAAATTCCCTTCTGCTGTTCAGGCATCAGTCACAGCAGTGGAAATCCCCCTCCCAGCTTCTAGCTCCGCCTACTGATTGTTACAGGCTTGAAAAAGAGAAGTCAAGAGCAGTGACAAGGCAATCGTCCAGGGTTAAACACACGATGGATCTTTACCAGACATACAGACACAACCAAATGGATTATAACGCCGAGAGTCGAGATTCAAAGTTGGGGAAAGGGCTCCAAAGCGTAGATGATCGCGTTGATAGCGGTGTGGATTCGCTAAGGGAGGATGTAGCTGCGGAACTGGAGCGAGTGCGCTTGGATTGCGCACCAGCTCCCCGGATACCCGAAGAGTGCTGCGAACCATGGAGGAAAGAAGTTACGGAGGACGGAGACACGTAAGTGTTGAAAGATAACTCAGGCAGCGGGGCGTTATAAGTTCATTTGCTGGATATGTTTGTTGAATTTGTATTCGGTAGGATTAAAGAATGTTGAGAAACTGCAGCGCAAAACTAATTAAATTGCAGCCTACCATAGAGTTTTTTTTGCTGTCGCAAGTAGAAAGCAAAATCATTTCCGCATGCAATCCCTAACTTAGAACAACTTTAAAATAGAACAGAACGACTTCTCGGTGCTTCTGCAAAAGTGTGACGCACAGCTGCACACGTAGCCAAGACCGCAGTGATTACAATCATAATGGATTTTACGTAAACAAAAAGTCTACATCAGGACGGACTGTACTTTGGCGTGGCGTCAATGTGGGCGGCGCTGTTACTCTGCCCAAGCTTGGAAAGTCCCGGGCTGCGTGCCAGGAATCCGACTAGTCGTTAACACGCCAATGTGTCAAACCACTACTACTGGAAATAACAGAACTTCCCCTGCCATTTGTAGTTGTCCACACCATTCACATGTTTAACACCTGACTGTTTTTTTAAGCTTTGATGTTAATGTGTAGGTTTTTCTCTACTTTTGTAGGCTGCTGCATCTGGCAATAATTCACGAAGCCAAAGATCATGCCATGAAGATGATTGACCTGTCAGTCAATGACCCCTTCCTGAACACACAGAACTACCAAAGACAGGTACATTTTCACACCAAATTTCACGAAAGACAAAAAAAAAAAAACATTCAAAATGCATGAATAAAGTTGAGGAAAGAATACTCAAAACAAAAGTAAAAGTTAAAAGAACAGGGGGAGATAAGAAAACAAAAGCACAGCACGGCACAAAAAAAGGTTCCACTGTGATTTTAACATTTCAACCTTTCCCTTCCCCCCCAGACGCCTCTGCACCTGGCTGTGATTACCGAGCAGCCAGAGGTGGTGGCCAGCTTGGTGCGGGCCGGTTGCGACCCCCAGCTGGTGGATGACAGTGGGAACACAGCACTGCACATAGCCTGCAGAAAGGGCTCGGTCACCTGCTTCAGTGTGCTGACCCAGGCCTGCTCCAGCAGCCAGCTTTCCATCATGCTCAGCACGCTCAACTACAGCGGTAAGGAACCACCACCACCACCCCTTCCCCCACCCTGGGGTTTGATTCATCTCTGTAGTCTGGAGTCCCCTTTCTGATGCTGCTGCTACTGCAGCCCAGGCCTCCACACATCTGCCTACACATTTCCCACATCTTGTCTCATGGTGTATTTTTGTGTCTCCGCTTGCTTATTTTCAGGTCATAACTGTTTACACCTGGTTTCCATTCACGGCTACCTTTCGCTGGTTGAGAGATTGGTTGAACTGGGGGCTGACATCAATGCAAAGGTAAGCATCAGGATTTAGTAATTTCCCCCAAAAGCTTGGGTTCCTGCCTCAATCAGATGGTTGTCTCCAAAAAAGCAGATCTTAATTTCCTATGGTTTAATCCAGGTGTCTGGACAACAGTTCCCTTTAATCTCAGAAGTAGTAGTTGTGCTCTATTGTGTAGTGTCTGATATAAGATCTCAGTCACTGATGTACACTCCTGTCTTGCTTCCATTCCTCAGGAGCGTAATAATGGCCGGACTGCACTTCACCTGGCAGTGGACCTCCAAAACCAAGCTCTGGTGCACCTGCTCATCGGCAAAGGGGCCGACGTCAACAGCCTGACGTACGGTGGCCACACGGCCTACCACCTGACCTATGGCCGCCCCAACGGCGCCATCCAGAAGGAGCTGTACGCGCTGACCGCCCAGCACCTGCGCGAGCTGCCCGACAGTGAGGAGGAGGAGGACAGCGAGGAGGACGAGGAGGAGTACCAGTCGGACGATGACGAGGTGGGCGCTCACAGTAGTTGGCCAGTAGAGTTAGTCGTCAGTCTGATCGAGCATTACCTTGTCACATGACACATTTGTCCAAACTCTAATCCTGGTATTCTTTTCCTTTCTCTCCTTACAGATGTATGATGACATTCAGTTGATGGGATAAGAGATGCAACTGGCCGCGTGTACGTCGCCTTAATATCATATAATTTGAGTGAGCTATAGAAAGAAAGATTTTAATATAGGAAATCACGTGAAAGAGAGGTGAGGCTGGGACTGGGGCTGGTCTACAGCAAACGCCGGGAAGAAGCACTGGGACAGAGCTGGCTACAGGACAAGTTAATTCAGGCTGCCTGGTGCCCGGATGTCCAGACAGACCATGAAGCAGGCCCCAGAAACCGAAGGAGACCTGAAAGTGTCGTGACAGAGAAGCCTGTGAATTCGCCACAACAGTGAGAGAGAGGTGGCATGGCTGTTTTTCTTTCTTTAGTTTTTTTGTATCATGCAGCAAAATGGACAGTTGTTATCCACAAATGTGCAAGTACAGTGTATAATGATGTATATTGTGTAAAGAAACAGATTTATTTTTATAAACATGGATGTATATGTGTATAAAGTTCCTTTTGGGGGAAAAAATGTAAAATGTTTCAAAATTCTGTGAAGAGTACCTATAACACTCCCGTAAATTAAAAAAAGCAACAAACTTATCTGTCTGGCGCCATGTTCTTTCAAAATGTACATTCTTGTGGACTGTGAAGCAGAGAAGGGGGTAGTGAGTGCTGGTGGCTTGTTGGGTCTTGGTGATTTGTCACCATAGGGAAATGTCTGTCACGGGCTGGATTCGGACATCCGTCAGCTGAGTACACTGGTATTTCCTGTTGGGGGGCTTGGGTGGGATCAGGGTTGGCAAAAACAGCAGAAAAGAAAGTCCCCTTCCCAGTCAGTCCTTCCAGTCACACAGCAAGTCACGCACTTCCTGTAGTGGACTGTGAAATTAACCCGAACTGGTGATTAGTCTCTTCTTTCTCTTCAGTCGGTGAGAAAACACAGTGGTGTACACAACTTCATCCAAATATGGTTGAAGAATAGTTTGAATTGTTGATGGTACGTCATGCTAAAACTCCTTGTGTTAACATGGTGGTGTCATCTGTCAAACTGTACACTTCCCTGGGAAGGTCGAATGTCCTTCCCGGTCCTCTCAGGGGATAAGTTGGTTAATATCACGTTCTGGGAACCTTTCTAGTTTAGCCTGTAAACATGGCACATGATGTCAATCCTGACAGCCTGGAAACTGGATGCCTGGCCACAAACACAAGCACACACACAAAATGACAGGCACATAGCACCCAGCATTAAATAGACTACCCAAAAATAACCAGGTGGTTAAAACCAGAGACATACACTTAGGAGAGAGAGAAGAAAAAAAAACCTCTGAGCCCACAGTCACACTTAAACACCTACGCATCCTCCCGCTTATGCATAAAAAAACCTCCTCAGTCACGGTAACTGTGTGACTGTGTGTACATATTTCACGTCACATGATGGTATTGCTTCTTCATCACAATTCCCCACATCAGCATGGCTTTTGTATTTCACGACTTCCTCTTCCAGTAAGCAGAGCGCAAAGGTGAGCGTGTGCGGTTTTCCCCATTTGAATAGCAACCTGAAAGTCTTGAGGGGGCTCTACCTTCTGACGGCGCCCCGGCAGCCCGGACGGATGAGACGCCATGGCTATTCCGCCATTTCGCCTTCAAAGTGGTTCGGAGCCGGCAGTCCCTCTTGAGGGCAGTAATGCAAATGATTTAGTCATAACCTGATTCTCTTCTGCACCCTGCCTGCCTGCCTGCGGAGAGCAGGAGAGGCCAGGCACAGGTTAAGGGACTCGTGCACATCTTGTCACCCCTGTGGAGGGGGGATGGTGCTGGTTGTGTGTATGTAAAGAGTTCCAAATGATTCAGAGAAATCCGAGAAATGACAGGACTCGACAGGTTGGAAAATCCAGACCCAGAACCCCCCCCCCAGCCAACAACACATATACTCTCTCTCACACACACACACACACCTTCCAAAGCACCTTGACATGAGGCTCAGACACAGTCCACCTGCCTTCGTTAAGAGAAGGGCCAGAGAGAGAAAGCCGACATATGCAAATGAGGCAAGCAGTTAGAGTCAGTCCAGGAGTGGGGTTGTCTGTGATTTACATGTGAAGGTCTCTCTCTCTCTCTTTTACTGTACTTTCAGGTTGTAAGTGTGTCAGCCAAGCTTATCAATGCTACAATGGCAAACACAAGTATGAGCATCACTTAATGTTACGGTGTGCTTTCAAGAGAGTGGATAAACTTATCTCCAAAATCCATGGAATGGAGTTGCTGTGAAACATTATTTTCTACATTGTTCAAACCTTTTCTGCATTGTAAGCAAAGGGTTTAATGATTTTGTTCCATTTTTTGAGTGAAAAAGTTAAAAGGATCCTACAGGTTTGGTCACACTAATAGATCTCAGCTCACCCAGCGAGCGAGAGAGAGATACAATTACACTTCAAATCTCAGACCTTAAATCAGTTTTTAGGGCCCTAACTAAAGTAGTCAGAAAAATACAACATGCACACCCACAAAGCAGGAGGCCACACGATGTCAACGTGTGAGGTTGCTATTTCACAGTGGTAGCTTATTGTAAAAGTAGAGGGCTAGTAACTCTTCAAGACCCAGAAACAATCTGACAGAATTGGCCTTAGAACTACAAAAAAAACAAAAAAAAATAAAACCTGACTGATGGCAAAAGACTGGAGGAGGAGGGGGGTGCACAGTTTTACTTTGTAGAGACACCTGTGCAGAAAAACTACCGTCATCAGGGTTATTGAACAAAAAACAAAATGCAGAGTCCTCTGCACCAAATTCAGCATCAGAGGTCTGCAAAAACATCTGATAATTGCCAGATGGATTCTGGAAAGAAGTCCCTAGAACTGATGAGGAAAAAAATCAAACCTTTTTGCTGCAACAAGCTAAGATATGTCTGGAAAACATAGGTGCAAAATGTAATCAAATGAAAATGTTGAAACGTTTGACCGTTGGTGGATCTGTTGTGCTTTGGCATTGCATTACAGCCTCTGGCACAGGGAGCATTTCCAAAGTATGAAGTGTGACTTTTGAAACAGTAATGTAATTTTCAAACACATCAAAATCCACAGCAAACTGCTCAGAGGTGCACTGTGAAGGTTTTGCTGTGGAAATAAGGTGCTAGACTGCCAAACAGGGCGTTAAGGATCGCCTAAGAATCTTTGAACTAACCTTTGTACTCTAAAACTCTTCATGTGCTGTGATGTTCACCCAAGTCAATGTTACCATATACTGATCATGCAAATTGGACCATGTATGGTTTTGGGCCCTTTACATTTTTTGTGATATTTTAACTGTAAAACAAGGCTATGATGCCTTCTTACTAAATTGTTACATTTCTAAATTTTTTAATTTCTAAAATCATATGTAAAACTGTTTTCTGTAATTGTCCCTCAGTGGTGGAACAAACTTCCAGAAGCTACAAGACTAGCATCATCTCTCTCAACCTTCAAGAAGCATGTAAAGACCCTCCTCTTCCACAACTACTTACTGCACTAATGCCTGAGCTGGCCCAGACCTGTGATTGACTCTAAGGCATGTTGTGTGTTGTGTGTGTGCTTGACCCTTTACTAATGCACTTAAAATAAAATAAAAAATAAAAAATAAAAAATTAACCCCAGTTGTGCACTTTGTATCTGCAAGTGTTGTACGCTGTGATTATGTCCTCTATTGTAAGTAGCTTTGAATAAACGCGTCTGCCAAGTGTAATGTAATAATAATAATAATGTAATAATCTTACTTTAAACTATAAAGAACTGCCATCCCTAACGCCCTTTAGAAATCAGGTCATTTTTCAGCAGCTGAGGTGTTAATAATAACAGAAATTTTGCCCGCTGAAGTTTTGTGTTCATTTATGGAATGATGCACAACCTGCCTTATTTACTAACTTACAGTATGCCACAGAAGTGAGTACACCCTTCATATATTAGCAAAAAAATTGCTATATCTTTTCAAGGGACAATACTACACAAGTGAAACTTCGATATGTTTTTGAGTTGTCAATGTACAGCTTGTGTACCAGTATTAATTTTCTGTCCTCTGAAAACAACTTTACACATAGGGATTTTTATATAAATAGCAGGCCACAAAAGTGAGTACACCCTAAATGATAACTGTACATATCATTGAACCATAAAAAGTCACTTATCCAATTCATCATTTTTGTGTTTTGGTCTGCTCAACTGGGCCCTACAAATTCATGTGTCATGTACTAGAGCTATTACTTTTATTGTTTTGGCTCTAATTCTCTCATACTATCCACTGGATGACCAACATGGCTCCTCATGGCAAAAAAGAAAACTCAGGATTTGAGAAATGGAATTGTTGCTTTACAGAATGATGGCCTATGCTATAAAAGATCAGCAACACCATGAAACTAAGCTACACCATCATGGCTTGAGTCATTAGGTGGTTTTCCAAAATGGGTGCATTGTCAGAACAGGTATTGACAGGATCAGTCAAAGAAGTTGGGTCCACACACTCAGTGTCAGATGCAAAAGTTGCGTTCAAAAAATAAATGCATGAGTGCAGCCAGCATTGCTGCAGAGGTGGGAGGTCAGGCTGACAGAGCTGAAATTATATGCCACGCAGTGCAATGCAGTTCATGGTAATCCTTCCAGATGAACTCCTCTTTTAACGTGATCACAAAGAAAGACTAAAAACTATTTGCTGAAGACATGCAGTCCAAAAGCATGAATCCCTGAAACCATATCCTGTGGTCTGACGAGATTCAGATAAACTTTTTTGGCTTAAATGATGTCAGGCATGTGTGGCAGCAGCCTGTTGAACAGTACCATTATAATTGTGCCTTGCCTACAATCAAGCCCAGTGGTGGTAGCATCATGGTTTGAGGCTGCTTCAATGCTGACAGCACTGGGCAACTGCAGTTCATTGAAGGAATCATGGATTGCAAAATGTGCTGTGGCATTCTAAAGCAGAACAGGATGCCCCCCTTCAGAAACTGGGACACACAACAGTTTTCTTCATCATGATAACAACCCCTAAACATCTCCCAGGTCCGTAATGCCATAATGAAGGAATAGAAAAGGAGCACAAAAACAACCTATCCAGCTCTGGTGAATTTCATATTAAGGCAGTGGTAGATAACAATGGCGCTCACTCAAACAATTAACGATTTTGACACATGTTCACTGTGGGGTGTACTCACTTTTGTGGCCTGCTATGTACACAAAAATGCCCGTGTCTAAAGTTGTGGTCAGAGGACAGTAAATGAATACTGCTACACAAGCTGCACACTGACTACTGAAAAACATATTGTTTGAAGTTTCATTTGAGTAGTATTGTCCCTTGAAAAGATATGGCCCAATTTTTGCTGAAATGTGAAGGGTGTACCCACTTTTGTGAGACACTGTATGTACATATGTGTCTAAGAGTGTGTGTGTGTGAGTAAATCTGTGTAGTCTCTCATGATTGTGTGTGCACACTATGTGCGTATGTAGTCCTAATAATGTATGTAGGCACTATTACGTATCTGTCTTGTCCACACTGTGTAACCAGTTGCGTGCGTCACCAATTGTTCCCAGTGAAACGTTGTCTCATCTCACTATGTAGTGTGTATATGGCTGAAACGACAATAAAAACCTACTTGACTTTACTTGATAAATCTGCCAGTTGAAAAAGTTACATCAATATTGCCAACCAATCAAATAGCAAAGGCATTTTTTCTCCAAAAAATTATTTATTGAACCAGAAATTGAAAAAGCTAAATAAACAGCAAAAAAGGGTCTATCTGTCTGGCTGATCCATGCCTCACCAGCCAGCTGAGTGTGTGTTGTGTAGTGCTTCTTGGGTCAGGGGTTAGGGTGGGACATAGGGTTGTTGGGTGGTGGTGGGGGGATGGAGTTGTTGCTCCCCTGTTGAGCACGGCGCAGCACTGAGGACGTCAGTGTCTCTTCACTCTCTTTCCGACAGAGACACGAGATGGGTGTCAATCTCTGCCTCGGTAAGAATCCTGACCCCACACACACAAACACGCATGCGCACACACACGTAAACACGCATGCACACACACACATACACACACAAAGAGAAAGACCAATATGAGAATTAATTTAAGAAAAAAAAAACTGTTTTGCATACGTCACTATACATGTTATTTGTAATTACCAATAGCCAATGAAGTTATTGAACTACTGAAGTTAAAATCTGCATTGCACCAAAGAACAGACATTGTAAATTATGCCTTGTAATACCACAAAATCTGCAACAGAGAGACTCTGACAAATGTGATTTGCATGATAACATTTCCTCTCGACTTCTCGCTCGTGCTGGTTTTACTTGCGTAAACCTGAACCTTTCCGGTCACCCAAGCTCTCACTCTCTGCAAGGAGACATCCTGTTTTCTTTGAGAGAGTGAGAAAGAGAGCGAGAGAGAAAGAGAGAGCTTTGATGTGCTTCTACACCGTGATACAGTTCCCACGGCCACCAACCTGAAGTTGGGCTGATCCTTGGTGATGACGCCAATCTCAATCTCTGAGGGCTTGAAGTCGATGGAGAGCACCGTGGACAGACACGTTATTGCCGTCTGTGGGGAGCACAGAGAGTAGTCATTATGTGACCACTGCCAGGAGAGGACACATCATGTACAATGAGCTGGCAATCAAATCCCAGGTGAACACAAAACCAGACGCTCATTCCGAATCTGATTTCACTACTGTGGGTTGGTATACACTCATTTCGTGTCAAGTCATAAGGCAAAGAGACTTACAACACAATGAGTTTCTTTTACTTCTTAAATTACTATTCCGAGAAGTGAAGGCTCGTACCATCACTTTGCATATCAGCACTAAACAATTTATACACTGATAACATTGTACACCAAGACTTCTGTGTACCAACTAACAGTAATACGAGCATTTAATCATCATATCTGAATTTCACCAGTTCATTCTTGACATGTCAATCAAACATGCTAACATTTGGACCTAGTAACCTTTACCTATTAGGGCTGTGAGTTTTTAAACAGTCTATGAAAAGAAAGCATTATACAGCAATGTAATATTCTAAAATTAGTATACTATTGATGCCAACATTCTTCAGAACTCTCGTGCTGCCAACATTTCTGTCACATCCTGAAATGTTCAGAATGAACTGTGTGTGTGCTACCTTATCCTTCCATTTGAGTATTTAATGTTAGAACTACATGGAGCTTTTCATGTAACACCATAGACTATTACTGAGAGAGTTCATCCTCTAAAACACCTATGTACTATTTTAACCTTACTGCATCTATAGTAGCACATGAACAACAGAAAAGACTCAAACACACTGTACATAGGGAGGTTAAATAGTTTCATTACCATAGACCATGATTGTTAAATTAAAATTAATTAATTAAAAAAGACTAGTAGAAGTATAGGTCACAAACATCAAATAAAGTTCTGATGTCCACGAGGAACTGAGTTTGAATCAAGCCCAAGGTGATTCATCAAGGCCGTTCCAGACCATTCCCCATCTTCACTTCCTGTCTAATGTCCTGTCAATACAGACTAGAAATGCCCACTAGCCTATGACCACATCATACAAACAAGATAGCCTAACACAATGGCCCCTAACTGTAAATCATTAAATAAAAAGACTAGACATTTTTGAAAATACATTGTTGCTCATATTGTGTCAAGACATCTTGACTAGTGGTGTAGTGGAAGGCAAATGCACAAAAAAAGTATTTTAGGCACATTAAAAAAACAAAAAAACAAGTGTTTCATCGCCCATTTGTGATCACTAATTTCAAAGAGATGCATAGTTAACACTGTTTTTTATTTATTTATTTTTTTACCAGTGTGCATGTTTACCCATTTTCTTTTTTACCACTACACCCCTGGTTCTGAACCATTATCAGTGTATCAGACAGCTCACCACAGCTTGAATCTGTACAAGTAATTCATTAGGCAAGACGTTTGAGAACAGGCCTTCTCAAAAGGGTACACATACAGTGTGAATGTATGAGGCTAGGAGCCAAGGGCTGTGCTGTGAAGCACAGACAGTATCAGGCAAAATAAGCCTCTATTATGCAATGGGCGACACACAATTTCGCAATAGCCTACTTTGCAGAATATTAAAACACTTTTTAGAATGTCTGTCTGGTTTCCCTATTTTGTATATTTTAGAACAGAGTACTTTTCAGTGTTTTCACATAGCATAGGAATCCAGCCCTTGAGAATAACACATTAACTTTTACTGTAAGTGATGGCAGATTGGAGAACTTTCTATATCTTTGCTTTGACTTATTATAAGACTTCCGTAGTAAACAGAGCATGTCTTTCATCAGACGTTTTTTTTTTTAGACTCCATGACTTCTATGCCCCCTTGAACTCACTTTCGTGAAACACACATCCGCATGTAGTAATACTTTTAACACTGAAAGAGAGACAAAACAAACACACATACATGCATGCACGCACATGCACACGCACACACACACCTCAACTGTTTGCTCAAACGTCCAGTCCAGTTTCTTCTTGACTTTCTTTTCCAGGAAGCTGGTGGCTTCCGTCTGCTTCACCCCTGCTGCCGTGGCCTTGAAGCCGCAATAGTACCCAGCAGGGTCACACTTGTACAGCTGAGGCCCCAGCTCCTCATCCATGCCAATGACAATCATACCTGCACAACACAAACCACACCGTCTAAATCTTACAGCCACACACACCATGTCATATTTCACAAACAGCCTGCTGGGAACTACTGACTACAGTAAGTCATGACTAAAGGCCCACCGCTGCCTACAATGACATATACATATGTGTAGCCTCAACCTGAATGTAATAATAATCATCATCATCAATCTTCATTTGTATAGGACATCTCATACAAAAAATGTAGCTCGAAGTGTGACAACTTGACAAGAAAACACAAGACAACATTTGTTGTGGTCCAGTAACGCCAGAAAAAATATCCATCAGGGTGCTGTTGAACTACTTCTGCAATCCTTGATCCTTCTGCTTTCAATATAGTTTGTTTTGATGCAGCAGTCAGGTGCCTCAAAAATAAATGATGTCAAAACATGATGACTAGACTGTAAAATGAGTTTAGTAGGGTCAAATAAATGAGCAAGCTCGCATTTATGGGTCATGTAGGAGTCATGAACTTGATTAATGTCAGAATCACTCGCTAGTAGTCATCTTGTACAGAGAATGTTGAGTAGATAAGCAAACACGAGTCGAATTCACATCCCGGTAACAGAAGTGTAATGTAGACCATCATCTTTAAAATTCTCTAACGTCATCAACAGTTTGTGGGTCATGTCAGTGAGGTTCAGTTTTCACTGACGAACTGATACTTACAGCAACCCAGAGGCCTCATCTCGGCGTTCTGGGTGTACACCTGAGAGATGTCTGCGATCCGCTTGCATAACATGTCCACGGGTATTTCGTAGCCATACTTGTACTGCCAATTAGCTGCCTCGTAACGGGCCCTCTGCACCTGGGATCTGCTGTCGGCTGGAGAGAGAAGGCCAAATGGTTAAGGTGTGACGTTAAGTTTTGAAATTTTTAAATGGCGCCAGGTTCGCTCTTGGACCAACCTGTCATTCCTGACATGACGCAGCCAATGTGTTCTGTTATTCTGAACAAGTGGGTAACAGTGGAGGCATCGAGGAGCTTGTCCTGAGAAAATGTGTACATTTGTAAGCACAATAAGTAATGACAATTTAGCTTCATTATATAATCAGACACGATTCCAAGTAAAGTCAGAGTTGACAGTAGAGTGGGCTTGCTAATGTCGTAGGCCATTCAGAGTAGATGTAACTCACCGGGACTTTTCTCTGCGTGATGACAACTGCACAGTCTTTACCCCTGACAGCAACTGATGTAAGGCCACCTTGATTTATAGCTTTGAATGCATACTCTGTAAATGTACAAGCACTTGTTAGTCAGCAAAATAAACTGCTTCATCTACCGCCTAATCAATGGACACGGCTAAATTGCTAACGCACGTAGCGGAGCAGACAAATGAGACAACTGTGTTCATAACTGTTCGTGTACAAACAAATGACAGAACGACAACGCCTTACACCTTCCAAAACCAATGCATGTTGCCATGCTAGGGAGAAAAGTTTTGCCAAGAATGAAAGGCCAGTACTGGCACAATGACAGAGCACTTAAAGTTATTAGCTTGCTAGGCTAACCAGCAAGCTCGGGTTGTACTAACAAAGAAGATTCAGTACTGACCGACTTGATATAATCTGCCTTCTGGTGAGAATATGGTAATGTGACGATCGAAACCTGCACTTGACCCACGGGACATTTTGCGGAGGTCTCTGAAGAACCCGTACAAGTGAAACACCGGAATTTGTAAACACAGCACAACCGAAAGTAAATGTCTCCCGGAAGTAGTTTCAAATACGACTCAAATTCCGGGTCGCATAGTGGAAAACCAGTCTATGTGGAAAACGCTCTCTTCTACAGTCTATGGGAAAACGGACAGTGGTTCCAAATCTATCTACGAGTAGCCTAGTCGGTCAAATTTAGTTGATTGTAGGCTACCTGAAGTCACAGGCTGAACCATCACATCGCCTCCTAATGTTGTAAAATTGTAGTCTATTTAAGACCAACTCTTTAGAGCATTAATCTGTTAACTCATTTCACAACTTCATTTTCAGGACTTTAGCCGAAATCTTTTCTCTTTTATGAAGTCAAATCTAAAGTAGTTTTAAAGCATAGACATTTTAATATGAAGTCAAAGCAACCACGGCAGGCAGAAAAAATGTAGACTTTATTGTAGTGCAACAATCAACAGTTGAAAACAGGCCTTCTATTTGTCAGTTTGATCTGTAAGGCACAGCCACTTCTGTGGGACTTCATATGTACATCTCTCTACTCCTTCTTCATCATAAGGAATGTGCCAGGTGTTTGTATTGGTCTGAATAATGGTGTCATAACTTTGTATTTTCTGTAAAAAAAACAGAGCAGTACAGGATTATCAGCAATATGTTCTTGTATCTGTACACATTTAATTACGCAGTTATTAAAAATATTTAAGCTGGTTGAAGTATTCAGGTATGACTATGTGACTGAATGTTCTGTACGTTGGTGGGGGAGCTACTAAACACAGTTCAGGTTTGCGCTGAGGTTTCTGACCGAATGTTCTGTACGTGTGGTGGGGGAGCTACTAAACACACTTCAGGTTTGCGCTGAGGTTTGTGTAAAAACCCAAATTTATAGGTCCCTGATGACAGCTCCCCCTCGCTCTCAAACATTACAGCTCCTCTCACCTGTAGCCGCACCTTCCTCCCAGGATCAATGGAGCTGAGGACCAGTTGGTGCCCGCGCTGCCACTTGAAGAAGAGACGCCTGGTCCGCCCGTCTGGCAAGCAGGCCTTGTGGTCTCTCATGAGGTCACGGCTCACAAAGTTGCAGTGGTTGCCAGAGTTCAGAGTAGCATAGAGGAGGAACGGATCATCCTCAGATCTGTCAGCAAAAAAAAAAAAAAAACCACAATGTACCATTATTCTTCTTTTCTGTTTGAAAGAAACAAAATACACCCATGCAATTTGCACACAGAGATCTCCACCCAAACCTCCTTTAAATGCTCATGCTTAGCATGCAGTAAATTACAAAAAGCAGCCATCATCCATCAAGACTGCGTGATGCAACACAAAACGAGAGGAAGCTGGCTCTGCCGACTCACATGTTTGCGGTAAAGAAGCAGTGTGCTTTTTGCTGGATCTGGTTCATGTGGTGACGCTTCCAGCTCTGGGTGGAATTCAACATGTGCTTCCTGCCCAGCACCAGAATGGAGAGGCCCTGCTGACTGAATTCTGAGACCACAGCCAGAAGCTGTAGGGGAACACACAAAAACATATTTTAACACACGTGCCATGGCCAAGCTATGCTGGAATCAGATATTATCTGACTGGCACACAAACTGCATACAAGGTCTCAAAAACCTAGTGATGTTTGGAAGGGAATGTGAAGATAGATGTTTGCTTTTTTTCTTATAGCTGTAGCATTTCCCTGATGTTTTAGTGAGGAAAGGTTGAAAGTACAAAATACCCTGTGGAGCACAGCTGCACTGGATACTGTTTTCCGACAAAAAATCTGTACCTTTCGCTGAAGACCAATCATTTAGACAGGCAAACTAGAGAAGTGGGCAAAATCGACTTGTGCCTTTGCCAAACAAAATTATGTAGGATGCTTAATTTTCAAGACAGTTATCAAGAGTTGGCTGCATAATTCAGATGAACACATCTCACACAGGCAAATATGTACTTAAAATGTCTACAGCTTTTATAAATATCTCTTTACAAGGAAAACACCCAAAAATATGAATACTGTCACTTCCCATTTAAAGATGTGACTTATATGTTAATACAACAAGTAAAAAAAACCTTTGAAGGAGAAAAAACGAACACTCAATACATTTCCCGTAGATATAATCATGCTACAAACACTTCTACAGTCATTTAGCATAAAACAGTGAGAGACAAGGAGAGCCAAGATGGACTTTTTCATGAATGAGCGTCTGAGAAGCTTCACCAGTTGTGTTTGTCAGTGGTCTCTGGTGTCAGGGAGGAATTTCCCTACTTCATATAGCCTTCTGTCTCAAGTCAGCAGGGGGTTGGGGGTGGTTCAGTGGCTATACACCAAAATGCAATGCAAGGAAACTATTCATAATCTCTCTGTGTTTTAGCCCACCCTATCATAGAGGTCGCAGGGAGTTTCCGGCCTCTCCGGATGTGTTGTCTCTTTCTGTGACACAACAAAGCGCTGGAGTTATAGTGGAGGAAATGCTTTGTTTCAGGACAGGCGGAGGGGTATCCAAATTTAGCAAGCTCTCCATTTCCAACACTGCGCATCTTAAGAGTATTTCAAGTATTCGGATGCTGGGAGAGGGGATCTCATTTTAATTCACTGGTAATATGAATGACCTGGCCTAATAGGAATATTACGATATATCCTGTTCTGCAGAAACTCTTTGTGTATCATTACATCATGAATAAGTAAGATGTGGCATAACATTTCGAAATAGCCTTCTGGGAGTTTTTTTTAAATACCTGCAACCTGTTTAAGTGACAAAAAATCTCACCGCACTCTTCCCTATGTCCTAAATACAGCTAAAGTTAGAGTGTAAGACCACTTTCTTTGTAGCCTATATAGCATACAATACATTCCAGGTCACACACAGACTAATAACAAAGTATGAGATTCCCAATAAGGTCATAGATCGATAAGATTATAGATATGAATTTTGTGTTATGTGATACTTTCAATCAACACTGGAGTAACACTAATTCACATTTGAATAACAATGAAATAGCAATAAACAATGAAATAAAAGAAAAAAAATATTTAACAGATTTAAAGAAACACAATTGATATTGAATAGATGGATGATTTTGCTTTATTAGCTGAGTTTTCATGTGTCTTGAAAGCAGCAAAACTGTCATTGAAATGAACATTAGGTAGGTCATTCTCCCACAGACCACACAAACAACTGAAACCAATTTAGACCGCCATCTCCTGCTGCCAAGACAGACAAAGAGCAAAGAGGACAAGAGGATGGATCTGAAATATATCAGTCACATTTGAATAGGATGGTGCCAATCCAGTAACTTTCCTGAAAGCAAGAGTGAAACATTTTAATGGAATCTGAACACCAACAGAAAACCAATGACCACCAGTTATATCTTCTTTTATTACTTTTGTTTGCAATATAGTGAAATGTTGGCAAAGACCTTCTATAAGGGGCTTTTCTTAGAGAACCAGCCAAGTAAGTGAGGATGTGTTCCAGGATTTTGGCAGCCGCACAATTCCTGTTTCCTCAACAAGGAAGTTCTAGGGGAGTGACAGGTGCGCACAATTTCTGCTGAATCACTCAGGAGGAAGTGGGCCACATGTGCCAGGTAGGAAGCACTGCTCGCTAAGAGCAGAGTAACCTGTTTAGGGGGCTGCTGTGTGCGGAGTACACGCCACAGTCACTAACAGTCAGCCCCCTGAGTCTTTCGGCAAACAATGAGTCGGGAGTTTCGTTCCCTCTTCCTGCTCGTCATTCTTTAGTAAAGGATTAGGTCATTGGGAAGTTGGGGGATATTTGGTTTGAATTACATCTGTGTATATTTCAGTAAGCTCACCCAATGTAAGTGCTACAATATGTAAATAAATGACCCAACAAAGATTGTTCTTTTTTTAGGCAACAGAAGAAGTTTCTGGTCAGTTAACATCAGTTGGTCCTTTTGTACAAATCCATTATTAAGAGTATCCCTAAGGGAGCTCACAAAATCAAACCATGAAGGAAGTAGAGTGAGCGGTCACCGAAATCTTTGATATAATTAGCTGTGACCTTCACTCAGTCCATTTTTGTTTTGTTACCTGTGTGCACTTTACACTGTGAAACTAAAATAAACGATCCCACCCTTCCAAACTGCCATGATCTGAATCCATCCATCCATATTTACTCAAACCAAACACTTTAAAAATATCTTCCCGTTACAACTACCAGACTCCTTAACACTTTATGGGCCTGCCTTGACACAGCATTAAAGGAGAACTTCGGTGTAAAATGAAAATTGGCATGTTAAAACATCATACTGAGTTGGTATGTGTACTGAGGAGCAAAATTGATTTAGCCTGCTGCATTCAGAGTTTAACTATTTTTTATCGTTTGTCCCAGAAGGCTAACAATGGAAGTGGTAGGTGCTCTTAAACGAAACATGACGAATACGCTATTTTTAAACCATTAAAACAGCTTGAAGAAACTCCACACTCCATCGGTAGTACAACAAAGGCTCTGGCATTCAAAACAAAGCACTGAGAATATTGTAAATGTACACGTTTATTTAAAAAAACTATTCTTACATGCAGTAGTTTGCAGTTGTTTCTCGTCGCCGCCATGATGAAAGTCCAAACAAGTCGATTGTACTACCTCTCCTCGTATTCTTCCTGCTGGTTCGTGTTCGTCAATCAACTTGTGCGGACTTTCATCATGGCAGCGACGAGAAACTACAGCAAGGTACTGCCTGTCAAAACAGTTTTATTAATAAATGTTGTGTACACTTACAAAGTTCTCAGTGCCTCGTTTTTAATGTCAGGGCTTTTGTTGTACTACCGATGGAGTGTGGAGTTTCTTCGAGCTGTTTTAATGGTTTAAAAATAGCATAGTCGTCATGCTTTGTCTAAGGACACCTACCACTTCCATTGTTAGCCTTCTGGGACAAACGATAAAAAATAGTTAAACTCTGAATGCAACAGGCTAAATCAATTTTGCTCCTCAGTACACGTATCAACTCGGTATGATGTTTTAACATGCCAATTTTCATTTTACACCGAAGTTCTCCTTTAACATGGCCTGGGTGCTGCTTCTGTACTTATTTATTCAGTGCTTTACTAAAAATCAGTGACTTCCTTTGTTGTAATAACAATTAGCATACTATGAACACTGTTATGTGGCAATAAAAAAACCCTTCTTATCTTAGAATTTAAATCACTCAGGTGCTAGTCCACACCCACACACGCACACACTCAACAACCACTAAAAAATACAATGCCATTATGTGTAAAACAATATCCTATCAATGCACTACGTATCCTTACACATGTGATTTCAAGAGTCTCACTGAATGGGGGATTTGTTAGCATCCTTAGCATGCTCTCATAAAACACAGACATGTTTTCCTCTAGAGCACTATTCTCATGGTCAGATGAAACTAGCTGGAGTAAAACTATGAACTCTCAGGGCTCATTTACACTGACTTGAGCGAGTACAGCACGTAACTGTGTACAATATGTTTGTATGTGTGACAGAATACGCTCAGATCACGCGTGCGGTGTGAATAGTCTAATTTCTTAACATGCATTCTAAACGAATACGGACAGAAAACGGGCATGCGCTGTATACAGAGAGTGTTTGGTGTGAATGAGCCTTCAGAGATTCCTTTATTGTCCCTTTGGTCAGTCCACATCAATTCACCTACAACCTTGCAGATCATCTTATTAATGAAAATTCTCTCGTGATAATAGGAGGATAATCCTTGATTTATTTATATGTCTAACAAATGCCTACTTAATTTTGGAGTAAATTAAATTAATTCTTGAGAGAAAAGGGGAAAAATCTTAATTGTAGTGGTAATGTTGTAGTGGTAATGTTGATATTTTTAAACCCAAATATAAATATACAGACATCTAATGAGGACTCACACCTAAAACATACCAAATAAAAAAGATTTGGGAGCATATTACTGGTGTTACAGACTTCATCCACTTACATTAAGAATCAAACCACTGGTAAGGTTAAGCAAAAGGGGCTCGGAATAGTGAGAATGGGTCAGCTTTAGTCACTGATTCAGAAATGAACAGAATAACTATGTAAGAAGTTATTTTACAGTTGTATTATCTTGCACAGCTGCATTAGCTAAATAAAACAGACAACGTTAACAGAATTCTCTTATCAACATAACATAAACATAAGTGATAGCCTGCATAGATCAAGGCGAATCAATATGGAATGACCCCTTACTGCAAATGGTATTTTATAGTAAGTCAAATGCAAAATGCATAGTAACACATGAAGTTCACAGAACTTTTGGACCTAAAAGCACTCAAAACTACTTATAGCACAGAACCTGAACTTGGGCCCTCGAATGAGTGATGCAAACATGCTGCATGGTCCTGGCTAGGAGTCCAGACCTGTGGGAAGATGTGAAAAAGAGGCAGGGTAGGTTGTGTGTGTGTGTGTGTGTGTGTGTGAGAGAGTAATCTGTGACAGAAAGTGGGACAAAAGTAACTGCTGCATAAATATATACTCTGCCACAGACAGTTTTTGATCTGCGGCCAAAGCTACTGAAGTTAGTCATACCATATGAAACCAGAAAATCCCCCTCGCTATCACAGATACAGGTCTCTGACTGCGTGGGTACGAGCCAAGCTCAGCAGAGCTCTGCAGGGAGTGTGTGAGAGCATGTGTGTGGGCGTGCAGAGTAGTGTGTCTGTGTGTGTGTGTGTGTGTGTGTGTGTGTGTGTGTGTGTGTGTGTGTGTGTGCGTGTGTGTGTGTGTGTGTGTTTGTGTGTATGTTTGGTTGTGTGCTTGCATAAAGGCTGTCATTGAGTATGTCCAAAACTGTGGAGACAGCAATATTGGTGGCATGTTTTTATCAAATGCCCCCCCCTCAAAAAAAGTTCCCTTTTTTTGCTTTTCTGTTGACTGCACACTGGATCACGTCTCCATGGCACAGGATAGGCCTCTTGGAGAACAACACTACGGCCTGACCTCGGTCAGCTTGGCACCGGGAGGGAAGTGAGATTAACTGAAACATACTGATGGGTCTTGGGTGGAGGAGTTTGCCAGAAGCCTCAGAGGAACCCCTCAATCACTTGGTAGATAATCACAACCACCAATCCGGTCTACTCGCAGTCTACTGAATAGGATAGGATAGGATCTGCCAAGGCATTGCATGTGGTCAAATCTCCCTGTACATAAACATGTGGACACTTTGAGTCAACATCATAGCGGACTTCTGAGTACAGCAGGGAGCGATATAATCACCATCAAAGGAGCAAGTGTGCAGGTTTAACTCCACGTCTTAGATGTATCTCTTTAGCAGGGCATCATAAATAACTATGATGCACAGTCATGTGGTAGAGGCGAACATCATTATCAAGGCTTTGAATTACCAATGTACACATCCAAACGTACTTCCAGATAAACAATTTTGTGCCACTTCTCGGATGTGTACGTAAAAAAAAATCAGTTTATCTGGAGTTTGTGCACAGCTTGTACTGACCCCAGCAGCGCTGCTTTCCGATTTCCATGTACCACTGATAAAAGGTTCCTGCCAAGAACTGAGCCGCATGTTGCCAAATGTGGGTAAAAGAGGGGGGCAGAGGGGAACTAAAAATATCTGCTTCTCCATGGCCAAAGTCCTTTTTGGCAAGGATTTAACCCAAGGAAAAAAAAGCTGATGCAAAACAGCTGGCGTTCAAAGTGAGGCATGGGCCTGAAATGGGCTATGGGATTTTTCTGTTTCTATTTCTCTGCCTTTGACTCTCTCCAGCTGTCTTTCTTTCATTTTATCTCTCCCTCTATAGGTCTTTGCCCCCTGCCACGCACACACACAGACACACACACACACACATCTCTCCTCGTAAGACTATGTGCAAGCGGCAGCTGCTGGGCACGTGTGATCTTGTCTCGGGTCTAATGCCTCTCAGCACCATGTGAAAAGTAAAGTGGGCTTGCGCTTTGACACGGTGGACATTTTTTGCGGCTCCCCGAAACAAAGCCATTTAAATATCAGGTGTTCCCCACCCATTTAAATCCCCCCACCCCACCCCGCCCCAAAGGTCTTGGTTTTCTTGAGGAGGTAGGCTGTGAATATTATGTCTTGGGGGTCTTCAGCAGAGTGGAAAATTTGAGTGTCTAGGGGGTTAATTTTTTTTTTACTGTGTCTGTTAACCACAGACTGAGCAGGCCTCGAGTCTGCTCTGCAACGCCTCTTAGTGGCCAAATCAAATAGGAAAGAGTGAGATCTTGAGATCTTCAAGGGAGACAAAAAAACAAACAAAAGAAAAACAGCAAGACTTACGTTGCCTCTATTACTTAAAGCCTAATGATGGGTTAATGTCACACACACATATAGATTGATTGGTTTCAAAAAATGAATGGCAAAAAGTTGTTTGCCTGAGCCTCCATGGCTAACGCACTGGTCATGGAAGTGTGACATGTTGGCAGTCTCTCAAAATGAACCTCCCCACTCAGTGACTAACCCTTTGTTCTTCTTGGCCCCATTTCACATTTTGTCCAGACTCATGAAAACAGCTTGAAAAAACAACCCCCCCACCCCAGGTGAAGGAGTCACGGTCTAAGAGCACCTACCGTTTCTGACTGATTGCCTTTTGCCGTGACATTTGCCACGTTGAGTCCGTCAATCACCACATCGAATGGTGGCCGCTTACTGACAAAGTGCTTGAAACTCTCAAGCTCCTGCAAAAAACACACAGAGAGACAAATACCCTATTACAGCAAGTCAGTGCATCATCAGCGTTGCACAGTAAGGCATGACTACCTTTACCACAGAAGTACTTGTCTGATGACTGTTGTGAAAATCTGGACATGAAGGGTTAGGGTAACGTCAGTTGCTAACAGATCTGACTAAAGTTTGCCAAGATGTTGCACGTACACACACACACACAAAGACACACAAGTACTGACTAACCAGTCTTATTTATCCTACAGCTGCATAGAGTTGCAACTGACTTGTAATATAATCCTTTTTTCTCAGTGCCACAAATAGTTAAGCAATGCCCTGATATGGTCTTGATCTCAGCAATGTACTTGTATATACACAGAACTTGCTCAACCAGACCGCAGAATAATACACTATTGACATGACCTATCAAAGTATCCAGTTCTTTCCCAACATAGAGATAATAAAGACATTATTTATCTGTTTACCCCAGTGTCATTTTGCAAGAGGAAATATTCCATGTTTTCATACTTATAGCCAACCCATGACGGGGACCCAATGGTGGGGAGCAATGACTGGGTTTGAAGGCATTTCCTCTTTGCAGACATTGACTTTCAGTGAATGCAACAGAACACAACAGAGCAAACAACTCATGTGCAGTTACAGCACCCAAGAAATAACAATCGGGAAGTTCTGGGGGAGAAAACAAACAGACAGACAGACACACACACGCAAACACACACACACCAACTAGATGGGGTGTTCCAGTATGTTGCCACAGAATAGTCTGCACTTCCTTCTCAGCTTTCCTCTTTGTTTTCGCTTGAATTGGACCCTGGAATGTCTCCACAAACGTGCCTGGCGGAGCTGGCCTGTGTCTGGGGAATTTCCCCCTTGGAGCCGTGCCAGACTGCTCCTTCACCTGCACGGAGCCATCTAATCGAGGCAACACGGGGAGACTCAACACCACTGACACAGGGCTGACGGGGAGAGACAGAACACAAACCTTCGCGCCCCTCAGCCCCTAACGTGCGACAAAGGTGGATGTCACTGCTGATGTTTTGTTGTTCCTTCTTTGAACTTTGCAAGAGGTTATGTGCACTTGTGTTGTGTTGCTTTGCTGATGACACAGCTTGCAACACAGGTGATAGATAGCACAGTTAAAAGGGAAACTAAAAGTTAAAGTGTTGCTACTTCTTGGTCCTGCACATCATTAATAAGTTCACCGTGAGTTAACACTGAGTTTGTCATTTAACAAAACCTAGCATTACTCAACCACACAAAGACATGTAACTGGTAACACTATTGTGTTGTGTTGTGTTGTGGTGTGTGTGTGTTGTGTTGTGTTGTGTGCATGCGAATGCATGTGATTGGTGTCTTAAAAAGAATGTGTCAGCCGCATGGATTTGCATAGTCATTTTTAAAAAGCATGCATAAAATGCAACTCAGATCC
Organism: Coilia nasus; assembly: GCA_027475355.1. NCBI lineage: Eukaryota > Metazoa > Chordata > Actinopteri > Clupeiformes > Engraulidae > Coilia > Coilia nasus. Next base: position 29,899,705 of record CM050205.1, on the reverse strand, counting down.
GATAACCACCTTTAACAGGAACACAAAGTGGAGGAACAAGGAAGAAGAGAGGAAGAGAAAGGGAGACGAGCAAGGGGGAAGATACACAGACATAAAAAGCAAAAACAAGCTTGGGGGGGGAGGGGTGCTGGACATTTGGGGAAATTCCTCTCCACTTGAAGGGGATAAGGGTATCAGGGGTTGAGGCTGCTGCCATTATTATAAAAAGATGGAGTCTAAGGCGACGGGCAGGCGAAGCTACATATTTCTGGCCGCTGGCAATAACTGAGCTTTGCTTCCCTTGCCAAATATGTGTTCCCCCTCGTGCAACACTGCAACACACTGAAGTCAACCGTTTAAAAAAGTGCGCTGACCTCAATGTAAGCCGAGCTGTGGCGCAGTGTATCTCGCTAGTGTGACATACGCCAGTAACTGCCAGCCGTCGGCTGCTATCTGCAGAGCCCGTTGCTATAGAGAGACGGGGCGGACTGAGAACAAAGGCGGAGGGGATTCCCCGGCCGAGTCAGGAGGTCAGGTGACAGCTGTTGACCTCCGGTGGGGTATAGACAGATGATGTATTTTTACGGCTCGTGTGTGTCTGGTGCATGCACTCGTGTGTGTGTGTGTGCGTGCGTGCGTGCGTGCGCGCTCGTGTGTGTGTGTATGCGTGTGTGCGTGTTTGGTTACATGTGGGGGTACACCGGGTGTAAGCGAGTAGCACTATCTCTTTCGCCCACATATTGGCATGCATAGCCCCCTTACTTTCCATAGAGGAAGACAGTTCAGAATTTTGGGCCTCAACTTCCCTTGCTATGCTGGGCTTTCACAACAGCTATGTTATACCCAAATGAGTTACTACATTTCCATCCAACCACAACACACACACACACACACACACACAGTGCTTGAAATCAAGTCACCTCTTGTGCATAGGCGTAATGGTGCTTGAGGGACTATCTAACACCTAGCAGATTTAAAAACGAAACTAGACCACACCCTTTGAACAAAACAACAAAAGCAACCAGCTTAGTGGGAGCGCTATTTTTCAATCCTGCACAATATAAAACGAAAAACACACAGAGGTGCCTTTGACCAGCCAGAAGATTATCAGCATAAAAGATGCACAATATTTTGTTTTTGTTTTGCTTCATTCTGGCAGAGTATGTAAAGCAGACATCTCCCAAGAAAGATGCTCGTACAGTATCTGCTAAAAAAAAACTGGAGCCTCACGTCTAACCAGCACTTCACTCCTGGAAGGGTCAGTGCTCATAAAAACAGGATATTCTAGTTTAGGCTTTCTCTCTTAAACAAAACCTGATGCCAGGATTTTCCCAAAGTCCTTATTGCACTCCTTAACCCCTGGGTTCAATCATCTCCAGGGAACATATTATCCAGTGTGTACTGTAAGAAAGGGTGAGGGGTGGTGGTAAGAAAAGACACGCACCTGTGGATTACTTTACACAAAGACAGGCTTCTGCTCCGGGGGAGAGAAATGATCGCATAATTGCTTGGCAAACACTAATGCATTTAACCTAAATTTATCTAACGCAGATCTGCACATTTGTTGAAATATCGCGCAGAAGGCTCAACAAGAGGCTCATTGTACACCTCGCAGATGCAGGAAAAAACCCTCACTGCAGTCTTACTGAATAGAAATTTGCAGACTCTACACCTTCGTGGGTCTGCGTGGCTTCGACATTTGAATGCAATCTTGCACCACTGACACCAACACCCACGGAGAAATGACACACTGGCTTGAGTGAATCCCGAGACCCAGCAATTACGGGCAAAGAGTCAGGACTGGGCCCAGTTTCATCTCGTACACTTTAATTGTGTGGTGGTGAGGGGAGGTGCTGGGGCCCAGTGTTCACTCTGTCTTCTCTCTCTCTCTCTCTCAAACACAAATGTGCACATTAGTGTGCAAACAAACACACGTTTATACACACACTCTCTGTTGCATGAGCGCACGCACTCGCACTCACACTCACACACACACACACACACACACACACACACACTCGGTGGGGACTTTCCAAGGTCACTCATGTGAAAGAGGCTTTGAGGGCTGAAATGTGAAACTCTTTTGTGTGGGCCTATATGAATACTAAACAACACACAGAGAGTGCTCAGATGTGCAAGCCCAAGAGACCAACACCTTGCAAAGGCATACTATAATACTTCATAATTCATCAAGCCAGGTTCTCTTCTTTGCTAAATAATAAAAGTCACAGATGTCCAGCGCACTTCATTACACATTAACAGCTCCTGCAGCTAGTAGGTCATGTGGCCCTGAGGTGTTGTTATGGTCCTTGAGAATTTCAAAAAAGAAAATGTAGAGTGCTACAGAATTGAAGGCATCTCCATCTACACTGAGAAGGACAAAAAATATTAGTTGACAATGCAAGCACTATTTTGTGTTTATTTCAAAATGAAATGTAGTCCATCTTCCCAGGGGCAGTCAACTAAGAAGACTCTTAACCGTGCAAATCAAAGTAGGAGTTTTCTGAAAAGAATTGGTGCAGGTAGTTCCTGAGGCTGAACCAGAAACTCCACAACCCAGCATGCACCACTCTGGTGCAATTTTGAGCTTCACAAAGATCTTCAATCAACATAGGTCCCACAAACACATGGAGGTCCATGTGCTGGAAAGCCCCTAAAACATGGTCTAAAAGTGGAACCAGACTGGCCCTCTTGTGTACAGACAAATTCACGTCTATTTTCATCTGGAGCAGCCAGAACACACAGCAGACGGCAGAAACAGCACACCCGGCTCCTGTAAAGTATCGTGCTGCAAAAGAGCTTGTCTAATTCAGGAGCCTTTGAGGTCAGTGCAAAGCAGCGCATGACAACAGAGCGGACATCCACTGCTTGGAATGACAACCACTGCCTGTGTCCCTGTGGATATGCAAGCTTTATTTCTCTGTAGGAAAGGAGAAAGCCAGGATGTCGAAATATCCACTGTTACAAAAACACACACATAAAAATACACACACAAGTGAACTGTAATGACACAATTTCCTTATTTTTCTTGTGGCTTAACTCTGGATACTTGGACTTCTTCTGAGGGGTTTTGAACTAGAGTGACTCTCTGTTGTCTTTAAAAACACACCTGTTTAACTTAAGTCTGAGAGATATTTGTCTTGGTTATCCCTAAAAGTTTACTTGCTGTACCTAAATGACAATATGGAACACTTTTTGTTACCAGTTCCAGTAATTCAAATTGGCGTTGAGATGACATGTTGCATAGTATTTACACATCTTTACAAGATGCAACGACATGCAAACTACTGTAAATATTTTGCGAACTGTCAACTGACTACTCCCTTTCAAAATGCCCAGTTTGGTGAAGATAGGTTAAGTTCAAAACAACTCTGCCACCTAGTGGGGAACAGCAAATCTGCACTTCATGCGTCTTCGTTTTGTGAACTAATTTGCACTGTAATGTCAGTAAATTGCACACTCAATTCTGGTAAGCATGTGGATAAACTATCAGGCATAATGTTAAGCAGCTTCAGAAGATGAAAAGATACAAACCTCAGGTGTGGTCTTCTTGAACACATCTTTGCCCTCGATCACGTTCTTCATGACACTGTTTTTGAGGTCCGCATAGTCTTCCTCAGTCAGCTCTATAGATTCCAGCTCGGAGCTACAATTCCGACACAGCCCACTTCGGGATAAAAGACATAGGTTAAATGGGGGTCAGACTTTTCAGCACTGTATGGTGAGGTATAAATGACATTCTATGATGTTGGCAGACAATGTTTATGTCTATGTGTATATTTATTGCAGATGAAGCAGATGCATTTTTCTAAATCAATGTACAATACAAAATCACCACATTACAAACAAGAACACTTGGATAAAAACAACAATACTTGGACAAAAAATAAAATAGTACTGTACATTGCATCAGATAGGGTAAATTTATGGCAAAAATCATGTTAGAGGCTATTGCTGATTCGTCTGAAGTTGTGTTTAAGTGTAAAGACAGTACAACAGACAGCTTGTGGTATTTAATTTTGCATTTGAGACTTTGTTTCGCTGCATTTTACTTAGATGGTGTAACAGGCCATTTCAGTAGCCAAGGCTGTACAGCCTCACACCCCCCCACACACGTCATGCTGGACTATGGAGCAGTGCTTGTATATTAAGGGTAGGTTTTACCAAAGATCTTACATTCTATTCCTCCCTCAACACTCTCTGGTTTTACCTTGGCGTCACAATGCAAACACCTCCAGTCCACTTCTGGCCAGGACGACTGTGAGACAGAAAAGATAAAGGTCTCACTACACTGCAATGTCCAGGGCATTATTAAGTGATGAGAAAACTGCTGTCATATTTACCATTCAAACCACTTTCTTATGACGTTAGCTAGGGTCTCATCTGGATACATCTGGTTGTCCCTCATGTGTTGTAATAGAGATAAAAGTTTTTCGTCATGGTCGTGGTCAGCAATACCCCCTTCGAACAGATGTTTCCAGATGTCAAGGGTTGGACTGACGCCCTTGTCCAAGAGTTGGCTGTAGAGAGTCCAAGCAGTGCCAGAGCTGCTGTGTTGCACTGCAGCGCCGATAGTGTCGGCGTAATTTCGAGAGGAGGGCGTGATAGTCTTGTTAATGTTCTCAAGCAAGACCAATGCCTCTCTCCAGCGTTCTGTCTTACTAAAGCCTTTGATCAATAAACTGCAAGCACCCGTATCCAACGTGCGAAACTGGCTTTTCATTATGTCGTACACATCATACATTTCTGCCCAGTGTCCACCGTTCACACAAAAAGTTAAGTATTTCAATAGCAGTTCGTAGGGTACCGTGCCAGTGTCCACGGCGACATATGTTAGAAGAGATTTTGCAATGTTGATATCTGCACCAGCTCCCAGCATTCGCAGCATCATCCCAACCTCAAAGCGATAGGGTCGATCGCTATTTCCTTTCATCGTCTTCCACTCTGCAGGTGAGAGAGGATGGTCTGGTACACTCGTGACATATCTTTTCTTTGCGTCATCTAATGGCTCTTTGGTGTCTGAAACGACATTTTTCTTTTGCAAAAGCTCTGCAGTCCGCCTAGCAGTTCCAGCTGCAAAAACGGACTTGGGAAAAACGGGTCTTTCCTTTGTAGTAAAGTCTGATTTGACCGCTTTCCTCTTTGTGGCTGCAACTTTGTGTATGTCCTTTGTACAAAATGTGTTTATACCCCCCACCTGTAAACGCCGCGATATGTTATTGTGCGAGAGGGTTAATATATTTCTTGGAAGAACTGGGAGAAAATAATGCAAGCGAATCCCTAGGCTGGGTATTAGCAAAGAGCCCATGACCTGCCTAGCAATCTTTTACAGTAATCCTCACCAGCAGCAAAGAGAGAGTTGCTTTAGCAAAACCTGAAGACACTGTAAGGTAGTTTTGTGTAGTTTACTGTACGTACCTATCTGTAACTGTTCTACAACGTCTGTAGCTAGCACCTGACGTTAACTGAAATACTGTCATCACTCTGCAGAAATACTTAAGCTGGTCTGCTGCGAATTAATATGTCGATAACTACACGATTTCACGATTTCACGATTTGCTGTTGTTAAAACAAGAGCAAGCTCTCCACGGATCTTGCAGAAGCATGCACGATGACATTCGTGGCGGCGCAGTCTAAAAACGTCACTACAAATGCTTCCTAAAAATCAACCAATCACATCGCACACGGAAACGCTACAAGATACAACTGAGGCGCTGGCAGGATAATCTCTGCAAGATATCTATTCCACAAGAGTATTTTTAAGGGCCCAAAACATTTTTGAAGGACTCCGCTAATTCTGGAAATGGACTGTTTAAACCGCTCAGGTCTACAAGACGCCTACAAAACACTTAGCTAGGACTGAAAGACTCAGGAGTTTCTATTCACAGGCTATCAGAACCTTGAACACACACCATACTGACTTTGCACACATCCATCCCTCAACACACACACCCTAACACATTACAGTACACCTCACACACACACACACGCACACTAGATGTCATTGGAGTCTCCCATCCTCCACCCTTCTCTGCCTCCACAGCATACTATGCCCCTTAGCCTGCCACCCCTCCCAACATCATCCAGCATTTGCAGCCTACCCAGTCATCCTGCTTCTTCTAGAGCTCTGCTAACGGTGTCAGAACAACGGCGTGTAGCATCTGGATTTTACATCATCTAAAAGACTTTGCCATTCAGTTACCCATATACTTTGATTAGGCAAAGGATACGGTTTTGTGTGTCTGCCGTCTTTATGTGTTTTGTGTTTCTGTCATCTTTGTCTCCGTGTAGCTATTTGTGAACTGACCTTGGGTGTCTTGAAAGGCACTTTTTAAATAAAATGTATTATTATTATTATTATTATTATTATTATTATCCTTCCCAATGCTACCACAAATGTACTTTATACACTTATCCCACTCTCTATCCCCCATCACCTATTCCACCCCTGCCCTTCATCAGACAGCTATCCCCAAACTGCATTCTATGCAATTTACTCCCCCTCCCCATGCACATTATGGGGTGACAAACAGTAATTTCACTGCATGTATTAGCCTACTTTACCCAGTATGTCTATGCATGCGACAAATAAATATCTTGTATCCTTGTATGGATAATCCCTGAAAAAGGTGGACACTAGGGCAGCGCGGTGTGGTATCCGTGTTGGCATCATAATGAGAAGGGCGTGGCTGGTTAACGTCATAGCAGAAGTTGGTTGGAAAAAAAGACTCACGCTACAGTGTTTGTCAACTTTATGTAGACATGTCTAATGATAAACTCGCCCACTGGAAGGATTTGTTAAGAAAAAGATTAGCCAGTTCTAAGAAAGGTAACAGGCCGATATCAGTGATCTTCACTAAACCTTGTAAGGTCATTCTAAACCCTGCTAAGCATGCTAGGATAGCTAGCTATTGGGTTTGTTTTCCACTAGCTACCCTATGCTAAGTTAATATTGTGAATTTACCAGGTAACGTAACTTCCCGTTTTTTAGTAAGTGCGATAACTAACTCTACAATATGACCACTTTGCACATAATATACCGAAAGTTGTACATAGTTTTGTTGTTGTAATGAAATTATGCACACGATATGGTTAAAGGTTAGGGAAGTTCATATCATACATGGCATCATACATGACATTGGTGGGAACTGGCCAGTGTGTCTAATCTATTCTGTTTAGGCGACATGGAATTGTCCGCTACTCTGAGTTGTATGTGGGGAAAAGTGGCCGTTTGCTTACGTTTGATTGTCATAGATGAAAAGACTGAAGAGGAGAAGAAAAACGAAGAGACAGAGCTGTTCACTAAGTTTTATACCGACTGGAAAGGAGGGGGTGAACAAGACAGTTCATATAAGACCATACCGCGCTTCTATTACAGGGTAGGTTAAATCTACATTAAATGAAAATCCTGTCCATATACCACATCCAGTTGTAATAAAACCAGACGTTTTTTTGTAGCTTCCTGCTGAAGATGAAGTTCTACTGCAAAAATTAAGAGAGGAGTCCAGGGCAGTCTTCCTACAGAGAAAGAGTCGAGAGCTACTTGATAATGAGGAGTTACAGGTAAGTTACTTTTAAGTGTGCATTTGGACACACAGAAAGTGTATGTTATCTCTATTGATAATTGTCATCAATATTGTTACCTTAAAAGTGTAGTGTTAATGGCACAGGATGCTGACAAAAATGGTTTTGAGTGGCATAAATGTGCCGTTTCTGTCCCCTGGAGATGGTAAGATGAACAAAACAAGTTGTGTGTGTTTGCTTTGGCCTGTCTAAATTTGTGAATGTTTTTCCTCAGAATCTATGGTTTTTGTTGGACAAACATCAGGTGCCACCAGCAACAGGAGATGAGGCTATGATCACATATGAGAGCTTTCTCAAAGTTGGAGAAAAAGCTGGAGTCAAGTGCAAGTAAGCACTTCCTTCGTTTTACTTTGTATAGAATCTACATCATTGGCATATGAACATTTGCCTGACTTAAATATTTTCTTGCAAAGCTAGGATAAAGATATGATGAGAGCAATGGGTGGCTTAAGACAACCTTACTGACCTGTATTTACTCATGGTGATGACTGTTTTGTGGTGGAATTCTTATTTTTCAATTGAGCTAAATCTAAATACACTAAGCAAAATGTATTACCAACTGCAGATAGTAACCCTGCTCTCTGTCAGAGCAGGGCCTAGAAAAAAGCCACACACTTTACATACTATCCAGTCCAAGTCATGTTTAGTGGAACGATGTTGATGGGGGGGTTAAGGAGCACCTGGGTAGCTGGATAGCGGAGTTACTCAAAGACAGGCATTATATAACCCCTTCTACAAAAGATTCCAGCAAGAAATTAAAGACACAAAGAGGACAAGTTCTCACTGACCACCCTTTCTCTCAAATACAGAATGTTTCATTATAGAATAAAAATATTTAAACATTAAAAGTGTTGGTAAGCAAAAACTAACTTAGAAAACTGGTATAATTCTAAACAATTTCCATGATAATGCTTCTGTTGTGACTGTGGAGCTGCTGCTGCTTCTACTACTACTACAGATGAGTGCGTTTTACTTTTCTACGCATAGACAATTCTTCACAGCCAGAGTGTATGCCAAACTTCTTCACAATGATCCATATGGAAGGATATCAATTATGCAGTTTTTCAATTACGTCATGAGAAAAGGTATTGCAATTTGTGTATTTCATTGCTGTATTTTACAATTTATGATCCTCTTGGCATATTTTTGAGTTCTGTTAGTCATGATTCAATTAACTGTTTTTATCTTGCAGTTTGGCTGCATCAGACAAGGATTGGGTTGAGTCTTTATGATGTGGCTGGGCAGGGATACTTGCGTGAGTCTGTACGTACACACATTTGATATAACCGTGCATCTCATCCTTTCTCGTAATGTTGGCACATCATTGAATTTGTGAACTTGTTGGTTCACTTTGATTAGTTGTTTTTGCATGTCGGTTTAGTTATCAGTCCTTGCCCAGCACCTGCAATAATAATTTACACCTAATATCTCTGTTTTACTCACACATTATGCCCTTGTTTATTCATGTTTATTGCATGCAAGGACTTGGAGAACTACATCCTGGAGTTGATTCCCACCCTGCCCCAGCTAGATGGTCTGGAGAAGTCTTTTTACTCTTTTTATGTCTGCACGGCTGTCCGCAAATTCTTCTTCTTTCTAGACCCACTGCGCACTGGTATGTTCTCTTGTTCTTTGAACCCCATTAGTCTTTTCTGCCGCAGTTCACTAATTGTGCATTTCATGTTTATTTCATGGAGGGTGATGGATATCCCTTCTGCATATAGTCACTGATACTGATCTTGCTCAATTCAAAAGCTATAATTGGTAATTTAAGAACTTTTGGCATCTTTCTGTCTAGCCCCTGAATGTTTTCTGGTTCTTGGGACAGAAAATAAACTTTGTCCTGAACTGTATAGAGGGACATTTTCCAGTTCAATTACACAGACTGACCAAACTTAAATAGACAGAGTAGAGTGCTTTGTTGCCAGATTTCCCCCCTTATGGATCACTTTATGTACTCAACTTTTTACTCTCTTTTAAATGTTCTTTTTTAAATTAAATCTTAATCTAATTCTGCATCTGATTCCAGGCAAAATAAAGATACAGGATATTCTGGCTTGCAGTTTCCTGGATGACCTTCTTGAGGTAGTGAATAGAAGCATTTTGTTTAAAAAAAAAAAAAAAAAAGCACGCCGCTTGTGCAATCATTAAATGGGATGGGACCCAATTACCTATTGGATATGTTTCAGTTATACGCACCAACTAGGTCTCTGAGATCACTTCATAAAAATGTGTTGGTAGAACCTGCTGTTAGAACAAAATGTGGTGAAGCAGCTTTCAGCTGCTATGCTGTAAAGCTCTGGAACCGACTTCCAGAAGACATTAAAAATGCTCCTACTGTTGGCAGTTTCAAGTCTAGACTTAAGACCAAACTGTTTTCAGAGGCTTTCTGTTAATGTTTTTTACTAAATACTAAATTTAGTAAAATACTATATAACTATTTTGTGTGTTTTTTTATGCTTTTATATCTTTTATGTTTTTACACTTACTTTATCTTTATCTTTTATGCCTTTATATATTGTCCTTTGTTTAATTTTTGTGAAGCACATTGAATTGCCGTTGTGTATGAAATGCGCTATACAAATAAACTTGCCTTGCCTTGCGTACTTTAAACTGTCTTCATTCTTTGAATATTCATGATTTTGTTTAATCATGTTTGTTATGTTTATGGTTTATTGCAGTTAAGGGATGAGGAGTTATCCAAGGAAAGTCAGGAGGCAAACTGGTTTTCAGCACCTTCTGCTCTTAGAGTATACGGTAATCTTTGACAAGAATTTCAACAGTTTATTTTTGTTTTCCGTCATCTCGTAATGAACTACTTTGCAAATCTGTGAATGGGTTTTCTTTTAGGTTGCTGCTTGTGACAAAACCTTAGTTAGGATGTTTGCAGTGCAGACCTATGACGGGGTGAGTGCAGAAATATAATGAAGTTATACACTGTCTCTTTTTTTCCAGGTCAGTACCTGAACCTGGATAAAGACCACAATGGCATGCTGAGCAAAGAAGAACTTTCTCGTTATGGTACTGGGACACTAACAAGCGTCTTTCTTGATCGTGTGTACCAAGAATGCCTGACCTATGATGGAGAGATGGTAAGAGTACATGCACACACACACACACACACACGCACAGGCTGCACATCACTGAATAACAATGGCACAATTCAGGAAATATGCCTAGAATGTGACCACGTAGCCAGGTCAACCATTTAAAAGTTAATGTTCACCAACTTGTGGTTTACTGTAGGGTTAGACATGCTGAAATGTGCCCCCCCTCCCCAATTTTACCGCAGGATTATAAAACATATCTGGACTTTGTGTTGGCTCTGGAGAACCGGAAAGAACCTGCAGCTCTGCAGTACATCTTCAAGCTGCTGGACATTGACAACAAGGGCTACCTCAATGTGTTTGCTCTCAACTACTTTTTCAGAGTAAGCAACACCCCTTCCCCTTCTCCATGCAGCTGAATGTAGATTACAAATATTGTCCAATCTGAATAATTTTTACGTTAATTTGATCCCCAGGCTATCCAAGAACAGATGAAAATACATGGACAAGAACCGGTTTCTTTCCAAGATGTCAAGGTACTCACAATTTTGTTTTTAACTAAAGTGCTATATTCTGGAGTTTCTTGGCACATAAACGAATACCTATCCTTACAGAATGGACTGAGAATCAAGATAGTTGTCATTTCTTTCAGATAAATGATTTGCAACAGGAAGTGTTTTGTCTGACTGTCTCTAAAGCCAAATTTTCATGTACTTGGAGAGAAGCACTTATGGACAATTGCGTGTTGTTCCACGGTGGCCGTAATATTTTTGACTGTAACCATGTCTATTTTGCGTCTGTGACTGCAGGATGAGATCTTTGACATGGTGAAACCCAAGGACCCTTTGAAGATCACACTACAGGACCTGGTAAACAGCGGTCAAGGTGACACTGTGACCAGCATTCTCATTGACCTCAATGGATTTTGGACTTATGAGAACAGGGAAGTGCTGGTGGCCAATGATGGGGAAAATAACACAGCGGATATTGATGACACATGACCCTAATCAGCAAGCAGGGCAGGCCTTCTCTGCGGAAAAACACCGGTACTGAAAAGGAAATGGACGTTGTCTCTTTTGTAGACTATGACGAAAACGGAAATCCTGTCGAATTTGTGAACTCTACAAATATAAATGCAGGCAAATGCATCTTTGTTGAATTTACAAAAATGTTTTATTAACATAAATAAAAGTTACTTTGTTTTTACTTTAAACTGTAGTGACATAGATTGTACATTAACTCTTAAGAGACCTTCTCGTGTCAGTGACATTTTCATTCATTACTCTTGGGGAATAATGCTGAATACAGTCAAGGCAATTTGCAGTATTTTCTTCCATTGCAAATCAGGACCATTATTTTGTCCTTGCAAAAAATTGGAGGCATACTGCTTAAGATAGGATACCCACAGGTACCTTCCATCAGAAGAGTATGCCATAAAAAGGTTGCATGGCCTTATCAGAACATTCCATGACAAATATCCAGCATCTGACAAAATTACATCAAGATCAGTCAGTCAATGTATAAAAGGCAACATGGTTGTGTTGATAGGTTAACCTTACCCAAGGCTTCAGCACAATGTGTGATGTGTACATACGTGTTCCTTTAGATTCGTAACAGCAAAGTAGGCCTTGCAATTCTCATTCTGGTTATGACGTGTTTTTACACATTAAAAATGGCTTCAGCCTACTCTAATGGAAATACACATGAATGAATTAAAGACTACCTTTTGCCATGCATTAACAATATATCAGAGTGCATACAAAATATTACAATAGTTGCATAGAAAAACATGCTGTGGAAAGAAATCATAAAATGGCAATAATGCTACATAACTACAGCTTTGCGCTCACCTAGCACTGAAAATTACAAATCCCTTCACAGTGCTGTTCATAGCACATAAACAAAACTACATTTTCAGAACAGCTCGGTTCTACATTTAATTCCTGAAGTTGGATTACATTCATAAATTAACTAATCTGCAAATGTCAAAGAAAATAAAAAATGACCATGAACTAAAATACTGACAGCTGTTTAATAGAGGACCTTAAGAGGGCAGGGGAGCAGGGACATGCACAGCATCAGATGCTGATTTTGGCTCCTGCTCAAGCTCAAAAGTGACGTTCACAAACGATGGGCTGGTCTCTGGTTGCTCCACCCTGGGCGGCTGACCATCCTGGCTCATTTGCTCACTGAAGTGTCTCTCTGCCTCCTCAGAAAGGTGGTTCTCTTCCTCCTCCTCTTCCTCCTGCAAATGACAATCATCAGTGAGGACTCTGAACAGACCTGCCACCTATCCAAATCAGCCTAAATAAGGACAACCCTAACTTTTGTTTTCTCCTGGTGATGATATCTATAAATCTACATATCAATTTCAAAACAGTATGTGATGTGGTAATCTCATGTTTTGTGACTGAAGCTTGATGGGTGGAGACTACACTTTTATGAAGATGCTGAGGCATTTCACTGAGTTAAGCACAATCAAGCAGAATTGCTGCTCACCTCCTTTTTCATTCGGTAGTACTCATCGATAGCATACTGATACTTTGGTGATGTAATGCCCAAAAGCGCAGCCAGTCTCTCACCAAGGTAATCACACACTGTGGACCACAAATAGTGAAAAACTGTCAGGCAAAGACTTCTGCCACTCCTTGACATTTACCAACCAACCTACCTACCTACCCCCCCCCCCCCCACACACACACACACACAAAATAAAAAGGGGCAAATGTGTAATAATCAACATTTCAGTGATCAGTTTGGAAGCAAGACAACAGGCAACGCAGATTATGCACCTACCTGAAACAGTTGAGGTAGCCATTCTCCACATTTGAAACCATACATATGGGCCCCATGTCAGTGTTGACTGTGTTGGGGAAAAAACAATCTTCATTAAAAACTGTGATACTGTCGTGATACTGTCGCAATGACAAATGCAAGCATAACTCACGGGGTCGACTGTGGTCACTGCATCCTTTTGTTCGGGCTCTTCCTCTTCTTCATCCGTACTGTATTCCTCCATCGTCTCCCCACTGGCGAAGTATATGGTTCTGCGGGGAAGCTTCTGCTGCTTCAGGCGCAAATCACCGATCTCCACATTCTCGAAATCCTTTTCCACATTACTTTGAGTCTTAAACAAAAACAAACGTCTTCAATGCACGTTTCGTTCTTTGGCCACGATTTTAACCCCTATTACACTGTAAACAAAGGTACATAAACTCCCTCCAATACTATTGACAACACTACAATTTAACTACAACATCAGTCACAGAAAGTTAGTGACCAACAGGTTGTGATCATGACGACTTGTGCTATGCAAACAATACAGTAAAACATCAGCTAGCTGTCTCACCGCCTTAGGTACAACGTTACCGATATGAAATCATACCTCGTACTTTTAGTTGGAAACAGGATATCACACCTGATAGCTCTGTGTAAATTAATAAGCATTGATATTATATCGCATTATCGTCTGACAAAGGCGACAGATAGTCAGACAGGTTGACAAGTTATTGTTTGTAAGAGCTAACTGCAACAGGGAAACAACCAACAAGCAATAGCTACGTTATCGTTGGCCAAAGCCAAACGGCGGTTAGGTACGTTTCACTCCCTAATTTATAAAATGTTACGTGAATAAAATGAGGGCATACCTTTTCTTTGTCCATAGTTTGCCCCACAGATATGTTAGCGTTTGTGAGATAAAGTGACAATTCAGCCATCTCCACTTCCTCTTCCACCACCACTCTATCACGGTTAGCTAGACTTGCTAACTTCCAATGAAGGGGGAGGAAGCTGTGTTGGAAGTGACGTCTGTGAGATGACTAGTTTAAAAGGCGCCTTTGCTCAGCTGATCACAAGTAAATATGCTTCTCTGTACTGCACAGTTAACGATTTAACCAAACGTTTTATTCACAAGACATTGCGACTCATACCCAATTGTACTGACATAGGGAAGACAACTTGCTCAAATATAACCTGAGAAAATTTGTTTGGAGCCTACAAATGACAAGCTTGTGTCTGTCGTAGAATGAAATGTTTCAGAATACTCAGAAAGTGGGCACAGAATTGTATATTGAACTGATGACGTGTTGTTCTCAGAACCATAGTTTGAGTGGTACTGTAAGGGAGGTAAAGAGCTAAAGACATACAGGCTTTGTGACAGTGCCACGCCCCCTCTTTGGAATGAATGGAGAAAAGACGTACAGTCTGCTTCACTGAATCACAGATCATTTCATGCACATTATACGTACATAAAACATGTATCAAATAAGCAACACTTCGTTTGCAGAGAAATAACTAACTGCTCTAAAGTAGGAAAAAGGCTTGCTGCTATCAGTGGTTCATGTGAATGACTGTATTACATAGACTATGATTCATGCACGCTACAACCACTGCCCCTACTGGTTTTAAATGGTATGGCAAAAATAACAGCTCAGTGGAATAAACCATAACAATAATATTCCAAAACATTGAACCAACAACTACATTACGACGGTGGGAAAGGCCTATTTTCTGAAAATACATTTTGTAAAGGTAAAAAAAACGAACCGAATTCATTTTTATCATTTCAGAGTTATTTCACTTTATTGCTAATTATCCTCATCGTCACCCACCCGCAGAAGAAAGTGGACTGTTCCAATAGTATTGAAGCAAAGCTGCTGAACGATGTTTGTTTTCTCCATAAACGACCAGTAGGGCGAAAGATCTCTACTGCCTGGCCCGTTGTGAAGTCTCGTAGCTAACAGTGCAACGGTTATATTTCCTTTTTTGAGTTGTTGCAGTCTTGCAGTAAACAGCCATGGCTCTGTGCGGGGGTGTCGGAGCCTTGGCTTTACCCAGTGAGCTTATTGTTCACATATTTTCGTTTCTGTCAGATCGAGACAAGCTTCGGGCCTCGGCCGTATGTTCTCGCTGGAGGGAGTGTCTGTTTTACCCAGCGTTGTGGACAGAGCTCAAGTTGCGTGTCGGCGGAGGGACGAATGGAGGTGGCTCTGGATCTGAAGAGACCCCCAGATTAGAATTCCTCATGCGCAAGTTTGGTTCCTTTGTGCGTGACTTGCAGCTGGAGTTCGCCCCAGTGGATGGGTACCTAAGCCCACTGCAAGCAATGGAGGGCAGAATGGAACCTGTGGAGAGCGACCCACAGTTTTCAGACCGCTGGAAAGATGCAATGATCACCTATTTGGGCCAGGTGTTATGTGTGCTTCGTAGTCTTCGGAATAACAGGTAACATATTCTCTGTGCTTTAAATTGTTTTATATTGTGATTAGTTGGGTAACGCCATTTCTCAGTGATTGCACAGCCAGCTTGCTACCAGTTAGCTAGGCAGCTAGGTTAGCCAGTTAGCTATAAACAATTACGTAACCAAGCTATGTCTGATCTAGTCTGACGGCGCACAGTTTACACATACGTTCCAAGGACATTGCCTACTGTACTTTTCCATAACAAACTGCTATATTTCTAAAAAGTATTGTTCATCGTCAGCAATGGTACGGCTTTTTCACAATGAATGTCATTTCTGTGAAAATGCGCAGACTTCTAGAACACGCCGCAGCCAAGGGGAAATCTTGTTAGCACTAAAAGC
Organism: Coilia nasus; assembly: GCA_027475355.1. NCBI lineage: Eukaryota > Metazoa > Chordata > Actinopteri > Clupeiformes > Engraulidae > Coilia > Coilia nasus. The sequence goes on along the minus strand of CM050205.1, from coordinate 29,883,514 downwards.
TTTTCTTTCTCTTTCCCTCTCTTTATGAGAAAAGTGATTTCCACATAACAGTTGTGTCTGTGTTGAAGGGGGGGACCAGTTTGTTGTACAAGAAGAATCGGTATATTGTACTGTCACAGTGTGAGGTAGAGTGTCTTTTCCTGAAGGTTCCCTCGTCACAAACATGGTAGTACAGTGGTATTTCCAGAGGCCTGTCTCTTTTAGAGTCGGCTGAAGTAAATTCTACGTTCATCCCTTACTGGAGAGAAAGTTCTAGTTTATCATATTCAGTGATAGAAAGCGCATTCAATAACACTGTCGACACAGATTTAATGTATTGCTGTTAAGAACAAACTAGTGGTCTGTTATCTAACCACTTAATTGGCTCAAATCATGTTTTGAGTGTATGCTGTTCTTCTGAAGAAATCTCCAAAGGTTGAGTCTCTACGGTGACACCTGCATCCTTCAGGATGAGGGCATATTGGACAGCTCCTATCTCCACCAAGTTGATCAGGGAAGCAAAAAAATCAAAGAGTAAGTGTACCGCAACAAAATGCGACGTTAAAGATACACAATGCTTCCTAACATTTCCCTTTAGTTTCAGAATTCAAGAGTTCTTTATTCCTCTCTCATCTCTTTCTCACTCTCTCTGCTGTTTATAAGGATCCAGCTGCTCTTCGAAGAGATCCTGTCCAACAGCAGGCAAATGAAGTGGCTTTCCTCAGCCTTCATGCTGGGTGTAGTGACTCCCTGCTCCTTGGCCTCCCTCTCCAACCCCAGTGCCAGTTCTCTGGAGCACCTTAGCCTGCTGGACAACCAGCTGCCCAGCCTCCTGGCCCCCGTGGAGCTGGAGCGCCTGGTGCACCTGCGCTCGCTGGCGCTCGACTTTTGCGACTTCTCTTCCGCCATGTGCCGCCTCCTGGCATGCCAGGACCGGGCCCCACTGCACCGCCTCTCACTTCTGCTCAACGGCGCGGCCCTGGAGGACAAACCGCTGGACGGCACCGCCAGCGAGGACGACTGGAAGGCCCTGGTGCGGTGCAGCGGCAACCTGCGCGTCTACCTGATGGCGCTGGATGTGTGTAGCCAGGACCTCCTGCGCGTGCTGAAGCCCAGCTTGCCCCTGGAGCGAATCCACCTGGACAGCTACAGCACACCTGTGACAGACGGTGCCGTGGAGCTCATCTCGCAGCAGTACCACAAGACGCTCAGCCACTTCGTGCTGATGCGTGACGATGGAGGCTTCCCTGACCTCAGCGTCAACCGCAACGAGGACCCCCTCGTGCTCCTGGCCTGGCGCTGTGTGCATCTGGCTGTTCTCATCATCCATGGTAGGATGGGCTGTTCATTCCATGCATGCTTATTAACCAAGGCCTCAGGTTGTTTTTTGTGCATTTTTGGTTTGTGGGCTGTGTTGGATCACCTGTCATTGTTCAAAGGCAGCATATTCATTAGCTACAATGTTGTCATACCACTAGGACAATAATCTATTTAAAAAGAAGCTAGATTGCATAGTAAACCCAAGGTCATCTGCATCGGTGACATGTTTCACATGCAAAAGTATGTAAGACTATATTTTACTGGCAGGCCCTGTTGAGATTATTGTTTTGAGATTATTCCTGAGAACATTGTTGGAGATCTGTTGAGTAACAATGAGTAATGGTCAGATTAGCTGATTTAGAGCCTTGTCCTATGTTTTGTACCTTCAAACAAGCCGATTTAGCTACCAGTCGAGGTGCTGTTTTGGTTGTGAGATATGTTTGTTTTGCTGGGAACAGAAGTCAAACAGTGATACTAGTTTTCAAACACAATATGGTCAGTACCTCAGAGGGCTGCAAAGACCTTGTTCCTTAAGTGTGCAGTAGATTAGAGCAAGGGACATGAGTGGTGTAGCACTGAAGTTTCGTTTTCCTTTTGGGTTTGTCATGGAGGGTTTGTATTCTAAAAACTGATGAATTTCAGATGACTTGCCCAGTAGTTTTACGTGGATAGATTTGATCAAGTTTCAGCAGGGCTGAAAGAGCGACATCTTTAAATATGCCTAAAATGTGACACTAAAATGTTAAGTATGTTCCCTCTAAATTTCCAGCGTCAACTCTTTCATGTCATTATTCTGTTGATGACTTGTGTGGTCTGTCATTGTCACTCAGTCACTCATTCTCTCTTTCTTTCTCTTTCTCTTTCTCTCTCTCTCTCTCTCTCTCTCTCTCTCTCTCTCTCTCTCTCTCTCTCTCTCTCTCTCTCTCTCTCTCATTCCTTAGGCTATACAGTGTGGTCCCACAACCTGGTGGCCATCTCGCGCTTGCGCGGTCCCAACCTGAAGGTGTTGGCTGTGTCTGAGGAGAGCATCGACTTCGACCCGGACGAGTCGGTGTTCATCGAGGGTGACCCCGTCCACAACCTGGTGAAGGAGGTCTCCCTGGGCCTGTGTCGTGTCTGGCACCCGTCTCTGGACACCAGCGTGGTCCTCAGCGAGCCCACCCAGCACTTCCACCGCGAGATGCAGCGCTTCAGCGAGGGCATGTGAACGCACCTTCGCACGCAAGCACGCATTGCACGCTCGCTCACCTGCAAGTCCCGCCTTTTCCTGTTTGCCTCACCCACCCCATCCATCAACTCCCAACCCTTTACCTCTCCGCTTCTTCCTCCCTCATTTCCCCTGTCCTCACACAACGCCTAACTCTGCCCTACCCCTACCCCTACCCCTACCCCTACCCCTGCCTCGTGCTTGATGCTAGACCTTTTTACTCAGTCTGGGTTCCGTTGACGTACTACCCTCCACACCCTCCCATTTTACTTGCGGGTTTCTTCTCATTTACCTTTTATGATTGTTTTCGCTCTCTCGCTCCTATAGTGTGACAAGTAATCCTTATATGTGCTGTGTTTATTCAGTATTAGCACTATATTAATATCTCTCTGTATATCCTGCTCATTAATAGGAGAGTATAGTTGGGTATCGATTTAGTAGCTAATGGAGTGACTGATGATGAGGGGCTTTATGTTGCGTGTGTGTGTGTTTTTTTTTTTTTTTTTTTTCTTCTTTTTTCTCCTAATTTTTTGGATACACCCATTTTACGAGTCAGTCATACAGCAAGTTGTTTTTGTTTTGTCTTCATCCCCCCCACCACCCCTACCCCCTTGTATTCCCATAGTCATCTTGTCTTAGAATTTCTTCTCTCGTCTCGTCAGCGTTGGCTGTTCGAGTTACCATACAGACGGAGACGAGAGCCCTCACTTTAATATTTTAATTTATCTTGGCTCGTTTTGCAAGGACGTGATTCTGTGATCCTACTCACACCCCCTCCTTGATTTGTTTTAAAGGGAGACTAGTCTTCCTGGCCAAGGGTCAATACTGGCGAACCGTTGCAAAGCTCCTTGCAACCTTCCTCTATAGTCATCTGTTGTTTTTTGTACGTGTTGTCTTCCTTGTTTTTTTCTTTGAAACATTATGATGATGATGATGATGATGATGATGATGCTGATGATGACATTGATGTTATTGTTGTAGTAGTTAGTTGTTGTTGTTGTTGTCATTGTTGGCTACATTCGGGACTTAAGATCCTGCTGGTTTTTCCTCAACCTGGAAGTACAGTAAATGCACAGGTCTGCTGGTGGATGAAAACACACACACACACACACACACACACACACACACACACACACACACACACACACACACACACACACATATATATATGATAGTGGAGGGTTTTAAACTCCTGCATGCCGCGAGCCCTTCCCAGCACTTTACCAATGGGGGCTAAGTGTTAGCAAAGACCTAGCTGCAGGTTTCTCGCTCTCAAACAAAAAAAATGGAGAATAAATCCTCTGTCCGTCTCAGGTAGGCACGAACAGGATGGTGACAAAGATCTAGATGATGAAGATGAATGAAACAATCAGCTACTCTTGTCAGTTTTGTCTGTTCTTTTGAAGTCACAGTTGCCTTGGAAACACCCCTTAAGCCCCTCCCCCTCGTTTTTCGTCATAAAAGTTTCTACTTTTGGATTCCATCACTTTAAAACAACACTTTTTCCCATTTCTCTCTTTCCCCAGACCAGCCATAGGGTAGACATCAGTGTGTTACACTACAGCGTGAACACATTAGTAGAGTAATCCTTTATTGGTCATTGTGAGGGCAAAATGGTGCACGTTGGGGATTGAATCCAGACCTGTGTTGCATCCTCTGTGTTTGCGCGTGTGTGTATGTGAGTGGTGGCTAGAGACGTTTGTTTGTGTATTTGCTAGTTCCATATCTCAGGATTCCTGCACTGCGGTACTTTTCGTTTTTCCTGTAAATGACTTTTTTTGAAAGCTGGTTGTTGAGGGAGTGGGGTTGGCCTAGATGTTCGAAATGCGAGTTGTGTTGAGGAATTGTAAGGCAGAGAAGAAAAAGCTCTTCCAAAAGAGTGCTCCTCGGGGAGATGTTTTTTATTTTTTTCTCCTAAGAGAAAGAAGTTTTCCATCCCTCACTTTGTTTCTCGGTTTATTACTTCTTGTTTTTAAAGTCTTCATCTTCAGTGTTGTATTTGCTCAGCGCTTTTACCTGAGTTGTGCTACCTGTCTTGCACGTATTTGCTCTTTTTAAAACACAAAGTCGCTCATAGTGGTGGGAAGTAGTGGCCGTTTGCCAAGTGTTAGAAAGAGAATGTGAAGCCCAAGCCTTGATTTTAAAAGAAGTGAAAACCTCTTGCTCTGTGGGAGACTCCTTGACCCATTCCCACTGCACTCATTGCCTCCCCTTTCCTTAAGTCTCCATGAGCGCATATCTCCAGTCTCTGCGGATCCAGTAGGGCACAAGGCAGTGTTTTTATTCAAGGGAGCCAAGTAGCTTGGTGCTTGTTGTTTAAAAAGTTCAGAGGATGCCTTCAGGTCTATGGCCTTCTTTTAAAGTGGCGGTGGCATCTCCCCAAGACAGCAGAGACATACGAGTATAGGGAGGTGCTGCCTTCACACTCCCACGTTTGATGATTGCGTGTTACGGGCATAGCCAGAATATAACCAAAGTGAGTACTTCCATCAAGGAAGGAAGGAATAAAACTAGTATGCAGGCGTGCGGTGGTGAGGGGAAAGAGAGTTCTGTCTTCCCGTGTTCCTCGGGAGGCGCGAGAGAAAATGCAGTTGGTGGATGGCTCACAGAGAAATTATGCAGGTAGTAAAGAGGAGATTCAAGGGTGCAGTCGTCCAGGGAGGTCTCTCTCACCTGGGACAGCCATGTTGATGTGAGTCCAAGTCCAGATATCCCTCTCAGAACTTGCATTTATTTTCTTTGTCCAACAACAAGAAAAAAAATGCAATGTCAGGAAACGTATATATGTATGCATGCAGAGAGAGGGAAACTGCTTGATTTGAAAGCCCTGTTTCTATTTTAGTATGACACCAAAAAAGACATTTCATTGAGATTGTTCTGTATTTTGATCAGAATATTATATTTTGGTCATCGCTGATAAAGAGTGGCTATAGACTGAAATGAAGATAGAGGGATAAGACTGTGTCTGACATTTATTACAATGTGTGAACTGCTAATGCATTAACTGCTATTCCATGCTGTGCCTAAAACCCAGAATAGCTTTCATTCAAGCCTCACGAGTTCTCAAGGGTTTGTTAGTAACGTAAAAGTCTAGAACAAGTGTTGGTCTACAGTTACAAAAGGCAAAAGCTTGTCAAAGCATCAGATTTTTTTCTTTGATTTTCTTTTTTTGTTTTTGAAGGTTTCTTCTTGGTGTGCATTTGCGTGTCTTTTATTGTGAAATGATTCAAAAAGTGCGTACAACGGTGAAGTGGTGAGCGTGTGTTCATACCAGTATATGCGCATGTGCAACTCGGTATACAACAAAAAAGAAATACAAGGCGTACCACTTTCTCAGCAGTGAAAAGAAATCAGTTTTATCTCAGGGTAACTGTCCGGCAAGGAGCAGAGCGGAGGGAGGTTTTCAAAAGCTCAGGCCTCTAACTATTGAGAGAGAAAACGTTACGAGAAAATAAGTCAAACAAAAACGACAGAAAAAAAACACAGCTTCTCAGTCACTGGATTTTAAGAAATTTTCTGTCAGCATGTCTGCGTCCGCTGCCAAAGATTACGGTGATGCATAGAGAAAAACCCCACATGAAGTGCCCACCTGCAGGCAAAAGGGCCAGGGGCCAACAGCTTCTCTGGGCCTGAGACATACTACTATACTTACTACTTATACCACATCTACTTTCAGAGTTTGATAAAAACCGTGCTGCAGTGAGGAGCATAAAGTTGGGCCACGTGTTGGTAGTCGCAGCTGTGCTGCGGCCATTTTGGGTCAACAACAAGTAGATCTCCTAACAATGCACCTGTTTCACTGTGAAGAGTGAATGTAACTTAAGATTTAAAAAAGAACTTATTGATGAATTTCAAATCAAGGGTTGGTTCTATTAGACCTACAAGCTGCTATGAGACGTGTGAGGAACATTCCACTGGGGAGTTTAAAAACAAACGATAACATGGCCAAATGTCTGCATGAAATGACTTATTTTTTTACTGTTTTATTCTCTTTTTTTCTTGTTTTTGTGGGGGCGGGATTACAATGGGATCCATTAGTACATATAATGACTGGTCTGTAAAGATGAAAATTCTTGGAGTGTTAAGTCACTAAGACCTGGTTTGTTGTATTGGTCCCTTTCTGCCTGTCACCATGTGCCGATGGCATTTTAAGAGGGACTGTATGTTACTCGAAGTTTTTAGACCAGTTTATTGTTACAACTCCATTGGACCCCCCAGTTATTGTCATAAGGTGTTTATTTTTCTTTTTTGTTTTGTTTTCGTTTTCCTTTCCACATTTATTTGAAGTAGAAGATGTTTGTATGCATTTACAATCCAGATCTCTGTCTATCTCTCTTGTCACAAAGGAGAAAGCTGTAAAAAACACAGTGGGCTGCTTGGAAGCCATCTTTGAGCGTCAACTCAAAAACTGTTGCCTGTAAAAGCTCCATTGAGCTCCAATAGCTACCTTACTGTTATAAAAATGACCTCATGCCAGCCTTAAGAAGTGAGTGGGGAGAAACAAAACACAGAAGTGAAACAAGCTTGCAGTCAAGGTTGTGACCGTGCGCGTCACAGTGGAGGTGACGATTAAGAGTCTCGTCTTCTCGGTTGATTTTTGGACAACCAGGTAACCCTTGAGTCATCTTAGACAGCTCCACTGTTGGTCCTTAGACATCAAGCTTGCACCAAGCCACAATCTCCTCTCCAGCAGGCTGGCTTGCATGTACAGCAAAGTCAATAACTATGCAAGTGGAATGCATATAATTCAGTGGCTCTTAACTTTTTTTTTTCTTTATTTCTTTTTTTTTTGTTTTACTGTCACTCATAAATGGAAGTAACTTAACTGCAGTGATAACTTGGCCTTATGATATTATTGCTATTATTATTATTATTTTAAGATCTTGATTCTTCGGAAGCCAACTCCGTTTCTAGGGCGACCGTGGGTTACAGACATGGTCTCCATGAGACCGGCCAGCCGGCCCCAGTTCTAAGAGGTACGAATGTTGTGCATTTGTTTAAAATCAGGACAGTTTGCAATAAAGCAGTGGCCAACTGTGGGTGCACTAGCAGTGCTGAGACCTGGCTGCTACCTTATAAACTTTTCGGGGGTGAGGAAGTTTGAAAAAAAAAAAACTTAAGGAAACTTTACAGTGCATAAGATGGTGTGTGTTGTGTATATGGATACATAATATATATCTCAATGTATGTTTATATACATCCACACCTCTATGCTACATCTGTCCGGGTTCTATTTATGAACATGACAAGAAGTTTATAAGCGTTGTTTTGCAAAAATGGTTTTACCATCTTAAATGTTTAATATTAGGGCAGGCGTGTTCTGTCTTTTTTTGTCTCCAGTGAGCACATAGCATTGGATTTTATATGTACATCTGCAAATGGGGGAAAACACACTTGACCGGCACAGGGGTTAAATGCCAGGTGTGGAGAGATTTCATTGATTGGAGAAGTGATCTGATGTTCCACAATTACGAAGGAGGAAGAACCTATGAGTTAAAGAAACACTTAGAAACAAACAAACAGAAAAATAAACCTGACACATATTGGGCAAACCAGCCGAATGTTGATTTTTGAATCAATGTTGAATGAATGCATTTTCTTTTAATCGGTGAAATAAAAGCATTAAAAACAGACTTGTGTTTGTGTCATTTTTTGAGTATTGTCTATAGGCCATGTTTTGTTTAGAGACACATTATAGTAAATATAAAAAGTACATTTAAAAATACACACGTATGTTTATGAAATGAAATCAAAATGAAAAAAACTTTATTTTGTTACTATATTTTGTGGTTTTCATTTAAAGAGCCAATCAATCCCTCAGTTCTGGTTATCAGGCACTGGTAACGTTTCCCAGACTAACAGAGAGAAGAGACTCTCATTTTCTTTGCTCAGGACCTACATCTCTTTACATGAATCTCTTTTAAGATTTGGTGGTGCAGTCCTGATGTGCTGGTGTGCTGTTACCATGGGCATGTTTGAAATTGTCTGCCTAGCTAGTGGCTGGCTTAAAGCAATGCATTCTGGACTTGAAATAGTGACGTTTTTAAGACCGAATGTCACCGTACCACACCGTACCCACCCATGTGGTGTGGTGACATGCGGACGAGATCGTCCAGGAACGTCACCATTTTAAGTCCAGAATGCATTGCTTTAAACCAGCCACTTGCCAGCCAGATGATTTCAAACAAGTCCCAAGTCTGGCCTGATGATAGGGTGACTTATGTGATCCTTTTGTCATGATGAGGGGTCTGGTCTACACCTCCACTTCCAGTGGTTCAGAGGTATAGCTCCTGGTTCCGTATCATCAGGCCAGAACTGAAGAAGCTGTTTGGATGAAAGGTGAAATGTCTTCTAGCTCCAAAAAGAAGCCCCGTTGCTTACAACTTAGCTCCTTTGACACTTTCAATAGTGGCCCTATAGAAGGTCTTGAGGAGCTGTAGAGGTAGCTCAAACTTCAGTTGTCTTAGATGGAGAAGACGCGGCTGTGCCTTTCTTACAAGGGAATCAGCATGACTGATCCATGTCAGATATTAGTAATGAGGACGCCAAGATATCTCTCCCTGCGTGCCACTAATATTTAGGGGATGGTAAATATCCTGTCCCCAAAGTTCAGGACTGTCTCTTGGCTTTGCAACATTAAGGAGTAGATTGTTGTTCTGGCACGAGTGTGTTAATTAAGTCTGGTCATTGTTATTTGAAATGAGGCCATACCCTGCTGTGTCATCGGCAAACTTAATGCTGCTCCAATAATATTACTGATATTAATGTTAATAATTCATATTAATCATACCAATTATAGGAATATGTTAATAATTCATAATCATATTAATATGATTATTGACTAACAACCCTGTGATGCCCCTGTGTTGGGGGTAACAGATAGAGATGTGACTACCCACCAACACACTGGCCATGCAATAATACCAATCAATTGAAGCTATGAAACTGGCAGATAAATAAATGACAGCATTCAGATTAAACAATAAAGTCAACCTTTATTAGTCTGAACAATGCCAATACCCCAAAAGGTGGTTCTGTCATACTTCCATGTGCATACTTCGAAAGCAACTGTATATCAAACCCTTCCAATACAACTGCATTTGTTAAGGCATAAAATGCTTCAATTTAGTTAACCATAAATACGCACAATTTCTGGACGGCCTCAGGCCTGAAATGGTTACCAAGTGTTAAAACAGGACCATGATTAGGCTTTTTGTATGTACAATCTCTTATTCACAATATCAATACAATTTCTGTATATATACACATACACGCCAAAAATATGTGAACCTCCTCCCCTTTAGACGGTTCAATTATAAAGCATCTGACACTACAAACCATAACACAGGCACCTAAAAATGGGTTTTTAGCGTGTCTAGCGTCTGTTTTTTGAACTAAAGGCAGCCTCTCATGGACACTGTTCTTCCATTGACATTTTTTTTAGTTCACATTCACAGATCCCTATGCTGTTATCAAAAGACTATATTTACTTTTCAATGCAGCAAGAGTGTGTTTGTTTATGCTTGAAACTGTGAAGAAAAATAAATGACTGCAAGTTGTTCTTTAACTTCCATATCCATGGAGAGAGTTTAGTTTTTTCCTTCTTTTTTAAGAAGCAGAGGGCAAAGGAAAAGAAAAAATGTGATCACGCGACAACCGTAGCTTAAACAGGAAGCAACCCCCATGAGCAGAGCAACAACAGGATGTGGCACACAGAGTGCAGGAGAGACACAGGAAGAGGGTGGAAAGGAGGGGGTAAGAGAGAGACAGAGAGAGAGAATGAGGCTTCAGTTAGCAATAAAAAGCTTTCCTCTTCTGTCTTGCTGTCTTCTCCTTTCTGCTGGAATGCATTGTCCCCTTTTTGATTTTATGATGGTCCACTCACATTGCAGTCAGCCGGAGAAGAGGAGAGGCGAGGCGAGGGAGAAGAAGCAGTTGGTACCGGTATTTAGACCTGAACAGGGGACTGGATGGAGGTTGGGGGTCGCGGCAGATATGCCCTGGGGGTGGGGGTGTTGGCTTAGATGGCATCCTGGGGAGGTGGAGTCTGGTCTGGGGTCTGCTCACTGCCGGGTGGCGAGGGCCTTGGCGGGGGTCCTGGAGGACCAGGGGGGAAGCTGTCCATCATGGGTCTGCCCGGAGGGTAGCCCATGTGAGGGGGAGGAGGGTATCTGGCGAACATGCCTGGAGGTGGTGGGCCTCGCACTGAAAAACAAACAGAAGGAAGAAAGAGTTATGCGGGTTCATATAACATGACATACAAGTTATACTTGCCCCTAAAGATGCTTCAGTGGCCATCTGTTGTTGTAAACCAATACCATCCTAACTCTGCTATCCAGTACACACAATTCCTTTACATTTTTCTTATAGCTTTTCATTTCATGGGAGTGAAACCAAAGACCTCAGCACTGCCAGCATGTTGCTCTACATATCTTACCGGGGTACACAGAAAGTCAGTGATTTTGCAGCATTATAGTCAGGTGTATGATCTACCATTTACACCAAATCGGTTGTATATGTCAGGAAGCTTACATCCACAGAGGATCTGTGGTTAGTTCTTCAAGATGTTTGGCGCAAGCTACTAGCCAAGTTCCTTCAAAAACTCTATGCAAGTATACCTAGAAGAATTGATGGTCTTTTGAAGGCAAAGGGTGGTCACACCAAATATTGATTTGATTTAGGTTTCTCTTTTGTTCAGTCACTGCATTCTGTTAATTGATGAACATAAATGATGCACACTTCCATTTTTTGAAGGCCTTCCTAGTTGACAGCATTTTTTTCCACACCTGACTAAAACTTTTGCACATTACTGTATATTAATGCTTCATGTTGCCCATCACTGACATACAACCTCTTCTACCGACAGCTGATTTATTGTGTTATTTCATGGACTATATTGTAAACCAAAGCCACTAGAACACTACAAACTAAACTGCTGTATTCTTGTTATTGACATACTTCCCAGGGGTATTCCACCGGGGCCTCTTGGGTGGAAGAATTCTGGGGGTCCGTACGGGCCCCTGCGCTGAAAGTGGGGGTCTCTGGGGTCCAGGGGCATAGGCGGAGGGCCCATTCCAGGTGGGCCCATCCTCATCTCGGCCTCCGGGGGCATTCTCAGGTCTCCAGGGGCCAACATCAGACTCGCCTGTAAACAAACACCCAGAGCACTGAAACACTAGTGTAGAGGACTGGAGTGGAGGATGCCATGTACAGTAGATGACTTGCGCTTGGTATTGAGACACAGTGTATCTATCAGTGCATATAAATACTACATGGTGTAGCCTTTTTAAGAGTAATTAATTGAAGCAATCTCTCACATCTCGGCTTTCGGATTCACTGATTCCTGAGCTGTTCCCCGCAAATGACACATCTGTGGAAGGAGCAAAGAGCACTTGTTACGCTTCTGGCCGTCTCTCTCTCTCTTTCTCACACACACACACGCGCACACACACACCAGACCGATTTAACAGACACACAAGCAGGCACTGGTTTCTAATTCAATTCTTGAGTATCAGGAGGTGGTTGGTATGGATGAGTGGGGGAGAGAGAGCTCATTCATGCTTTGGGTAATGCTATTACACCAGCTCTGTCAAAACAAGCCATGGTACATTCACAGCAACATTCCGCTAAGAAAGTGCACTGCCCTGTGTGTTTGTGTGTGTGTGTGTGTGCTTGTTGGGGGTGGGGGGTGTGGCAGGGAATTGTGGGGAATCTGCTGCTCTCATTTAAAGTCACAGATAAAAATCTATCCACTCATGGTGTGCCAGGGGAGAGCACCGACACCAACACACACACACACACACACACACACACACACACACACACACAGAGCCACACTTGCTGCTGTGAACTCAACACTGCTGCAATTACCTGATCTGTGTTTACAGCAGACTGGGCTAAAAGCCATGGGGTCAAAGTTGACAAGCCCATTAGCAAAGGTGTCATTTCCTTTTCATAATGAATACCACAGACTTGATTTCATAGGCAGTGCATACACAATGGGTTAACATTTGAATTACACACGTAAACATTGACATTACACTTTCAGTAGGAGGTAAGCCCGTTGGGCATATAGTCATTTCAGCAGCTTAAATGACATGTACTGTTTATATATAGTCAGGGAAGACATTACATAATGCTAGAGGATATTTGATAAATCCCCCCCCCCCCCCACCAAAGCCCACAATCCACAATCTTGTTTGTCCACCCTGAAAGCAAAGCACAGTCTGCAGCGAAATACCCGCAACAAAGCCGAGACTGCAAACTCATGAAGCGAGTGCTTCGTGAGCATTCTAGCTATGCGAGCGGTCATCTTGTTTTCTTCCAGTGCCGCGTGCAGGCCACGGTGACCGCAGAACAACCCCTCTTTTCCTGTGCCCCCCCCCCCCCCCCGAATAAAAGCCACGTGCCTGCTGTGGACACGTGCAAGGGACCAACCGCTCCTGACATAAAGGGGAAGGGAGGCCGGACCTACCGGACTTGTCGGCCGGGTGGGGGCCCGGCCCAAAGCCGTGGGGACCTCCCTCAGGTGGGAAAGGGGGCCGGGGAGGAAGGGGACCCATGGGGAAGGCTCCTGGTGGGGGTCTCCGGAACGGTGGTCCAGGCTCTGGATACATGTGGCCTTTCAGAGAGAGAGAAAAACACCATAGTACCTCAGGGAAAGGTAAAGGTTTCACGTTCATTTTACCTGGCCCTGTACTCATGCAAGATTTAATTTGACAGGTCTGTGCAGTGTCACAAGGATGTAGCATTTGCTCCTAAACAAAATGCATCTATATTTGGTGGCACACACATTGATAAGATACAGTGATAACAATAATGCTTTCACCCTCCCTCCCGTCCCCCCACATACACACACACACACACACACACACACACACGTAGACACTCGCACACACCCATCCACACACACAAAAAGCAGTGGATGATGCAATGATACAGTGTGTCAATGGCTAACCACACGTGCCACGTGCTGCTTGGGGTCACCATGCTTCCCACAGCAGTGCGCCGGTGGACTTTGCCCAGCTGAGCTGGAGGGTGTGCTCTGGGGGTTAGGGTTTGGGGGTGGTGGTGGGGATGGGGGGTTAGGGTGGTAAATCCCGTGCCTGAGAGGCTGCGCACGGCACCCGTGCGCCTGCCTCGGCTTTGTGTGTCTGTAGGGGGCACCGAGCACAAAAGGGCCTCTCGGAGGCCAAAAGGACGGAAAAGTCTGGAATGAGCGAGTCCGGGCCCCGGCTCCTCACCAGCGGCACGGCCAGCTGAGTCAGGACTTTCACCCCTCACGTGCACGCTTGCCTCTTTTTTTTCTTCTTTTTTCCAACCTCACCGCGTGACCTTGCGTTACCTCGGAGATAAAGCCTCAACAGCGCAAACGTCACATGTGCACTCTCACCAACACTTTCTGAACTGGGGTTTAGGAGGGTGCCTAATCTTTATAGAAACAGTGCGCTGTTAAAGACTTGAACACTTTCACTGCAAAACCACAAAAACTTAAGTTTGTGGGAAGAACACATTACATTCATATCAGAAAAAAATGGGGGACATTACTCATTTTGTATGGTGTACAGCTCTTGTAGAGAGAGATGGGGGGGCAGACATGGAACTGAAGGAAAAAAAGAGCATACTTCAATTTCTTCAAGCCCTCTGTATTTCTTTGCAGTGTGTTTGTTTTGTTTGAGTGGTTATATGTATTGGGGACTGCTGTCGCAGGTTAACCGTAGGGGACAGGGCTTAGGGGACAGGGCTTAGGGGACAGGGCTCCGGGGCTGTGACTGTACCTGGAGGAGGAAGAGGGCCCGGGGGGCCCCTGCGCTCCCGCTCCCAGGTGGGGGAGCACGAGCCGCTGTCTGAGTGGGGGCCGCCACTGCGCTCAAAGTCCCCCCCAGCACCAGGGGGCTCCACCAGGCTGCGGGACGCTGGGTATGAGACAGCCAGAGTGAGAATGAGAATGGAGGGGGAGAGAGCAGGAAGAGCAAAAGGTAGCAAAGTGGGAAGCAACATGAAGAAGTCAGGGAATAAGAGGGACAAAAGGAAGGCCGTGAAGAATAGCCTTAAGAGTTTCCAAGGGGAGAACAAAATGAGAGGATATAAAAAAAGAGTAGGAGGTAAAAAGAAAGAACAGAGAAAAAAAATGAAAGTAAAGAAAAGGGAATAGCGAAGAAACCCAATTCAGGAGAGGAGTATAAGAGGAGCAAGTTTGAGGTGAAACAGAGTGAGAGGAATATGGGAGATCCAGAGGCCAAGCAAGGTGGAGGAGCAGCCAATAACAGTCGTAGGAAGAAAAGAAAGATGAGAGAGAGAGGGAGAGAGAGAAGCAGTGCCATGCCAATGAGATCATGAAACATGGAAAATCTGCATGAGCAATGCTACAGGCTAATGCTACCAGCTAATGGCATAGCGTAAAAGCATTCCTGCCACAAAGAACTAATATCCCACTAGCTATGGTCAGCAGGAGAAAGTTCAGGTTCGGTTAGTGAAGTGGGTAAACCAATCTATAGCTTTACTTACTTGTAATTACTATGTAATTATGGAATCGAATAATTAAACGGCACAGTACACAGGAAAATCAAGACAGGTGTGCGATTATGGTTATGAATGAACCTGAATTTCTCCTCTCCTGGCTGCAGTAAGTGGCTGCTAGGGGCATCTGCCCATATGACGCAAACCAAGGCATCAGCTGGGCTAGCTACACGATGCACACGCTGCTACAAAAATAAACAGGTTGTCCTGGGCGTGCCCTGCTAACGCTGTCCATGTACAGTAAAGCTCAGGCTCTGCCTGGGTTTGGGGTTTCAGCTCGCCGCGGGGTGAGCAAGGGCAGATGGAGCCGAGAGGAATGCGATGAAGTCACCTCTGCCGCCGGGGCCCATGGGAAACTGAGGTGAGAGTCGCGGCGGGCCGTCCATCAGGGTGGGAGGGGAGAGGAAGGCTCTCGTCTCGGAGGCTGGGCGGCCCAGGGGAGAGGGCCCGTACGGTGACCTTTCACCTGTGGAGGGAGAGAGGGGAGGAGATCAGACCAACATCTGCAGTCATATCAACGTTCAACATCTTTATGATAACTGAAAGTATAAACAATTCAGAGTAATTTCTTCCTATGCCATCACAACAGATAACAATTTACACCGCAATGGAAGTGGCAAGTATATTTTTTCACATGAAATAATGATCTATTGAAAGACTAGTAAATATTAAAGTCATTCATAGAGTCAGGAGCATTTTGTAAAGTTCATTTTCAACCTCTGCTAACATTATGCATCTAGTTGAGGCCTATGGATGGGCAAGGCTGCACAACTACCATCAGCTCATCTGATGTGATCGGGCTCTAAAACTGACTAGAATGCAGCAATGAGCTACTAGTCTAACTCAGGAGTCTTAATATGCTTGAGAAAAAAATGTTTTCCTGAACTCGTATGTAACTCTGTGTTTATGCTTTAAAGACACTGAGAGATGTTGGTAAAACAAACTTCCAATCGTCGTGTGCTCTCACCTCTGAATAATGGCCGACCTGGAGCATCCAGAGCGTATGGGTCTTTCTCCAGAACCTCCAGCTTGAACTGGTAGTCTGTCAACCTAATGTGAAAACAGCACATTAACACTTGCTCACCCAACTTCTCACCCTCATTAGCAGAGCATAATGTCACACATGTGAACATGCTCTCTCACACACACACACACACACTACACAACACAAACTGAAAGAAGCACCTACTTCTGTCGGAGGTGAGCGTTTTCTCTCTTTATGTCTCCCAGGTCTCGGTCAGCAGCACGAGCAGCCAGCTGTAACAAGAAGAGACAAGCTGTTAACTGCACTCAAGGTCGTTAACATGTCTCATCTGTCCCGCTTCCAGACAGCGCAATTACTAAACCTGCTGCTGTAGGTATCCAGTTTTACACACTGCCTGGACAAAGTGTAGAATAAGAACGCAACAAAAATACCATTCCATGCATAACGAGGGTGTGAGGAAAATACATCTTTGGGTCAGAAATAACTCACCCAGTTGTCATGAGCCTTCTTTTCATGTGATGCAATCTGAACAACAAAAAAAAAATCACAAATTGGTCATATACTTATAGTCATATAGTAAAAGATGGAGAGACACGAGTGTTGTCTCATTTACCCACCTGGTTTTTGTAGGACTGGTTGGTCTTATCAAGCTCCTCCACTAGTTCGTCTGCTCTCGTCCTGGTTTCAAAGAGGGGACAGAAAAAAAGTCATTTGATTTTCCAAATCTTCATGGGCCTGAAAATACATTTCAGCATTTATGAACCACATACATTTATTTTGACCTACATAATGTGTGGTGGAAATTAAATGAATGTTGTAATTTTGCCAGATAACAAATGTGACATTCTAGCAAATCGCATTTGTAGACAAATCTTGTCAGATTTGGGGAGAATCCAGACTCACACTTAAAACATGTTTTTATTCTTTTAAATCATACACATTTTTTTTATATAATATTTCCTTTTATATTTGTCCTGCTAGCAGTCTTACTTGTAGCTGTTCATCTCCTCAGCTGCGAGGGAGATTTTCATATCAGCTTTGTTCAGCTTCTCCTCTTTCTGCAGACGTTCCTTCTCCTCCACAGTCAGCATCCTAAAGAGATAAGATGGAACGTAATTTTTCTCCAGTTCTGATGCAACAATTTGTACACATTGTTTATACGCTTCTAGCGTCAGTGTTCTGTTGACTGATGAAAACATTGGGTGCTCCCCAAGGATGTGTGCTGAGCCCCCTCCTCTTCACTCTGCTGACCCACGACTGCACACCATCACACACCTCCAACCTCTTCATCAAGTTTGCGGATGATACAACTGTGTTGGGTCACATCCGCAACAACGATGAGACCCACTACAGGAGCGAGGTGAGCCACCTGGTCAAGTATTGCAGTGAGAACAACCTCTCCCTCAACGTGGAGAAGACAAAGGAGATTGTAGTGGACTTCAGGAGAGCGCACTCACAGTACGCCCCCCTCACCATCAACGGAGCTGCTGTGGAGAGAGTAAGCAGCACCAAGTTCCTGGGCGTGCACATCTCTGAGGACCTGTCCTGGTCAAAGAACACAGCATCACTGGCCAGTAAAGCCCAACAGCGACTCTACTTCCTCCGCAAGCTGAGGAGAGCCAGAGCCCCATCTCCCATCATGAGCAACTTCTACAGAGGCACCATAGAGAGCCTCCTTACCAGCTGCATCACTGTGTGGTATGGCACCTTGCACCGCGTCCTGCCAGAAAAGGCTACACAGAGTAGTGAGAGCAGCTGAGAGGATTGTGGGTGTCTCTCTTCCCTCCCTGCAGGACATGTACCACACCCGCCTCACCCGCAAAGCCTCCTGCATTGCGGGCGATCTCACCCATCCATCCAACAGCCTCTTCAGTCTGCTGCCATCAGGAAGGAGACTGAGCAGCCTCCGGGCCAGGACCAGCAGACTGAAAGACAGCTTTATCCACCAAGCTGTCAGGATGCTGAACTCCCTCCCTGCCCTGCCCTCCCTCCCCCATCTGACCCCCACACACACCACTTCCCTCTCCCGGTGTTCTTAGTGTAAGTGTCCTAGTCTGGTGAAATGTACCTAAAGCACATCTCTCTCCTCCACACCAAAGACACATCTCTCTACTGTGGAACTTTTTTTTTCCCCCCACTACTCCACAGACATTTCAATGCACACTTATCTTTTGCACTACAACCAATGACACCACTGCTTAAATGGCACCATTTGAACTTTACTACACTACACACTGTGTTTTTACTTATTTGTATTATATACAAGCCTACTGTACTTTTTGTTGTGTTTATATTATTATGTCTTATGTCGTCATGTCTTACGTCGCCATGTCATTGCAATTTCAAATTCTGTGTGTACAACCTGTACATATGGTTTTTTGACAATACAGCTGACTTTGACTTTGACATTAGGCCAATGCCAATCACCAGTGCCTTAAGTGTATGGCTGGCCTCAGTCTTCCATTGAAATACAATTATTTAGTTCCACAAGCCATATAACATGGACCTATGACAATAAATCAGGCACCCTGTATTCATGATTCTTCCATCATACTAACACAACTTTAGCATAATGCCAGAGGAAAATAAAGACTACATAACTTCCAACTGTGAACCCTGTTTTTCTGCAACAGGCTGGCACTACCACAACTTCAAACACCATCGACAGGGAAATGATGATGGAGCTGTAGCGTTGTCTGGCACATCTCAAGGACCTGTTAGAGCCAGCCTCGCTCCTCTCACCTGTGCAGCTTAAGCTCGTTCTCGTGGTACATCTCCGTCATGATGGTGAGCTTCTGCTGGAGCTTCTGGGACTCGCTGGTGAACGTGGCACTCTCCACCTGCAGCCTCTCCTTCTGCTTCTCCAGCTGCTCGATGCCCTCTGCCAGCACACAGTCACAAACCGGGGGTCACACCAAATAGACAAGCCGTCATAAAAAAAAAAACACTTTTGCACAAACCAACAAAGCATGGTAGCCATCAATAGCCTGGTAAACCCGCCCCTCGTACTTCATTTCATTTTGTACAGAGGGTCTGGACAGGAATCTCTTGAGGGTCATTTAGTCGGCCCCTGCAAGACAGATCCAATCAGCGAACAGAGGGTGTGTTCGTTAACCATGACGTTAACCTTGTGTGCTACATTTGAATTGTAGTGCGTAGGTAGGCTAATTGCATACGTGACGACCAGGCATTAGCGATTGGGTAAAGGCAGAGGCTTGTTTGAAACTTCTGCAGAGTCCACACCTCCAGGAAGAAATCATTTCTGATGGTGTCTGGTCCAGACCCTCTGTACAAAATGAAATGAAGTACGAGGGGCTAGCTTACCAGGCTAAGCCATCAAGCCCCATCACACAGAAAAGGACACGTTCATTTTAAAATAGCCACAGATCCACAGTCCAGCAACAGTAAGTATTGGGAAAACACTGCACGCCCCCCACTTTGAATAGAAATGTCTGTCACATACATCAGGCAGCCACAGAAGGTACATCTTGCAAACCAACAAAGCACGGTTGACACCCCAGATTCAGAAAGTGAAAATCCAGCCATTTGTTCCCTCCCCCTTAAACCAGGTGATTTCACAAACTAGCTGATTTTCCTGACTGATGAATTGGGTTATTAAGGTTCAGCTGCTTTATGAAATGATGGGAACAAATGACAGGGCTTTTCATTTGTGAAGCTGGGGATGTCCACCTTTGGTAGCCACCAAGATCCACTGCAAAGAAAAGGACATGCTAAGTTTACCAAGGCCACAGATCCACAGTTCAGTAAAAAGTAAGTATTTGGACAGCACTACACAGCCCCACTTTGAAAAGAAATATCTGTCGCATGAGTTAGTGTTTGTTTGATGATTCATTCAGGGCCATTTTTCTACATAACGGGGTAGGGAGAATGCAAAGCTAACATGGAAGCATAATGACCACGTAGACATAGGACACAATACTAAGCCTATAAAGCAAACACAGGCCACTACAGTAACTGAGACTCAGTCTCACAGGAGGACTAGCTGAGATCTCCTTCCCAGAGGAGTAGCAACATTATTCAAAGCTATTTTCAGCTGTCACCCGCACCGTCTGGTGCCTTTTTTGTTTTTTACTGTGAAGAAGGCTAACATTAGTTGAGGCTTCAAAGAACTGTTATAAATCAGAAGACGCCCTCTCTGTGCTCCTACCTAGGAGGTCTTCCTTGGCCTTAATTTCATCTGCGAGCTTGGCAACCACTCTATTCTTATCCTCCTCCAGGGATCTCAGGTCTGCGTTCAGCTGTGAATAACATGAAAGAGTTGTTTATTAAGTATGCATTGCTTGCAAATGCAATTACCACCTAACACGGGGCATGTGTCGATAAAGGTAAAGATACCTTGGCAGCGTAGATGAGCTTCTGTATTTTCTGCTGCTGATGGTAATCTGCTGTGAAAAATATGACAATTTACACCGAGTCTCACAATACCAAATCAAATTTAAATAATTCCACCAAATAAATATTCAAAATAATTTCAGCACTTTGAATCATGTACAGATTCAATTTCAATACCAAAGCAAATCGCTTTGGAATGATTTCCTATATGGACTAATTTTGCACTAAAGAAGACGTGAAAAAAGATTATTCCTAGCTGCTGCAAATATCTAACAGAAAGGCTATTTCATCCTGACTCTTTCCTTGATTACTACTCCCCAAAGGGTCTCACAGGATTTCTGACAGGACCACTAGGGTGTGCTACAGATCCATTAAAAAATGACAAAAAAAAAAAAACACAAGAACAAAGGAGACTTCAGAAGAGACTTCAATATAGTTCTTCTATACTTCTTTGAATTTACATGTGCTTGTACATGTCACCTTTTGAAGTATCAGAACCACTTTGTCATAAGCTTTAATGAGATATGTACAACATTGTAAGGCTGTCTTTCAAAAACAGATTCATAGTCTTGGCTGAAGAGAGATATGAGTTCACAGTCATGGCTCCCCAGATTTTTGCAGCAGACCACAAAGCAACTCTAACCAACAAACCTTTCTGGAATGTTTCACATATCCATACAGCCGACACTAAGTACCTGTTCCATCACCATTAGTTTCCGTGGGGCCGCTGTCACCATTAGCCTCATCCTCGTCCTCCGAGTCCCAGTCTCTCATTTTCAGCAAACACTCTGTGAGCGACTGAAGGAGACACAAAGACAGCGCAAGAGAAAGACAAGGATATAAAAAAAACAAACAAACAAGAAGTCAGGACACATGAAATATTGTGGTCAATCATCAGTAAACACCAGGGCGTTTCCAATGTGTATGTAATACAGACGGCACCTTGATGCGCTCGTCCTTGTTTGCACAGTCCTCCTGCATGCGCCGATGGGAGCTCTCGCACATCTTCATCTCCTCCTCCAGTTCTGCCAAACGCTCACCCCAGCCCTCTGCTTCCTGGGACAGCTACAGTCACATATTAGGAACAGTACATTAACATCAAGTGTATCCTGAATGTACAAAGCCAAACAAGGTATTAGGGAAAGCAAATTGGTCAATGGTACCAACATGAGTATATTTATGACCAAACCAAGTGTATTCAACACAAAATATAAGTCATATACTACTGGTAATATGGTATTTGGTGATACAGTCAACAACACAGACTGTCAAACAAACTCCAATCAAAGTTTGTATAAATACTGGACAAAAGAAAAGTTTAAGACATGTTACAGTTTGTGATGTTTACATGCTGCTACATGATGTTTACGAACAGTATATGCTACACAAAAGCCGTATTCCTTAACATTGTGTTTTGACTTAAAAGTTTCTTAGTGATCATTTGTTCTCATAAATATATCTGATAAACTGCTGCACAACCCATACCTGTTCTGTACTCTCCTTCAGCATCGCATTCTCCTCTCTAGATACCTGAAGTCTCTTCTCGAGTCTTTCCGAGTTCATGTTGTGAATCTTTAATGTTGTTGTGGCCTGCACAGAAACATTTACATGAAATATCAATTGAACACGGAGACAGATACAGACACCTGCAATACCGGTCATTGCAGGGAGTTGAGTCAAGTAAAGCACAATGTCAAAAACACTGTGCATGTATTGAGCATGCTGTATTTAATGCGGTCTCTCTAATGCACACCTACCTGTTCCATTTGGGATTTGAGATCCTGGGCTTTTTCTTCTAAGCTTCTCAATGTTTCCTCTACGTCTGCAACCTGGAGCAAACGTTATGAGTTTTTATATACATATACACATACATACATACATAGGCTTTCTATATAATATATATATATATATATATATATATATATATATATATATATATATATATATATATATATATATATATATATATATATATATATATATACACACACACACATATATGCATATACATAAGCTTTCTTTTCAAAATAATGAGACAAGTGTAGAAATACAAAGTTAACACTATTATACTGTTACGTTTTGGTATATATACTTATGTACCCATGGCCATTGAAATGTGAGTTGTCTACCTGTTGCTCTTCCTGTATTCGCTTCTCTCTCTGAGTGTTCAGCTCCTCTGTTAGTCTGTCTACATCATTCCTCATCTGAGCGTTTGTCTCTTGTAGCTGCTGGGACATGTTCTACAAGAAATGTGCGACAATGTGAAAAAAAAAAAACAACATGCACACCTCTTATACTACAGGCTTCTCACTGCAGTGTCCTACCTCAAGTTTTCTCTTCTCTTCGATGTCAGCCAATAGTCCCCCATTTTGTAGGGCAGTTTGCCTTTTGTCATACTGTGATGAAAACACACACATTTGTCATAACTGGGTGTCTGTGCACTGAACAAACCACATACACTTTTTGACTTGCCACAGTGTTTGAGGCTGTCAACACAACAGCTGATGGCGCTTAGTAAATACACTTAAGACAGCTACTTTTTTTTTTTAAAGCCAACAGTTTTTAATTTGCCCATCATCTCAGGTGTCACCTAAGTATGCGTCATAAGAGTAGCTGACACAATATGGTTTTATCATAAAGCACTTGACCACCCCCTGGAAGGCTTCATGCAAAAAAGGCAAATTCACATATATTATGAAATGATAGTATATGGTATAGATATTTACGGAAAGAATACCTCTTTTTGAAGCTTGCTCAACTGTTCAAGGGTTTTACATTTTTCTTCCAGCAGCTCTTCTATTTTCTGTGCCATTTTTATTTCTCTGCCTGTAAACAAATAAGTTAAAAAAAGTATGACGTGGAAAAAAGAAAATAAACACAAATAAAAAAAAACAATGATTTATCAGAGGTTTCAAGTTTGACTTGCTCCTGGATAACTTTACTCACGTGCATAGAGTCTGCTTTTCACCTGCAATAACAAAATAATGTTGTAAATGTAAATGATGCAAGGCAATGCCTGAAGAATGTGATATCAAATGACTACAACAGAGCTGTAGTCCACCCAATACACAGGTATATACCATACAACCACCTGAAAAGCTATTCGATTTGTGTATATCCATGAAAAAATATGCACCGATACCCATCAACAAGTTTGAATGGTATAAGTGCACTGGTTGTGTGGGGAGCAAAGGGCAGGGGGCGCTGGACAGCGCTGGACTGCACTCACAACACAACATTAAAACAAACGTTGATGTCACAACCAGTTTACTTACAGATTGGTAGAGGCGGCAGCTGAAGAGAAGTATAATAAGTAGACCCAGTACAGCAGTGAAGATGACAGGTTCCCATGGCAACCCATACAGGTCAGGACCAGGCCTGAGGTCGTCAGGCAGTGATGATACAACCTTTGGAGACACAAGAACGAGTTTAGTGCCCTTTAGTGCCATTATCTTTCCATTAGAGAGAAATCGACAGGAAATAGTCAACTGCACTTCCTCAATTCGTCCTAGACCACACTGGTGTCAATGGTTAGACTCATCTTTTTAAAAAAAGATCTGTGCAACATCGAATGTACCACATGTATCTTGAGGAAAGGCTACATCAGGTGCATAAGGGCTAGGTCATCATAAAAGGAATACATAATGTGAACACGAAGTTCTTTCATTTAATCTTACAAGCACATATGACATTTCCCGTTAAGTTTCCTTGTAGCCGTTAGCATGAGGAGAACAGTTGTTTGATTAAATAAAAAAAAATAAGTTGGTGATAATAATGCTGCCATGTGATTAGACCTAAACAGTATTTAAGGTATTTAAACATATGTAGATAACGACGAGATGAGGACATTGATAAAGTGTGTTAACAGTTGGCTAGCTAGCTAACGTTTCAATAGATCAGACACTTACATCTTTCACTTTCTCCACTGCAAGCGTGTAGTAAATGCTAGCTGCCCCTTTCATGTCAGTTGCTTCATTAGCGACTTTATTTATGTTTATTTCTTCAGCCATTCCGCCGGCTGACCTGTCAGCTAAATACTTGTTTACGTTTGCTGGGAATATTATATTTCATCTATCCATCTGTTATCATTCCTCTCATAATACGCCGATGAAGGCAAGTGCGCTTGGGTAGGACAGTACTACTGTAAAACAAAAGGGGTACACCCCTGTCATCATTTCATCTTACTTTAATGCAGTCCTCTGGAATGTTAAACGACCCTACACTTGTTCGTTGTAAACATCTTTCTAATGGGATGCTTCTTTCTTTTCTGATTCTGTATTTTAATATGCAATGACATAAGTGTGACCTCTTTCAGCACATCCCTCCCCGTCCAACATGGTATATCCCAAACGTCACCAATTAAAGACTGCCACAGTTCTTTGCAACAGCTCCTGTTAAAGTGACAGTAGAAGCAGTAGGCTACGTATAAGCTTGATCCTCTTCTCCTCAATGTTATGAATCTACTTCAGTAACCTATCTGAAAGCCAATAACATTAACAATACCTTAGTCTGCGTGTATCTGATTGCATTACGCCGCTTGGTTTTGTTAGACTTCCTTACTGTTATGGCTAAGGCAAAACATTAACTTAGTAAATTTACTTCAACGCAAGAAACAGTCTATCCCCTGGTTTACTTAAATTTTAGTTCACGTCAAAAAGTTTTAAATTCAAAGGCCCACACCGTGACAACTAACCCAAGCTTCCAGCGACACCCAAGCCCATAAATCGAACACAACTGACCCGTTCCACCGGTGCATAGCTCGTGGCTTTTAGATCAATCGAGAGGCCAATTGTGTAAACTTTTACTCACCTGCTGAACTTCTTCAATATCCATGTTTCAACGTAATAGGTCTTACTAACTCACACTTCATTCTTATTTTGTACTAAACATTTTAAAACTGCAACGTACAGAAAAGTCCAGTAAAGTAGGCTTTTCCCGACTCTCCAGCAGGGAGTCACAAGAGATGACATGTCAGAAAGAAAAAAGGGAGGAAAAAAATACGGCTAAAGCTCGCATAGATGTCTTAAAGAGACCGTATGAAATTAGCCTATAGTCAGGCTGAACAACAACAAAAATACAGTCGGCCTCATCTTAGTGCATAATGCATAAAACTTTGCCATACAATAGCCTACCTGCTTCAAAAAATATTTAACAAGCTCCAAGTCAGTTAACCATACGTCCACCTCAGCGGCTGTCAGGCGGGGATCAGGCTTGAGTCCATCTCCAATGGGCCTCTCTGACTCTGTTTCTTCAATTAAAATACAAACATGTTGTGCTGAGTAAAACTGTGCATGTTGGAATGATAAATCATTCAATAATTAGGCCTCTGGTGTGTATGGGCCCATTAGGCCTTACTATCCCTTATAATAGGCATAATAATAGGAGTAACCCGTCATTAGATCTTTTTAAACTTGACAACTCATTTTGGGGTTTAGACATCAGAAAGCAAAGCTTACCGTTTTGAGATTCATAATTGTCTATCGGGGATGGGTTATGGTGAAATTCTGTAGTGTCTTCACGAATGTCAGAATTCTCCACAGACACACTGTCAGCATGAATAGTGGTATAACTGACATCTTCATCCTTAAAATGAATTAAGTCTTGTATTTCTCGTGCTGTTTCGCCATCTCTAGAAGTGACTTTTGCCTTTTCTGTCAAACCAGTGCAGGTCCCCTGTAGGCATCTAGAATCTGTAGAATGATAAAGCAGGTCATTACAATGCAACCTTCAACAACTAGGGTTTCCTGTGGGGAAATAAGGCTTACCACTAAATCACATAGACTACTGCTTAAGAATTAACAATTGTAAGACGTACATACTATATTTTATACAGGTTCAAACAGGCAAAAAATAGAAGAGTTGACCTCATAAACAACATGAAGGTTACAGAAGTATATTTTACAATCATGTATCATTTTCTTCCAAAACTTAAAGTTTACCACATTGATAGTGGTGCCGTTTCAAAGGCTCGAATGCTCAATCTAGACTAGCAGCAGAGTCCCTATGAGCCATCATGTTATAGTCTGATAAGATGCCTCTCAGTTTTTCAGACTTGTTCATGTGAATGGCAGCTTTTTCTAATCACATCTAAATCTTTTATTTAAAGTCTGACTGTTAATCCAGAGGAACTTGAAAGGCTATGTGTGTGGCACAGTCGATCATGATGACCAATGACAGCATGAGGACGTTTCCATCTTGACCCTTGACGCCTTTATATTACTGCACACACCTCCAGCAAGCATCCAGCATTTTCTGCATTCATGAAGTAAAAAGATCACTCTCTTGGGATTCATTGTTTAGATTCTTCTGTTGGTATACATAGTAAATGTGTCTCAGTTTCTAAGTTTATTATAGATATTAATCTATGTGCTCTGAATGTGGTCTTCTATAGAATGCCAGCATGAATGTCATCAAATCATTAAATGCATTTTATTTTCATACTACATCTTGTGTTTTCTTCATTTCCAGTCCATCCTGCTTAGATTTGACTGATAAATCGATCTCTCTCTCCACTGCTGATTTTGCTGAGAGTCTGCAGGCTGATCAGAAGCTCCATCAAATGTATTCCATTCATTTATCCAAACTCATATTTCCCCTTTTGCCAATGCAACGTCTTATCACATCACACACCCGAACATGAGAGAGAGAGATCAACATTAGCAGGGTGATGTGAAGTCTCCTTACCTGTAGGGGAGTTCTCCGTTGGTGGTTCTTCACTTTGTTGGTCCTTCCCCTCGTCACTGGCTGTGTCTGTCTTTGATGCGAAGCTTTCAAACACTGATGACAGGCCATCAACTGAAAACAGAGACTGCGGCTCCTGCGTAGGAACTGTGTCCTCTTCATTTAAGATTCCTTCTCGTGCAGGAGTCTTTGCTGTGTCTGACAGGTCCAAAGCATTCCCTGTATCATCTGGTTTTATTCCTCCACCATAAAGTCCTGTGAAGCTATTATAGACACTGCCATACCAGCCTGTGTTCGTCTTATCCTCCTTGATAAATGGATCTGTTTGGATATATTCAGGTGATTGTTCACGGGGAGTGTAGACATTTTTGTCATTGCCTTTGCCAATCTTCACTGAGTCTATATGCACATTCATTACTGTGCCTGTATCAGTCACTGAGTCTCTTAAGTGTGTTTCTTGAACTTCTGTCACAGTAGCTTCAGTTACCTCAAACTCAGTTTTCACAGTTTTTTGCTCTTCTGACACAGTTTTAGAGTGTGGTAAGGGTATTACAGATGCAGTCTTATCTGTTTTATCAGACATATAAGTACCCAGTGCTTTGTCTGGCATAGGAGTGTCTTCAATCACTGTTTCTGTGGGAGAAAAAATATTGTCTTCAGAAGAGTCAAACTTGTACAGCCCACAGTCATGTTCACGACTTTGTGAATGTGTGTCGGAATCACTGCTAATTTCAATTGTCTCCAATTCCGTTTCATCTCTCTTGAGTGTTTTTACAACTTTTGTCTGTGAACAGTCTGCTTCGGTCTCTGTCTCGCTTAAAATAACTGAGTCAGGGTCATAAATATTGCTCTCTGGTGGACTGAGGTCAACCTTATTCAGACTTGTTTCAGTAGAGGAGCTCCTACTTTCCATGTGTTTGTTAGACTGCGCTGAGAATGTATCTAAATCCGAATGTTTACTTTCGGTATTCAGCAATTCTGTCACAGACTCATTATCAGCCTCTTGCTGATCGACACTGGTATTTTCCATCATTGATCGATCAGTGACATCTAGCTGTTTTGATTCCTCCTGTGCTTCATGGTCATGTTTTGCTTTGATCTGATTAGCCTCTACACTGAATGTTCCATCAGTTGTCACTCCTACTGACCTAGCCTCCAAGCTCTCGTTTTTGTATTTGTGTTGATCATTTGTGGTATCTTTGGGTTCATGGCTATTTGCTACCTCAGATGGGAAATCAGATGAGGATCTTTCTCCTTGCTCTTTTTCTGCATCTTGATCTAATTCTTGGGTCTCTTTACCATCTTTTGATTGAATAAGACTTAGCACATCAGTTTTAGCTGTTTTTTTAAGCTCATCACTGTCTGGATGTTGATTATTTACAATGAATTCCTTGTCAGTGTCACTTTTTGATTCCTCTGTGTTTGTGATATGATCACTGTCTTCATGTTTATTCATTACCACAACATCCTTTTCATCATCTGACTCTGAATCCTCTTTCAATGCCTGATTATGTACACCTATCTTATTTGAAGTGGTCATTTCCATATCAGAAGTGTCCTTTTCAAAAGAGGTCTCATCTGGTACTACAACCTTATCTGACAGTGTGTCTGTCAGTTCCTGAGGTTGTGTGAATGTAGACAGATTTGGTGTTATTTCTGTTTTATCTGTAACAGCAGTGACAAATTGGCTGTGCACTGAATCCAAGGTCTTTTCAGAGGTGCTGTCTGACATATGAGATTGATGCAATGAACTATCTGACACATCAGAGTGTGTGGTTGGATCTGCAGTATAGTTGCTGGGTTGGTGGAGTTCATTTTCAGTTAAAGGAACTTCAGATATTTCATCTTGGTTTTCATATTGCACACTAATGTCTGCCTTCTCTTCAAATTCACTTCCACTCACTGTCAGGGACTTCTCATTCCTGTCCTTGTCATATTTAATTTGTGATTCTGTTGGCAGAAATGACAAGGTTTTTTCTTCAGATGGAGTCTTCTGATTGTTAGAGTCATCAGTACCTTGAAGACTAGACTGATTTCTGTTTCCATCAATATCTGGCGATACTTTTTCTCCCTCAGAGGAATAATAACCTTTTACTAAGTATTCCTCAGCTGGAGAAAATAGGTTTGAATTATCTTGTTGTTGGACCTCATCTTTGTAATTAATCAAGCCAATCTGTGTCTCTGAGGTAATGTTTCCTAATAGTAATGGGAGCAGTGTCTCAGCTTCACCTCTGTCGTGTGTTGTGTCCTCCACAGGAGTGTGTGATGAGCCCTCAATTTCAGAAAGGGGCCCACCATTTTCGGGGTGCTCCTCTTTTTCCTTTCCAGTATAATATTCTGCAATGTTATTTAATATACTACCACTGTCCTCTTTGGTCATATCATCCTCTTGCACAATTTCAATGGATGCTTCAGGGCTCTCCAGCAAACCTTCATTTCCTGTTGCAATGAAAGTGTCAGTGGTAGTCTCCACTGTCTCAGTTTCCTTTACTTCCTGCTTTTGGTGTGGAGGGTGCTTCAATCTAGGTGGTTCTCCCTCTGGCAATACATCTGTTCCCTGCCCCTGAGGTTCCTTGGCTCTGTCTGCCTCGGCTGTCTGCCCACCTACAGCTTTCAGGACATCCCCAAATCCAATATTTAGCCAGGAGTTAAACTGTCCAGATGAGTCCATCTGCTTTTCCACAGGCTTTTCCTCTGCAGACTCTCTCTCTCCATGTGTTTTCTGGGTGCTGGTTGCATCACTTTCAGCTTGTTTTTGACCATAGCCGAGGACATTTGTTAGTTCACCCCCAATCCACCCAATCATGCTAGATTTCTCTTCAAGTTGTTCCTCGTCCAATGCGAGTTTACGTTTCCTAAATGTGTCTTGTTTCTCATCGTTTCCAGAAAAGCTGCCATGATTGTTATCAGTACCTGCATTGTTTTGATGAGTTGTACCAAGCCATCCAGTTATTGCAGAAGGAATCCAGGAAGACCCACCTTGTGCTGAAGCCCCAGGTGACACTTTATCAGGCACATCTTCTGAAACAGTCTGGTCTATGCTGGTCTGTGTAGATGCTTCAAATACATTAGTGTTTTCCAGAGTGTCGTGCAGGTTTTTATTGTAGCTGTTAATTTCACTTCTTGGCTGATTTTCTTCACGTTCCACCGAGTCATCGAATTCGATGACTCCACCATATTCATCAATACAGAAAAAATCCTGCTTCTGAAAGAGATCAGGAAAAGCCATCTTAATGACAGTAGCTGTAACCACAGTGACAACACACTTTCACACACACAAACAGACAGTTAAAATGTCCTTTCATGATTTATGCACTAACCTTGTATGGGGGTTAAGGCTAAAAATCACTTGGGAGTTGCTAAGTCTAGCCTGTAAGGTACTTCTATGAAACATGCATTGTCAGCCCAAAGGTAAACAGTGTGTGTGGTATGAAAAAATGCCATTACCTCTGTAGAAAGTGTGATTTCTTTTTCCTCTGAGACATGAATCTCATCAATTTTGACAGCATCTTTTGGAAAATATCCAAAGCTCCTATCTCTCTACAGGGGATATAATTGCTTATTAACATGTTGCACATATTTCATGTATTTTGCATGCCTGGAGACTTTAGATGCTTTAGAAGATGGTAAAACTCACACTTCCTGCCCAGAGATCATCCCTCTTTCCAGCAAGTTTGTAGTAAACAAATATCACGTCCCCTTTTCTGAAGCTGAGAAACCGGCAGTCTGGAGCTTCAAAGTTCTTTGTTGCCAGCACGCGACTCATCATCACTTTAAAAAGTTATGAAGAAAGAAAAAAGGGTAAAACTAGGCTACCAGCAATATTTTCATTTTACTGGCGTGTCAAGCTATGTATTGGGGTTTGCCTTAATACGTTGTTCAAAACATGTTTTGACCTTTGTACCATAAATCACTGTCTTCCACGTAGAGAATTCTTTATGAGAAGAAGGGAAAAGGGGTGTAGAATGGGACTGAAATTTAGAGGGAAAAGTAAGAAAAAAACAAGCAAAACTTACTTTCACACCCAGAGTCTCCACATATTTTCATGTCTGACAACCCCCTGCTTTCATTTGGAAACATGATCAGAGATAGGATGAGCCACCACCACATGCAGGCTTGTCGTTTGTCACTGGTGTAAACCATCCTAATAAATATATCCATAGGTTTCCAGTTGTGAAGTAAATGTTAATCCATTTAGAATAGTTGCCCTTTTTCAGACCCTGCTCAGTGAATCACCTGAGGACAGGCAGATATGACAGCAGTGCCTTGAAGAGATTAAAGGGTAAGGTTAATCATTAACAGGGGTAGGCCTACGCCATTTTGGTCAAAGTGGAGCAATGAAGAAGAAACAGTTTAAGGTTCAATAGGCTATAATATGATAATATAATATAATATAGGCTAATATAATATAATATAATATCACAATTAGGGCTGCTAGCATCATAGACTAGACAAATAGCCTACTTAGGAAGATCATGGGCAACTTAAACGTACGTAAAGTGCTATAATAAATATAATTTCCTGCCCTGAAATATCTCCTCTACTTTTTTTTAAACCTCCACCAGCAGAGGTTATGTAACCATCAGCGTTTGTATGTTTGTTAGTTACAACATAATTTAAAAAGTTATAAATGGATTTTGATTAACTTTTATAGGTCAAAAAGGTGCTAACTTAAAAGTGATTGGATTTCTATAGTGATCTGAGCTGCATTTCGGAGGTCTGCGCTCTCTGAGTGGTTTTCTAGTTTTACATGTTTTCAACTTAATTCAGTGAAAATGGCAATTTCCTACAACTCTTCTAAAGTCGAGAGAGCAGGCTATGTTCAGTCTGCGAGTTGTACCATTCATTTCAATAGGCTAAATAACAAACAAACGAGAGGTATGACCAATTTAACAACGATTCATGTCCCGACCGGGCTAAACTTTTCAGAGTTTCGCTGTTTTGCCCCCAATAAAAAAGTATAAACACAATGGTTGCCTCGCAGCTACGGAAGCCGAGAGAGGCCATGGTCTCAATCATTTTTTTCCCACTTGTTATCCCGAGATAACCTGAATGACCCATAATCAATCTCTACATCATGAAATAATAGTTTCGTTTTCTCGAGATCATTAAATAATTGTTTTGTTTTCTCAAGATCACTGAATAGTTGTTTTGTTTTCTCGAGATCATTAATTAATTGTGTTGTTTTCTCGAGATCTCTAATTAATTATCCAGTTACCTCGGGATAACAAGGTGGAAAAAAATGATTGAGACCATGGCCTCTCTCGGCTTCCGTACGCAGCTTTTCTGCTTTCATAATGCACCAATAACATGCATTATGAATGTATTAGTACTACTGCTACTTTACGTCTTTTGTACTATATATAGACGTGTTAACCTTCTACCCTTTCTCCGTCCGATATTTAAAATGTAGATTACAGTCAAATCTGGCAACTAAAAGAAATCCTGTATCCATGTTGTTATAGTAACGGGCGCACGAGTAATACGTCAGCATTACAAACATCAAGATGGATGCGCCCTGGGCGTGAATTCGTGTTTTCAACGAACTTGCATGATTTAGGTCCGTGACCTAACTTAGTGCAAATAAATTAGCCAGCGATAATACTACATTACAATTACAACGTTTCAGAATGAACTCAGATGTAGAAGAATTAATGCCTAGGCTTCTACCAGTGGAAGCATCAGATTCAGATGAGTTGGATCTCGGTGAGACACCCAGAAATCCACAAGAATATCTTCGACAGGTTCAGTAAGTGTGTCACTTCCATGCCTTAAGTTTTACTATTTTATTCACTCGTATCAAAATTGATTAGCCAATCTGTTATCTTGTAGACGTGAGGCATCACTCTGCCCAGATGTTGTTGTTGCGAAGATAGATCCAAAAAAATTGAAGAAGCCAACTGTGAATGTGTCGGTAAGCGAGTGATGTTATAAAAATAAACACCTCATCGTTGTAAAAGTTTTATTGTTGCCCAATAATGATTATACCCTACAACATAAACTTCACTGCACAGTTCACAGCATGCCAAGCAGCCCCAGATGGCTTCTCACCAAGTCTGAAGTGGCAGCAAAAGCAAGTTAGCAACTTTTCAGAAATAAGACAGGCAAGTAATGTTTTTTGCATCCTCACATACTATTTGTTTCGCATTTGCAATGTGTGTAATAGCTGTATGCAATAAAGAGTGTATATAAAATTGTGCAATACACAGTATTTCAAAATGTAGGCTTATGTGTTTCTGTAAACCTTTTTTTCTGCAGAGTGTTCAGAAGCACAGGCAACAATGGAGGGGAAAGACACTTGATGACAATGTAGTTATGGTAGGTTTGTTAGGCATGCTTACACAACTGCAGTTTTTAGTAAACTCTAAATATGTCGAAGTTTTAGTGCTTACAAAATGAGTATGTCTTTTCAGCCTAAAATGGATGATGAAGAAGGCTGGAAAAAGTTCTGCCTGGGTGAGAGTGTTTTTTTAGGCTCTGATTCTGACCAAGGAGATGTTGATGCTCCAGGTCTGAACTACGTGAAGGTAGCCAGGCCATTCATGCTTCCTGTTACACTGATATGACCCGTTTTATAATAATAATAATAATAATAATACCTAATTTCATAAACATATGATTCATATATTTCTTTGAACAGATTGGGTTCCCACCTTTTCTTAGCATCGTAAGCCGGTTAAATCAGGTAAGTGTTTTGCAACAAGCATTGCCATTAGATGTTGTGACAAACCATTTGATGTTTATTTTTAAATTGCTAATTTTTCAATTTCCACTACTCTTATTATTCTAGGCAACTATTAGTGCAGTGCTTGAACATTTGATTAATTGGTTTGAAGAGAGATCGTTTGTCCCTCAGCTGGTAAGCCCTCCTATTCACACTACTTCATACAAGTGCTCAGACTTATGGATTTTTCATTATACAGTAAATGTGATGTATTGAAAGTGATGTATTTAAATTTTACAGGGTAGGTGGTTTTATGCATTGTTGGCTTGCCTTGAGAAACCCCTTCTCCCTGAAGCACATTCCCTGATAAGACAGCTAGCACGCCAATGTGCGAGTGTACGGGTAACTTTGGTAAGATCCCTGATGGGTAAAGATTGCCTCCTCTCCTGGATGAAACTTTTACAGTTGCTATTGAGATCTATTTTGTCATGATTTTTCATTATATTCACTTTAAAGGAGACCAAAGATGATGACAGGTTGTCAGCACTCAACTTGTTGATTTGTCTGGTTGCCAGGTAAAATATATCACCTTTGTTAAACTGACATAAATCTTTAAAATATGCATGCATTTAAATGGTTGCATTTATTGAAACGATCTGTTTTAATTCCTCAGGTACTTTGAACAGAATGACCTGGCAGATAATGACTAACTGGATTTACGGATGGGCAGAAACTAACCTGGATTTGATGACCGTTATTTTTTAGTTATGGCTTTACTTGACTGTGAGGCCTTATTTTTAGTACATGACCATGTATGATACTCTGGGGTGTATGTATGTGATTCAGTTCTATTAAATTAAAGGTTATTTGTAGATATATGCATTTGTTTTATTTATTTATTAGCCCAGTAAAAAATAAATTTAATTTGCTGTTTTAACAGCACAGTTTATTCTGTCATTCAGGAAGATGGTCAGATTTGTGAAGTTAAATGAACTCTGTACAATGCAAAGTGCAGGGCCATTTTTGCCACTTAGTTTGCATTGTGTCCACTCACTCAACTGAAGTATATGCCGTCGTTGTTACCACCTATCACCGTAACAGAAGTGGCTATACAGTCATTGGCATTCTCTTCTACTGTCTATGATTTGCACCACGGGCAGTATCAACCTTCTATGGTATCGACCATGGAAATGGCTTCTCTTTTCATGCGCGTCCACCCAGTGCTAGTATGGGCGACTATCATTGGTCCTTGACAATGAAGGTTGTTTCTATTGGCCAATGTTTCTGCTCCACTGATGAATTATCGTGCCCATGCTCACCCAGAGATGCTTTGCGCCGACTCCATTAATGTGTGCCTGTTGTGACTAAGATGGCGGTAGCTGTGCGAACTTTGCAGGATCAGCTTGAGAAAGCGAAAGAAACATTAAAAAATGTGGACGAAAATATCCGGAAATTAACTGGAAGAGACCCAAATGAACTCAGGTAAGCGAAATGTCGACAGCTTGCGAAATGCAGTTTGCACATTTGACTTGTATTTACATCACCCTTGTTGGCTAGCTACCATAATTATTACTAGCTGGCTAGCAAGCTACCAAGATGATACTTGCTGAGGTAACGTTAATGTGCTAAATATGTAGCTAGATGCTCGTGGGTGTGTTCGGGCGTTGTAGCTCCCCAACCTTTATGTCAATTAAAGTAAAGTAGGTTTACTATTTCAATGTAGGCATGTACACGACTGGAAAACTTGTCCAAACGCCATGTTCCTGCGCTAACTACTCCCGTGAACGTGAACACATTCAGGCATGCTGTTTATTTAGCTATAGTAGCTATAGCTAGCTAACATTGCCTCGTTCTGTGGCGAGCATAAATATGCACAGTCTCTGCTATGGGTTGTACACCGAGCTGCTTCGATTAGTTCGCTTTTTGACTTTACTTTATGAGCTGTCGCTCTAATCCAATTCTGTTGAGAGGTACTTATTGCGGCATTAGCAATGTTCAGCACCTGACGTATCCTCCACGGAAGTAACAACGATGGGCTAATGGCTGTGCCATTCCTACCTGCTCTCCAGGTCAGGCATGTAGTTCTACTGCGTAAATTGGTCTGGATTTGATCCAGGTGAGATTTAGTGACCTGGGCTACTCAAACGGGCGTGTAAAACAGATTCACACTGTTGCCCGGTTGGCTTAAATTGAAGATTAAATTGTCGCATATTTTGACTGTTTCAGCTTTGAGAAGTAGTACCAGAGTGTTGAGGGGGGCAATGATACCGTCACCATTTGAAATCCGCATTGAACAGGAATGTGTTTATTTTCTGATCCTAGACCTGGCCAAGCCAGGCGGCAAACCATCCCAGGCCCTGGTGGAGGTAGGGGGCGAGGAGTAAACTTGCTGAGGTAATTATTTGTTTTGGTTTCACAGACGTTTGACACAAAAGACAGAGTTTATTCATCTTTTCTCGGTGGGCGTAACTCAAGAGAGCTTGTTTTTGCAGGCGTGGACTCTCTGACTCGGGTGGAGGACCTCCAGCTAAACAAAGGGATATTGAAGGAGCACTCCTTCGGTAGGGTGAAACAATGCTATTTACCAAAAAAGAAATCACACAAATCATTGTGTTTGAAGCACAGATTTAGACATACTAATAGATATTAATTCTACATCCATTAGTAGATTAAATACTCAGTTTTAATTCTTTGCTCCTTAGACTGGCTGGAGATCAGAGAGCAAGGAGAGATTCACGCCATGACAGCGACGCTGAGGATGATGACGATGTCAAAAAAGTGAGAAGCTGTCCCTTACATAAGGCTTTACTATAATTGTGCCCATCATTGGTGCAACCCCATACATGACAGCCTGAACAGGCCATACTTCAGGTGAGACATTTTTCTAATGTGTGTCTTCCTGTACTTGCAGCCAGCGTTGCAGTCATCTGTCGTTGCTACCTCCAAAGAGCGTACACGTCGAGATCTGATCCAGGATCAGACCATGGACGAACGGGGAAAGCAGAGGTAATGGAGCCAAGATGGATGTGCCATTGCTTATCCTCCATTTATAAACGTTGAATACCCAATCAGCTTCTTTCTAGATTGTTAAACATTGTTAATATGCAAATTTTTTGTTGGTTCTAATGTTCAAACAGCTTTGAACCTTGCAGAAGTTGGTCTCCGATGTAAGTTGTTTTTGTTAAGTTGTTTTTTCCCACTTCATTTTTTCCAGGAATCGACGCATGTTTGGCCTGTTGATGGGAACATTACAAAAGTTCAAGCAAGAGTCTACAGTGGCTACTGACAGGGTCAGTAGAGCACTAATTTGTAGATCAAGAAGTTTAGCTTTACTCAGTGTCACAACGTACAGTTCACGTGTTTTCTTTTGCAGCTGTTTAGGCAAATTAACTTTCATTTGCCGAAGAAGTGTGAATTATTCTTCCATAGTTTTTGAGTATTAGTTTTTAAAAAGCTGCCGATCAGTGTGTACTCATTTAAAAAATTGTCATTTGTGGTAGATGACATTGGAAATTGAAGTCAATTTGGTATTAGGGAATGACATTCCCGTTCTTTGTCTGTTACTGTCTTGTCAGCAAAAAAGACGCCAGGAGATTGAGCAGAAATTGGAAGTACAAGCTGAGCAGGAGCGTAAGAAAGTGGAGAGTGAGAGACGAGAGCTCTTTGAAGAGAGACGAGCGAAGCAGACTGAGCTGAGGCTTCTGGAGCAGAAAGTGGAACTTGCCCAGCTGGTAAATTTCCCGCCCCCTCCCCTTAACTATCTCCTTTTGTTCTGAATTTTATGCTCTCTGGAGATATATCCCAAGATATAAAATAACTTAAGTCCAAACTTAAGTTCTCGCTCCACCTTTCGTCATTAAAGACGCAAATTCTTAAGACTACATTTCCACACTGCTTACTGTTTCTCAATTGCTTTTCCAGCAAGAGGAGTGGAATGCACACAATGCAAAAATAGTCAAGTTTATTCGCACTAAGACCAAGCCGCCCATCTTCTACTTGCCTGGCAAAATGTGCTCAGCAACCCAGAAGCTGTTAGAGGAATCTCAGAAAAAAATGAATGGTAAGTGTTACAGCTTTTGTAACCAGTATTATTACTATTTATTATACTGAATTTGATTATTTTCTCCCTAGTAAAACCTTTGACTCACAAACATTCAAAAAGTAGGCACATGTAAAAAAAAAACTGTAGGTTTCCCCTTTGAGTAAAAACAATTAACTGGTGTCACTGCTGAAAATGGTAGTTTTAAGTGAAAGAAGGTGATTTTTTGTAATGTGCTAGAGTGGTAGATCACCTCTGGCTTCTTGCAGGTGTCTTTGAGGAGCGACGCAAGGCTTTTGCCGAGCAGCTCAACAAGATGGAGGCTCGGCCGAGGCGCCAGTCCCAGAGGGCTGGTGACCGGGAGCAGGACGAGGGCGCTCATGAGGAAGGCGCGAAGAAAGAAGAACGAGAGGAGGGTAAGCCGGGACAGGTAGTGGAGGTGACGGGTAACCGCCAAGATTTGGAGATGGAGGATGAGGAGGAGGAGGAGGAGGAAGACAACAAGGAGGAAGATGAGATGGAGGAAGGGGAGGAGAAGGAGTCTAGGGGCAGGGCAGGCCGCAGGCAGGAAGGGGAGTCGGGTGCGAAGGTGCAGGGGGGTGGGAAGAGGAAGGGGGTGGAGGATAAGGATGAGGAGGAGGATGAGTCTGAGGAAGAGGTAGAGGCCAAGGAAGCAGAGGAACCGATGGAGGTAGGTGATGTAGAGGGGAGAAAGGTGGACCAGGAGGTGGGGGGTAAGGTAGCTCAGACTATGGAGGAGAGTCCAGAGGCTGAGGTGATGGCAGAAGAGGTAGGTAGCCAGAGTAGGCAGGACGAGGAGGAAAGTGAGGCTAAGAGCCATCAACAGGATCTGCCGACTGAGTCCCGGGCCCCAGAAAATGGCACGGAGAGCCAACTTGCCTTTGCCAGCGAGCCCACGCTGGATGTTTCGACTCCTCTGCTGGAAGACACAGACAGCACCTCAGCCCCAGCTCCCCAGAATGCAGCACTTGGTGGGAGCGTTGCCGAAGCTGCTGCACCCCCCCTCGACACCCCCATTCAACCGCCCATGCAGGACCATCCCACCGACCTTACGGCTCCTGCCAAGGACGCCCCAAAAGAGGCTGGCTCGGAGGGCCAGCCAGAGGCGGAGCGCGGCCGTGCCAAGGCCAAGGACAAAAAGAACAGGAACAACAGCTCCTCGTCTTCCAGCAGTTCCAGCAGCTCCTCGTCCAGTGGGAGCAGTTCCTCGTCCAGCGGCTCCAGCTCCAGAAGCAGCTCCAGCGGTAGCTCGTCCAGCTCATCCACCTCCTCGAGCAGGAGTCGCAGCCGGGCCAGGGAGGACCGGGGACACAACCGCGACCGCAAGCGCCGGAGGAGGCCCTCGGACCGGGAGAGAAAGAAGGAAGGACATCGCAGCCACAAGTCGTCCAAGAGTGGGGGCAGCGGACGGGACGGGAAAGTATCCAAGGATAAGTTAGACCGGAAGAGGACCAGCTCGGAGGGAGGCCGGTCGGACCGGAAGAGGCACTCGCGTAGTGACCGTGACCACAAGTCTGACCGGAAAGAAAAGAGGCGTTAAAAAAATTAGGTTAAATAAGCGGGGAGGGGTGTAAAAAAATCTTTTTAAGTGTCAGATGTCTTGCCTTGAGAACACAACTAAGCTGGCAGTAAGTCGTATGCTGGACCTGGAGCTGCAGAGGTGGGGTGAGAGGTGTGTGGGGGTAGAGGAGGGTGGGACTGGCAACGGTAGTCTGTACTAATTCTCAAAATATAAAATCAAATATGAGCCTTTTTTAACCTTTTTTCTTCATTTCCAGACTTCAGTCAAGCACCTTTGATTTTCTTTTCAGGAGGTGTGTTCTTTAATCTGTAATTTTGAAGTTATTTTTTGCTTGCTTTGTGGCAGCACTTCAATTGGGCAGTTTCTTTTTTTTTTTAGTTTCTGCATATACTGAGGGAAAAGCAAGGACGTGCCCAATCTGATATTTTGCGGTTTGGTGCTGACTGTTTGTCCCATTTCGCGCTGTAAAGAATCGTGCTGCGCTACATAGGTGTATCTCTTTTTAGCAGTTTTAGAAGATGTTGATTATCTGCCAGATCAAACACAGAAGGGGGTGATCTTTTATGAGGTTAGCCTTATAAAAAAGATGCTTTTTTGTACAATTGACAGAAAAGAATAAAAAAAGAGGTTAATCAAAAGTGTTTCTTCTTGATTTATTTCAAAATAGTGTTGCATTGATGCCATTGCGTAACTCCTTTCCACACACTTTTGCACATTGCACTGATGTCATTTTGGAAAGCTACTTCAAAAGCTGTACACACTGGATGTTTACCTTACACAAAAGCTATTGGGAGAAATCTACTTTGGATAACAAGGACTACTAGTACAAACTACTCTATACATCTGTTCTAACACAGAGTAGGAAAACGAGGGGAAAGTCATGGTGACCAAAAACGTGCAAGTAATGTTAGATTAGATTAGATTCAACTTTATTGTCATTACACATGTATAAATACAGGTAAATACAGATAACGCAGGTAATGTCAGCCTTGGTTTTGAATACAGTGATCATCAGTGGTGATGTTGCATCCAGCAGCATTATGTAGTTATGCAGTTAATTGAATAAAAATAGCCTGCAGTAACCCAACATAAATAGGAGCAGTTGGTGATCCAAATGCACTACACAAAGGGTTAAAAGTGTGGTGATTGCCGTGGTGAACTTGTTGCTTGGGCCTTCTAGCACAGTGAAAAAAAACATCAGGTGGTGCTTACATCCATTGTAGAAAGGTGCTGGACATAAAGCAAAAGTATTCCAAAAGAAAACGATGTCTGCACGCTTAAACTCGATTAGAAAATTTCTCATATAGGTGCCAAAGCAGTGCAACATGGTGGCCAGGATGAAAGGAATAAATACAACAAAACAAATTTCAAAACTTATTTTTCAGTTCCATAAAAAGCGTCAAACGTCACCGCCTTGAGTCACTACGCAAATATAGCTGTAGATGAGCTGCCAGGTAGCCACTGCAAAACTGGTCTAATTACATGTAGGTCACTATTCCCCAGTGCTAGCTGAGGTGCCTATTTTGAGACGCCGCAACATAAGGCTGCAGCATATGGAGAAATATTGATTCTCGAGATGCGGAATATGCTTTGCTTGGAGTTTCGCCAGCATCACTGAGTACTACCAGTTGTCTGAGGAAGCGCGCACACATACTTTAAATCAGAGCAGGGGGTGAAGACGCCAAATCCATTTTGTATTTAAATCTTACATGGATAGGCACCAACACCAAGTGTAAAAAACGACTGCATGTTAAACTGTTTAACTTTTGAAATTACTCAAGAAAATGCATCGCTGTGTACCTGGGTGGCTGGCTTCCTTCAGGGTGTGTCTGGTAATTGCTGATCTACCTCAAGCTTGTACAGATAAACGGCATGTGTCTCAAATACTGCTGTTTGGGTTTTGCCATGCACCATACAGGGAAGTTAAAGTTGGCAGACTCATTCCTGCATCATTTTTCCCATTGAGGTGTGAAAAAAATATATTTTGTGCCCTTTTTTTCAGTGAAGTGGAGGTATAGTTTATTCCTGCCAGGTGTAAGCTGCTTAACAGCTAAATGACTCCTTCCTCTTATTTGGACTGAGTATGAGTGAGATTTTAGGTGTAGTTTGCGTGAAGGGCCAACAATTATGTTGAAGTTCTCCATCTTTCATTCTCTAAATACATGAACTTTTGTGGTAAGCGCTGAACAGGAGAGCAAAGAGGCACCCTAGTCTATAGATTTCACATATTTTGAATGAACTGCTGCCCTTCAAATCAGTGCTAATCACGTGAAATTGGAAAGTTACTTAATGCATACTTAATATTTCTATTGATCTGGTGGACAGGTAGAAGCCCTGGTAAAGCCAGATAAACAATACAAGCCTGAACACGCACATAAATAAAGGTAGTTCCGTGTCAGTCATCTAGGCACCCCTGAACTGATGTCTCATACTGTCACCACTTGGTGGCAGTAAAGCTCTTTCACCAGACCTGGCATCAGTGGCACGGCTTGCTAAGTTGTGAATAATGAAGCCGAGTGCACAAAATATGAATAATTCAAGAGATGATCAAGAACACATTATACCCTCCACTATATACTCAAAATCTGCCAGACTGGTGGTGGGCTTACCTTTTTACGAGGTGAAATACAGCTTGTAGTCAGATGAGAGCCTCTCCATGATGTTTATTGATACCCAGTCTGCAATCTAATACCAGTGTTTCAACTGCATTGCATTTCAAATCTTTCCCTCCCTCTGAATTGTTGAGATGACCCATCCACATAGGCTATTGTCACGTTCAGTTCTCTCCACGTGCTATCAATCTGAGTTTATCAACTGTAGTCTGCTCATGTTGGTTTGTCTGATTACATATTATGATTCTACCAAAGAGAGATGCAGAACGAGTTTTTGTAAATGTCCAATCGTGTACCTACAAGCAGAACTGCTAATTTGGGATCACTTTAGTCCAATATCCCATTATTCAGCATACTCAACTGAGAGTACGAGGCTTGTGTTGTTTGTGGTATTACTGGAGGTCCGGCCCTGCCTCTGGCGAGGTCTTGTAGTGGAGGGAAGGAAATTGAGCAGTCAGCTGTTCTGGCTCTCATTAGCGGCGCCCCTGCATCTGTGATGAGACTGGACGGCGAAGCCCTCCATTGATCGGCGGCTGATGAAAAACTGCTGGATAAACAGGATCGTATGGGTGGGGGTCAAGGAGGAGGCCAGCCCGAGGGAGTTTGATGAAAGAGCTGAGGAGGGGCAGGGAGACGGTATCAGAACCCTTGTTTAGAGAGATGCCCCCTGTTGTAGAATCTGCCTGAGTGTTGATTTATGGCTGTTTGTTTCCCCATTAGCTTGTGTGACACGGAACAGCGGTGTTTGCATTTGTTGTGAAACCCATCAGGCTGTGATGCGGACTAATATGAATTCTGAGTAAAGGTACCATTCAGCCGTGAATGTGAGTAAGGTTATTGACTTATCTGTTAGACCTATCTGTCTGATCTAATGCTTTATGTACTTTTTTCCCATGCTGCAAGGTACCGAAGGATGGGTGTGACTTACCTGGCAGATAGCAGGAAAGTCTTTTGATGAAGAACTGTGGTGACTTAGCGCTTGACTAGTCACACACATGACTTCAGGTTTCCAGACAACTTCCAAGCTCCATATACACCGTGGGACTCTGGGAGTGTCATTTATTTGCCCATTGAACAACAACACAGCCTAAGGAAACAAAGGTTTAAACAGAAACGTTACACACAAAGGGGATGTATAATTGTTTTAACCCTGGTTAGTGCCCAAGTGACAGTTGTACGCACAATAGTCACAGTATGGGATGTGTAGGCGCAATAATGGCACTTAGACCAAGTATAAATACTTATGTTTGCCCACTATTAAGTACTAATGTGAGTACTCAATAAGGCAATATGTCTACTATAGAAATGACAGTTACCATCAGTGTTGTATTAAGTACTGGAAAATCACACTCAAGTAAAAGTATAGGTACCTCTTCAAAAAATTACTTTGGTAAAAGTCGAAGTCACTGACTGAAATGTTACTTGAGTTAAAGTCTTAAAGTATCAGACATTTCTTGTACTTAAGTATAACAAGTAATGTAAAAATAAATGTACTCAAGTAATGTAATTAAAAGTACAAGTAAAAGTTAATAACAGGCAAAGGCAGTCTGAATTTGTAACATTTTGGTGAACTGTGAAGGTCATTTGGCACCTATGGTTAATCCTAAATAACAAGCAATTACACTGCTGAAAATGCACACATGATCAATTGCTGTCATTATAAATAAAAGTGGAGAGAAAACTGAATGTTATGTGGCATCTGAAGATGGAGACCACAGTTTGAAACCTTTTTTTTTCATAAACCTTTGTTTTTTTAAAATAAGAGTCAGTGCTGAAAATGAGGCGTACATCACACCATTAAGAAAAAAAAAACATAACACACTGCTGTCTCCGTCTCCTCTTCCATCAGGACTGAGTGCGGAGCTAGCTTACTGCGTGAAGCCAACAGGTGTAGCTTATTGGTTGTCATGAGCAAGTGGCAATTGCGAACAAGCCAGCCTGACTTCATGTATGTATGTATGTATGTATGTATGTATTGTATGTATGTATTGTATGTATGTATGTATGGCAGTCAGTTTTTTTTTTTTGGTAACGAGTAACTAAACGGCACATTTAAAATATATCGGAGTAAAAGTATGCAATTAGGTTCGGAAATATAGTGAAGTAAAAGTAAAAGTTTTTTTTTAAAACTAAAATTTTTTTTTTAAAACTCAAGTGAAGTACAAAGTCTTCCAAAATGTACTTAAGTACAGTAGTGAAGTATTATTACTTCGTTACTATAGAGCACTGGTTACCATCAAATTACAATCAATATGAAGACAGCAAAAAAAAAA
This sequence comes from Coilia nasus, assembly GCA_027475355.1. NCBI lineage: Eukaryota > Metazoa > Chordata > Actinopteri > Clupeiformes > Engraulidae > Coilia > Coilia nasus. The sequence continues at coordinate 29,839,339 of CM050205.1, read as the reverse complement.
AAAAATTACAAACCACCTGTTGACCACATGTAATGTTGCTATATATAATAGGACAGTTTGTGTGTGGTGTTGAGCAATGTCTACAAACTATGTGTAGCCTATATAAGCACAGTACTCCAATTTCCCTATTACCCACTGTAGATTATAAACTAATTTAGCAAATATGTTTTACAATCGTTTTAAGGAAAATAAGTAATAAGTAATTAAATTTTTATTTTATATCGTACAGGGCAAATCTAGCTACATCATAATGATATTATAATAATAATAGTGCTATGTTGTTAACACAAGGAATATTCAAAGGCAGACAGTTAGAGGGTGGTGGGATAATGTCTAAAAGCTATTTTACAAAACACCAGCTGAACACTTTACTACCACGCACAAGATTAAAAGGAATTTGTTGCACTGCAAGATGATGCTAAGGTAGTGCAGACTCTTTCTTCCTCCCTCCAATTCTCTTTGTCCTGTGTGTGTGTGTGTGTGTGTGTGTGTGTGTGTGTGTGTGTGTGTGTGTGTGTGTGTGTGTGTGTGTGTGTGTGTGTGTGTGTGTGTATGTGTGTATGTGCGTGTGTGTGTGTGTGTGTATGTGCATGTTGGTGTGTGCACGCATGCAGGCAGAGGATATCGAAGGCTGCACAGGTTTATTATTTCATATTAGACTTGTTTAACAAAACAACACATTGTATAGTTTAAGCTGCTTCTACACCGTGATGTATTGTTGTGTAAGCTGAGGTCAATAAGTGACGGATGGTCAATAAGTGGTTTTGCTCTTTAAAAGGCCATCATGCAGTGTATATATTAAGGCAAAAAATAAGCTATTGGTCCGATAGCACTATCAATACTGGTGCATCTCTAATGGGCTCACCGTGTATAGTTTCTTCACACCGAAGCGCGTATAACACGCTTGTTTGCGCACTACAGTATTCTCATTTGTAAAAGTCAGCATCTCATTGTGTGTGAAGAACGGGCCTTGGATGATGTGCTCTAGACCATTTCGGCTTGCTGTAAGCTTGTGTGGCAGCTACACTTTCCCAGTGGTCAGCGCTTTTTTTTCCCTTTTTTTAAATTTCCTCTGGCACACAGAACAGCCAGATATTTCCAGATCAATAGCGAGATTCTTCCTTCCGAAGCTTCAAAAGCCACAAGGTTGAGCTGGGTTTAATGAGATCTTCACCGGCCTCTCTCTTGCCTCTCCATCGGCGGGAATGGACTGCACACGGGGTAGTCAAACTGATCTCTTGGATATATGTTTTTTAACTCTGCAAGTTTCCTGCAAATCCTCAACATGGGGCCATGAATGATTTTCCGGATTGAGGTGTATATGGAGTGGATAGTGTGGGGTTTTTGCTGTGCTTGGGGACAAGCGTGGGGTGCAGTAGCCAGCCCACATTAGCTTGGGAGAACTTCAAGGCGCAGGGGCTGAGACTTGCATTCATCATCTCAGCTGTGATTGATCGAGTTTCCCCTCTTCCTCGGCCTTCGTAAGACACAAGAGAGTAGTGAGAGGGGAGGGTAAAATAAGGAGGGAGGAATTGGAAAAAAAGAGAGAGAGAAACCCTTCAGTCACCCTGTTGAGGCTGACAGGAGCTTGCTACGAAATGGTCACAAATACCCTCTATAGGTCGATATTAATACATGCTGCTTTCTGCTGACTTAAGTGTAGCCTTGGCCAGCATCTTCTTGTTTTTCTGTAGTGAAATCGGTAAGTAAAAAGAGCTTATCTGCAGAAACTGCCATGCAAGATGCTCCCTCCATTTTCGGGCACAGAATGATTGCGTCAATCCCCATTGAACCCTGAAGACGTGATGACATTTACATGGATCAATTCATCCCTCAGCCCGCACACTATAAAAGGAACATTGATCAGTTCTCTTCAGTGCATCGCTTTTCAAAAAAAAATAAAACTTGGCAGAATAAGAGGATTTTTTTGTGGCTCTGTACTTTTTGGAGGGATGTGTCATGTCAAGGGATGTGGCTCTGTCCTCAGAGATGCTGTGACAGAGGGCTTCTGTATGACCCCCTGAGGCACTGACAGTCGTTGCGTGTGCATTTGTAGCAACAAGTAACACGTAGGACCCCCCAAATCAGTCCTGGCAATCAGCTGACACAAAGAATCAAGGGTGTTGTAAGTGTGTACTCTGTCCCAGAGGAGAGACAGGGGGAAAGTGCTGTGCCATGTCGTGCTGAGCAGCTTAATGTAATCTGGGGTGTCTCGTCACACACCCATGCCCCTGGGAGCCACAGTGGAGCTTCAGGGATGGCAGTGCAGTGCCCCTGCTGGTAAGTATCCCTGTCGAGGTGAATTGAACAAAATATTCTGGGCAATTCTTGTTTTTTAAATAAGGTTATTTTTACTGTCAAGGCCCAAGCTCTAAGACTTGACCTGAAGGGAAATCTGTTGGGGTTATTCTATCTTCATGACAGTAACATTGGACACTTGTCCGCACATATTGAAGTTTACATCACTTTGCTCATGAACTACTGGTTGGCACAGCCTTTAACTGAGAAATGACTACTGCAGTATTGCAACCAAATTTTGAGCTGCTTTATGTTCTTTTGCAATGCTTTTGCATTACGTTCATATATTTTTGTTTTTGTTTGCAATATGTTTCAGTTCTGTTTGGGACTATCAAATTCCTTTGCAAAGGGGTGTTCTTTAGACTGAATGCAAAATGTTTTCATGATAATTTTGTGAAATAATGCAAAGGTATTGTAAGGAAACTGACTAATTTTAAAAAGATTTCCCTTTTTTGATCTTCAAGGGGTTCAGTCCTTATGTACTGTGAACAAAAACGTTTGCTTTTTGATTGAACATTATAATGTTTTGGTGTCCATGAGACACCAAAACATTATAAACACATCAGCACCTAGGCATGATATGATCTACCACAACAGCTTGTAATAAACCCACATTATACGGATTTGCAGTCTTGTTGACAGGTGATCAAAATAAGCAGTGAAAGTTAGTATGCAAGTGCAGGTGCTATACCCTTTGTGATAAACATGTTTGATTTTGATGTCACACCCAAGAGACTGCAGTTGCCGAATGCAACTAAGGAGAATATCTGTTATTCAGAACTGGGACGTGGGACTGAAGCAAACTTGATTCATGGCGTTCCTTGTACTATGTCTGCCACTGTCACCATGTGTCGACATTGTTTGACATCATGTTATACAGTCTGCACAATGGTCTTCTTAATAACATTTAAAAAAAAATAAAGAAAAAGTTTAAACCTTAAAAAGTTGCACCTGCAAATATACCACCAAGGTGTGCAGGTCCTCTCTGACTTTGTGAATCTTCTTAATTATATTAAAATCTACTGGACTAAATGAGATGTTCAATAACTTCCATGTCACATATACCCAGTGCATCATCATTTGGATCATCATCAGCATATCTCTCTCTCTCTCTCTCTCTCTCTCTCTCTCTCTCTCTCTCTCTCTCTCTCTCTCACACACACACACAACTCTCTGACCTCTTGTGCCCACAGTTGGCTGGTTGAATGATATGTAAATATCCCATTTTTTTGTAGCTATGGCCACAGAAAGTAGGTCAGGTGATGTGGCCTGGCTGCAACCCCATAGCAGGCACCAGACAGCTGGATGGGCTGGTTGCCCTGCCAGCTAGGTTGTCAAGTGGACACTCCACCACTTGTGCTCTGCCAGAGGCTGATCCAGCCTCAAAGACCCAAGTTGTCATCCTCCACATCCTGCCCCGTAGCAGGTTGGTGCAGATGCAGAGGTGCAGGACAATCGGGTCTCTTATCTTGGGCCCATTGAATGGATGGTGGGGGGACTGGCAGAACTGGCCCCTCCTTAAATTATGCAATATGGAGGGCCGGGAACCAGCCAAGCCGTTTTAGCCACACCCACACAGTCAGAGGCCTACCAGCACAAGTTGTACTGCCTTGCTCAAAAATATGTTTGCCTGCGATGTAGACAGTAATTATAGAATACCAGGAAGGGAGACTTTGACTGTCTAAGAGTGGTTGTTGGTGAAATGTGTTTTAAAAGCTGGCAAGCAGCTCTCTGCGAGTGGCTTCAAGGACAGTGAAAGGACAGCAAAACATGACATGAATTCATCAGAATTTATTGCTAGCAGCTCTTGTGAATGCGTGTATCAAGCTGCAGCATAGTTTAGTGTTAATTCATACACATTGTAAGTGCACTGTGAACTTAAGTCTGAGGAAGCTTCCAGCTCCTATAGAAAAAAACATCTCTGCAAACTTATTCAAAGGCTGAAGAGTGTATTACAGACACAGCTTTTTTCCTTTAATGGCACACTTAACGTGCAGCACAATATGTGGTACCAAAGCGGTTGGACTTAAGGCAGTGAAGTGAAGAAATGCCATCGCCCTGACCTTGCGGATTCCATACCAACATGACTCACAGTTGGGGATGGCGAAAATGTCACCCCTTAACGAATAATAGGTCTCCTTAGCATTTGAATTTGTGTAATCTAAAGATAGCACTTTAACACAACACACAGTAAAAGCATATACACTTATTATGCGGTACTTTGGGGTGGGCTGGTGTGAATAGATCTTGGAGGTAGCAAAAGCTCTTTATTTTCAGGAGAGAGAGAGAGACAGAGAGAGGAGAGATAAACTGCATAACAGACAAACTGTTGGCCTTAAAAGTTAAGGTAAATAGCCTGGCGAGCTGTGAGAGTGGCACTTCTCAACTGCAGTGTACTGCTTGCTATTTGGCCATACCTGTGTACTGTCAGCATCATTAGAAACTCTACTGTGATTTTAACTTTTCATGCAGTTATTTATTTTATTCAAAGTGATTTGGGCAAATCAATGGAAAATTTGCCTCCCCACACAGAATTTACCTTTAGGGCTCATTCACACCAAACACTCTCCATATACAGCACGTAGACAGCAAGTGCCCGTTTTCTGTCTGCATTTGTTTAGAATGCACGTTAACAAATTAGACTATTCACACTGTGTATTCTGTCACACATCCACACATATTGTACACGGTTATGTGCTGTACATGCTCAAGTCGGTGTGAATGAGCCCTTAATGTTCCGTGGTTGTTTATTTCCTCTTTCCATTTCCAAGTGTTTGGATGACCGATGTGTATGCATCGCACGTAATAAATAAAAAAGCTTGCCCTGTCTCACCTCAAAGACAATGGCCATGCACCTCTCAATGCTATCTGTGTAGTTTTACAGTGGTAACCAATCTGTTCAGACAGAGAAGCCAAGATGGGTTTCACAGATGCTTGTACATATTTGAGGCCCTTGTGAGAGACTTTAAAAGATGTTTAGGTCATATAACACGTTGAGGTCTTCTTTTCCATGTGAGGGGGAGATTTTAAGGTGAGTGCTGACGAGTGCAGCACTGAGATAAGCTTTTAAGGTCACTGCCGCCTGTCTTCATGAGGGATGTGAGCAGGGCACACCCAATAAGCCCAAATTTGTCTTTCCCGGACACAGTTTTCTCCTGAAGCATCACATTTATTTTTTTCTCCCTTCACCCTGTTGTTGTTTAGAATCAGTTACAAAAAAGTTTGAATAAACCTTTACTTCAGGCTGTCTGTAATTTTTTTCTGCCCATAGCCTCAGAAATATAACTATGTTGTTTGCCTATAAAGAACAAACAATCTGAATTTTTGTGGCTAGAGCAAACTGAATGATGTTTCTAGGTTCTGCTTCACCTATGACAAATCTAAAGGGGCCACATTGTCATTGCGCTGTCAGGTCATGGTTGACAGTCATGGCTGAACTCAGTAGACCTTGATTCAATCAAGTCCCCTCCAGTGTCTCCGAAGCTGTCTCACAAGTTACACTGCTGTGAGTAGATGCCATAGAGGCTCTATGTGCCTATGTCATTAAATAAATGCAGCTCATTGCAGGTGACATTCATTTCTAGGATGTAAGTGGGGCCAGAGACCTTTTCTTTTCCCTCTCCAAATGTGATATGGCTAAAAATCATGTACACTATTTTTAAATGTCTGTGTGCCTCAGGTCCCCCCCCCCCCCCCCCCCCCCCCCCTCTCTCTCTCTCTCTCTCTCTCTCTCTCTCTCTCTCTATTCTTTCCACTCTTTTCACTCACTCTTTCCATTCCTGCACATCAGTTTTCTAGTCAGCCAGCACCTATCAAAGAGATAGCGGTGGTTGCCATGGAAACCATTCCCCCACTGTTCAGGTTCTAAATCAGAGGGTGCAGTTAAGGGCTTTTTTAAAGTGTTTGTTAAAGCTGACTCCTGCTCGCTTTTTCGACTCGCATTTTTCCCCTCCTTTTCCCTCAGGACAGGCCCTCTAATGATCTGCCCTTTTTTGTCTTTTGAGGATGGTGAGTGAGCCAGTTGACACTCATCTGTACAAAGGGCTGTAGAGCCAGGACACAGTAATGGGCTGTCTCTTCCACCAGCTGGCTCTTCACAATTACCGTCTGTTGGTGCTCATGTTCTATCTCTTCCTCACTCGCAACCAAACAGCAGTCAATGCCAGTGGCCTATCACAGGAAAAAAATGTACAAGAAGAGCACTTTTAAAACAACACTGCTTCTCTCTCCAGAAATCCCAAGCTGTTAGCAGGTTGCCACCCTGAAGCTAATGTTTCCAAGGCCTCCTCCTTGGTTGCGACTGGTGCAGGGTTTGGCTGACACTGGGGTGAGAAAACTGCCACTTGACGACAGTTTCTTTTCCCTCAGTCCCTCATTTCTACTGTTATAACTCCTGAGAAACAAGCCCTGCTTATCTGGTCAGCTGCTGCCTGCTGTCTAGCTCGGTAACTGCGTTGCCTTAAGATAAATCATCCAGTCCTCCTCCCTCCAAGCCCCCCACAGCTGCCATTGTGGAGGGAAAGAGAGAGGGCTAGAGGAATAGAGAGACAGAGGGAGAGCGACCAGGGGCTGCTGTTCTCTGTGACAAGATTGCAATTTGGGCCACCTAATCACATTACTCTTCCCGTTCTTTGCCTTTGCTTGTTCCCAGGCAGCCATTACAGTCGCAGGCTGGGGCTTGGAGCTAGCGGGCGCAGCCAGCTTTAATTGCTTGCCTGTCACCAGGTGAAAAATCCCCGTGTTGGAAACGGGTACTTGGACTGGTGATATAATGCTGAATCAGTGGCTATCCTTGCAAAGACAGGCGGAGAGGAGAGAGAGAGATAGAGAGAGAGAGAAAGAAACGTATCTTTCCTCAACAACTCTCATCATTTAAGCTGTCTGTAGCAAAGGTATCATTGTTGCCATGGCATCTGGTTGATGCACTATGATTGTGTGGATGTACTTTTTCTCCATGACTGTTTGATTTCTCTTTCCCTCTTTGTTGCTTTCGCTCCCATTACTGTGGTACTTGCAGCAGAAACTACTCTATGACGATCTCTCAGCCAAGAGAGGAGTGACAGCTATGATCGTTCACTGTTAAAAGCAGGTGGCAGGTGCCTCTTGTGTTAAAAGTGTTTCAGAATGGGACCTGACAAGTGTTAGGCTGAGAGTGTTTTCTATGCTTGAAAGCTTGAAATGTTCTTTTTTATTGCACATAAACCAAAAGTAGTATGATGTTCCTATATGCAATGTATTAAAGACAGCTTATTCTAAACATTTTATCTCAATCTTTTTTAGCATTAAAATTAAAAGTGTCAAAAAAAAGAATAGTAAATAATATTATTAAGTGTCCGTATATTGTTGAGATTTTTCAGGTAATGAAAATGGTGTCTGTGTTAACACCTCCAAAAACAAGCTGTGACAGTGACCACAAATGGACCTTGGGTATGGACAGAATTTAACTGGGAGAAAATGAAGAGCTGTCCCCACAGCTGTGAGGGGTGAGATCTCGCCACTGCCGCCACTGCTGCTGCTGCCGCTGCCGCCACCGCTGCTCAGGATGTGACAGGGCCGGTGCAGGGAGAGCCACGTGCATAGCGGTGTTAAATAGAGATCTAATAAAGCTGATGTAACAGACTGTCGGCTTCGGTTTCCACTTGGCACGGCTCATTTGTCCGTGTCCCGCTGTGGGTGGCTCTCCTTGCCAGGCCCACTCACCGTCTTCCAGTCCTTCCCCCTGCTCGCTTCCACTCCCCTCAAGAGTGACCCAGCTTAACCTGTTTTAAGTAAGAGAAGGCTCAGCAGTTAAAACAAATACCTCAGATCCACTTTCAACTGAGCTTTGTCAGCATTATATTGTCTGTTGTAAAGGAAACAACTTAACAGTTTTTTCAAGAAGGCATTTCAGAGGCAAATCAAACAATAATACAATCAGAGGAGATAACATGGCAGAACAGACCTCGCCAGTGACTTTTCTTTGTCAAAAAGAGGCTTGTCAATATAATTGTAAGTTAAGTCTTCCTATTCATGTAAATCTATACAGATCAACTCCAGATGATTGTATGAGCACAGAATTAGAAACATGAGATCATTTCAGCTTTGAAATAACATGACCCTGGCTGCTGTGAGCTACGACCAAGGTTACATTTGCAGCGATTCCAACAGGTACAGTAATTACTAATGCCTGATGTGTTCCACAGGCAACGCCTGCTGTGGCAATAGGTTGTTAATGATTGACTCTTTGACCATCAGTCACATAACTCGCTGATTGGAGATCGGAGGTCTTGCACCCACTGCTTTACAGGATTGTTGGTACAATTAGGATTCATCAATTTACTTCACATGGACAGTCAAAGGGCTTAGCATTGATTCCTTGGAGGGATGCTTTAATCCTGTAGTGCACAGCTAGCGAATCTAATGCTTAAACCCATGTTTCACATGAGCTATTGTAGACAGTTTCAGGCACTGGGGAACTGAATGACTACATATGCAAACAGAATATAACGGTCTGTGTTTCAGAAAGGGAGCATAAGCCATTAAGGTGTAATGGAGTACTGGTACTTTGCTGGCTGGAAGACAGCCTGGTCATGAAGGTGTCAGAAGCAAAGAGAAGCAGAGTGAGTATGGGCCGAAAAAAGGAGCAACAGGCTCGTAAAGTGCCAGAAAAAAAGAAAAAGAAAAAGAGGTAGAGATGAGATACCGAGGAAAAAAGGGGGGAAACTTCTTTTTCCTTTGACGGATAATTGCTGGATGAGATGGTTGGCAGCACAGAAAAAGACAAGCGCTGCCCATCACACTCTCGTTTAAGAGATGCCCGCATTAAGGTTTAATGCATCTCTTTTGCCACTCTCTGCTCGCTGGCAGACAAGCAGATGGCTTGGAAACTGTCTGGACAAAGCTGGGCGTTTTTTTTCTGCAGCCGAAGCAGAGCTGTTGTGTTTTTTTCTTTCTTTAGTGAAGTCAGAGGAGGTGGAAGAGAGACTTCTGCAGTCGGCTGTTATCATCAACTCTTTCTGTTCGTTTGTGTTTCCACTTTTTCTTATTTAATTCTTCCTTTTA
>CM050205.1:29807500-29825000 GCA_027475355.1 Coilia nasus | reverse complement strand
GTGTGTGTGTGTGTGTGTGTGTGTGTGCTTTCCAAAATCTTGTAATCTTGCACTAACAGAAACATTTGAAAGTAAACAAAACTAAGCAGTAGCAATAAGTCTGGTGTAACTGAATGATGAAGACCACATCAGGATTAATGCCCAGAGCATTTCTTTAATGACTGCAGCATCTTACAGGCGCTGTGTGCGTTTAACAACAACCTTATCAGCAAAAGAACTTCCTGCTAGTTTAGCCGACATCAGACAATTCTGGAACTGTTTACTAACTATGGTGGACGGCGTAACAAATACACACAAACAAAATACACAGCAACTAGTAACGGGTGGGTATGGGTATGCTAGGGACCTTCTGCCACATTATTGCTCTGTCTCTCTCTGTCTCTCTCTGTCTTTCTCTGTCTTTCTCTGTCCTCAAGACATGTTTTTTGACTGAATTATTGAAAGCGTCAAGTTGAGCAGACCATATTAATCAAAAGCTTCTGACATAGTCATGTTACCCAACACTTACATGCTCCATATTTAGATAGCTGTGCACACATGTTGGCACGCCAGAGCAGTAATGTAATGCATGGGGTGGGGCTGGGGAGAGGAGCGTGTGGCAGGAGCAGGAGCGTTGGGAGTGACGGCATAAGCAGTGAGGAGATCACGCACCTCCTCTGAGACCATCGCGAATGGATGCCGTAGCTCAGAGATGTTCCCCCAGTGCCGTTGCGGGCCTGTCAGGAAGGGGAAAACTCTGTCCAATCCCCGGCAGGCCGGAAGCAGAGGTTGTCACTTTGCTGGGACGAGCCAGGCTATTGGCTGTGAGCCAGTAGCCAGTGAGCTTGGGCCCCAGCGGAAGGCTACTTGCGTGTCGCTGTCTGTGGAGTGAGTAGTTCGTGCTGGGAAGCTTACGTGGGAAAACTGTGGTGCCCGCGGGCTATAATCTCATTTTTCACCTGTCAGCTACGAATGACTGAGCAGCACACAGCTAAAGTGCTGTTTTACTGTATGTGGATCACAGATTAGTTAAGAATATGTTTTGTTCTACTGGTGTACGATGTATAAGCTTAAGGTATGGCACCAAAAGGTAAAGTGACAAAAAGGCTTAAATTTAAAGAAATGAATAGTCAAGCGAGACCATCTGTAGACACAGGTGTTACTGTTTAAAGAACAAGAATTTATGTAAAATTCTCAATAATCTCAAAATCCGCACCATGTTAATGTCATGGGAAGTGAATTAAAAGCCTGAAGGGCCATTGCTGTTCAACTTTATTCTGCAGAGGACTGCCATTAATCATTGTTCCTCTTAAACGCTAAGGGGAAAAATTGAACATTTTTTTATGAAGAGGGTATGATCGATGTTGGGGCATATAATCACCACTGTTATTGAACCCTCCGCGTCATCATCATGCACTCTACATGTTGGCTAATGTGATACTTCACATAGATTGAAAGCCTAGCAGAAGCAGATTCCAGTATCGATTGACCTCATTCACCACCATCATCATCACTAGCTTTGTCTTAGTTCATTGCCTGTTGTCATGACACCAGACCTAATGGATACTATCATAAGGATTCCCCAAGGCTTGCAGTGCTCCAACACACCATTTAATCCCTTTTCAGAGTGTCCACGGTCCAGTATGCCGAACAAACATCTCTTGGTAGCACATCAGTTTATTCTCTTCAATTCATAACACAGCCAGTCGACCAATCCAAATGTCTGCTGATATATCATGGTTTTGGGATCAAGACCAGGGATTGCTTATCAGTATGTGGACACATTTCTGTAAATCTGTCCAATGGATGCTGCTCCTCTTTTGACAGAGAAGAGAGGGGGGAAGACCGACCCTCTGCCCCACCATTACCCCACTTCCAAATGATCAGATGACTGCTCCTGAATGCAGTAATAAACACACTGCTCCCACTTTTCCAGCTATTCGAAGTGAGCCTCTACCTTAACTGAAAGAGAGCATGGGAGATAGCATCAAAGACACCATGTCTTTAATGCTATCTTACTTTTACTTTGTACCCAGAGGTGTGTCTCCAGACACCAGAGTTTGTCTCCTGAGAGTACCTCTAGGCCCAGAGTCTTCAGCGTCCCAAAGATTTCAACCTCAACATTTCAGCCCCAAGATTTTTCAGCTCAAAATTTCAACAATTTTTTTTTCCCAGTACGTGAGCTGCTTTCATAATTCATATCAGCACAGAATGGGGATGGGGGGCAGGTGGCAGGTTGAAGCAGAGGTTGCGGTTAGTGAGCAGACACAGACTCGGGCAGACTGTCAGCTGCCTTGTCCTACCGCTCTTGTGGTTTGTGATCTGCAGCATTTAACCCACCACCTTCAATACAGCCATCTCAAATCTCTGCCAACATTTACAAAATCCGTGCTCAAGATGGATACTTTCTACAGACAGGGTACCCCTGTGTCTCTTAATCGGGGTGCCTACAGTGGAAGTTTCCATTCCTGGGTTCTTTAACAGGTGCCAAGTCTGACTCGTGGGGGTGGGGGGTTGTCAAAGCTGTGTGTAATAACAGAGAAAAAACTCTTTTTGAGCCCCAGTGTGGGATACAGACAGGCATCCCATGCATGTGTTCAAACAACCTTTTTTTTTTACTCTTCAATCTGGGGCAAAAACGCCTGGCTGTGCATTTGGTTTCCTCTGACACAGAAAACTCTATCTCTCTCTCTGTCTTTCTCTCTCTGCCTCACACACACACACAAACACACACACACATTATCAGGGGTTGTTTCAGCACCTGGTTTTAAGTCCAGGTGAGGAGTACAAAGCGCTGGCACCATAGTCTGGCATGTCGGAGAGAGGATTGCAGCATGGGTCAGTTGCTTGGCTCGTGGTGCGCAGGTGCTACCCAGAGATTCCTCTGCTGGTTAAAAGGGCATACACAGCAGTCAGGAAGACAGCTGCATGTGGAAAGAGGGCCTGTGGTATTAGCACATAGTGTTGCTTTTAAAAGTCCGGAGTCTCTTGAGGGTCATTTAGTCGGCCCCAGCAAGGCCGATCCAATCAGCGAACAGAGGGTGTGTTCGTTAGCCATGACGTTGACCTTGTGTGCTACATTTGAATTGTAGTGCGTAGGTAGGCTAATTGCATACGTGACAAACAGGCGTTAGCGATTGGCTAAAGGTGAGGCACTTGTTTTAAACTTCAGCAGAGTTCACACCTCCAGGAAGAAATCATTTCTGACGGTGTCTGGTCCAGACCCTCTGTACGAAATGAAACGAAGTACGAGGGGCTGGTTTACCAGGCTAGGCTTAGCCCTCAGGGTTGGTAAAATAAATGCATGTGTGGATCATGCCGAAAAAAACGTTTTTCCTCCCTTTCTATTTGTTTACTTTTAAGCTGGCCATTATTGGTATTTGCTTTGATTTGATATTAATTTGTGTATCAGGAAAAAATATTGTGCACAAACATTTTTTTTACCATTGTCACATGTTTCTATCAACAAAAGCTGTCAGTAGAAATATCTTTACATATTTGTGTAGGGGAGTCTATCTGGAATCAGACAACATAAGAACCATGAAGGAGGGATACTAAGAGATTTACCATCAGTATCCAAAACCGAACCCTGTGTGCCTGACGAAACAACTGAGCCCCCCTAAAATTGCCCTAGTGAAACCATTGGTTAGATATGTACTTGGGAATTAAATTAAACATGTTATTCTGATGCCATATGATAAGGATTTATTTCCCTGATTAAATGAAGTGTTTGTGTGTACGGAGACAACGGACAGCAATTTTTTTACAAAGAACACAAAGTACTTGTGCATGTAGGAAGAGCACCTTAGGGAGAAACTATAGCTATTACACCTACCCCTACACTATCTATAATCAAGTAAATAGTTCAGGCTGTTAGTCCCTACTCCCAGGTGTAACACGCACAACTGGCCGCTGACTACAGCTATTCACGCAACCTCATGTGAGCTGTACAGGACAGAGCAGCTGAGGGGGTGGCCAACTGGAGCCGTACAGACAGATGCTCAACAAGGGTTAACCTGAACCAGCCGGCTACCGTTACAGTGACTGGGGCTGCTGGGGCCGTTTACATGATCCACTCAGCAGCACCTACCTATCGCTTTCCCCCATGGCTTTCACCATGCCAACAACATGCATCTCATCCAGGACCACTGGCAAGCCTTTGCAATTTCCTCCAACATTTCCTTAACAATTAAAATAACTAGATAAATACATAAAAATACAAGACACTTGCACATGTGGGGAGAGCACCCATTGTACCACACTTCAGGCTTTCCTAACTACAGCCATTACAATTATCCATACACTATGTGGGACACATCCTCAGCAGTGTACCTCAGGATCAACGGGTGTTTCGGGCCTTTATTCACTGTACACCCTCCCCTGAGGCGGCCCCACTAAAGGTGATCAATCCTTTAGTGTGTGTCCAGTTCAGCTACCTGCTACCCAAATTTCCAAAGTGTACTTCCTCAATTCACTTACAACCAAAGTTTACTTCCAAAATTTACTACCTACTGTTCATTATCACCTGTTTGCACGACTTCCAAAGTTTTACTTACAAAATTAACTACCACCACAATTTACTTCCAAAATGACCTGCTTACTTACTAATTAGGACTTATTATCGAATATTTGCACTTTACCACCATTTTACCACAAATACTATCACTTTGCAGTCACTAACGCATATGCCATTACACAAACAACCCTGCCAATGCTAGTTCTAAAGACGATTCTACCCACTTACTTAACATTAAGTGTATACACCTCTTGAATCTAATGGTGACTAATGCTCAGTTATAGTAATACAGTAATAATCACATAGTGATCCTTTTAATGGGTGACTGTTGTATAATAATAATAAACTGGCTGTTGCCACTTACCAGTAGGAGAGAACCTCAGAGAACTGACCCGTATCTTTGGCTTAAAGCGGCGAGAGGTCCCGATTCTACCCGCTGACTTAACATTAAATGTATACACCTTTTGAATCTAATGGTGTCTAATGCTCAGCTATCCCGTGTTCCATACACCGCAAAACCCCGGGAAACTTGGCCACTCTGTATCCCAATACACCGCACGATCCCAGAGAGCCTGATTCTAAGCTGCCCATGTGTGTAATGGCTGCCATTTATAAGCCTCTTTCTTCTTCTATGTTTCTATTGACCCACTAAACGCACTACTGCCATCTGCTGGTCTGGGGTACCCATCCTTCTCTGCACAAACAGCCCTAGGTTGCACTAATCTCCACCACCTTACTAATGTCCTGTGCTGAACCAGTACCCACGCTAACCACTCCCAGCCTCCACTGCCACATTACTAAAATAAAATAATAATAATCCCAGCCTCCACTGCCACATTAATAAAAATAAAATAATAATAATAATAATAATAATAATAATAATAATAATAATAATAATAATAATAATAATAATAATAATGACGCAATCACGCAATGCCCCGTTGCATGCGGGCTCTTGCGTGATGCAACAACGCAGTATCACTATATTAATAATAATAATGACGCAATCACGCAATGCCCCGTTGCATGCGGGCTCTTGCGTGATGCAACAACGCAGTATCACTATACACTATAATGACGTAATGACGCTTCACCGCCCCATTCGAACATGGCAACCCTACTGCTTACCCCAGGCAGAGACCGCCCTTCTCATCCAGATCCAATTACTAGTCCTAGCTGCTTCCTCTGACATCTCCCTAACAGTTTTACGTAGATTCTTACCACCAACCCCAAGCTCCCCTAGCAATGAAATGACTGACCTCCCTACAAACCCTCTACAACCCACTTCTACTGGAAATACTCTTGCCCTCCATCCTTTCTGCTCTGCTTCCAATCTCAACTCTTCATACTTAAGCTTTTTCCTTTCATATGCTTCCTCTAGGGAGCTTTCCCATGGGACAGTGAGTTCAATAAAATACACTACCTGTTGGCTGGTCGACCAATAGACTATGTCTGGCCTCAAGTTAGTGGTAACTATTTCTTGAGGGACCACCAACTTTCCACCCACATCTACCAGCATCTGCCAATCCTTTGCTTCCTGTGTAGTACTCCTTGACTTTACGGCTCTCTTACTTTTCTCACCCTCCCGCACAAACTGGATACCTTTTTTATGACTACCTTCTGCATTTACCTGCTGCCTCCTACTCTCAATTCCTGCTGCTAAGCATTTTAATACTTGGTTGTGACGCCACGTATAGCGACCCTGTGCCAAGCTAACTTTACAGCCAGATAGTATATGTCTCAATGTGGCTACACCTGAACAGAGTGTGCATGACGGATCCCCATCTGTCCAGATTCTCAGGTTGTCTGGCGATGGGAGCACGTCGTACGTCGCTCCCAATAAAAACTTTAGCCTGTTAGACTCCATACTCCACAAATCCCTCCAAGTAACCTGTTTTCTCTCTACTCCCTCCCAATTCAACCACTGGCCCTGCTTTGCTAGTGACACAGCTTTTACCTGTCTACTAGCTTCTTCTTGCCTGCGTATCTGCTCCACAACCAATCTCCTTTTCTCCTTCTGATCTGCCTTTCTCCACATTGGCTTCCCTGATGTACGCCCCAAGCCTCCCCGCCCAATCTGGACATTTCCCATTATCTCTCCATGTCTAAGGGCTGCCTCTGCCTCCTGCACTGCTACCTTTGGTTTCCACTTTCTCCCTTTGCTCGGGTTAGGAGCCAGACCGCTGACTATCCTGTCCTTGCTCCCTGTTAACAACAGCTCTGTCCTAACCTTAGCACACTTAAATTCCTCTACCAGACTATTTATTGGCAGCTGCAGTATGCCCTTCCCATACAGGGCTACACTGCTTAGGCACCGTGGAACCCCTAACCACTTTTTAACGTATGAATTAACCACCTTTTCTAGCTTCTCTACTTTTGATAATGGTACTTCATACACTGACATGGGCCACATTACTCTAGGGAACAGTCCAAATTGCATGCACCACAATTTCAGCTTTCCTGGTAGCCCTGACCTGTCAATTTTTTCCAATCCCTCCACCACGTCTTTTCTAAGCTGCTCTACCTGCTCTCGATCACTGAGGTCTGCATTATACCACCTCCCCAGGCTTTTCACTGGTTTCACCCTGATGGATGGGATTTCCTCACCTTCCACCGTGAACTTCTGCTCCACCACTTTTCCCTTGGTGACTGAGATACTCCTTGACTTACTAGGCTTTATCCTCATCCTCGCCCACCTGAGATTTGTATTTATCCTTTCTAACAACCTCTTTGTACATGGCACCGTTGTTGTTAACAGAGTCATGTCATCCATGAAAGCTCTAATTGGCGGGAGACGCAGTCCCTCCCGACGCCTTTCCCCTCCCACCACCCACTTAGACGCTCTTATTACCATTTCCATTGCCATTGTAAAAGCAAGTGGTGAGATCGTACACCCCGCCATAATGCCTACTTCTAGCTTCTGCCAGTCTGATACAAACTCCCCTGTACCTATACACAATCTAATATCTTTAAAGTATTCCTTCATTATATTCACAATCTCAACCGGCACTCTAAAGTATTCACAAGCACTCCAAATCAGACTATGCGGCACCGAGCCAAAGGCATTAGCTAGGTCCAAAAAAACTACATGAAGCTCCCTTCCCTCTTGCTTTGCTGTCTGAATTTGGTGCCAAATTACACTAGTGTGCTCAATGCATCCAGCAAAACCTGGGATTCCTGCCTTCTGCACTGTTGTGTCAATTAGCCCATTCTTTTCTAAATATTGCACAAGTCTCTTAGCCACTATACTGAAGAAGATTTTCCCCTCCACATTAAGCAAAGAGATCATTCTAAACTGGTCTATTCTAACAGACTCCTTTTCTTTTGGAATCAACACACCCCCTGCCCTGCACCATGCTGTTGGAATGCTCTGCTTATGCCACACAACCTTAAACAACTTCCACAGAAACCTAAGAACCCCTGGGGCATTCTTATATACCCGATATGGCACCCCATTAGGCCCTGGAGCTGATGAAGCCTTAGCTTTTCTCACCACAGCCTCTACCTCTTTCCACCTAGGTGGCACAACATCCATCTGACTTTCTATCTCCCCCAAAGGTGGCATGTCAGGTGGAAAACCTAATCCTCCCTCCCTCCCTGGATCTGAATGAGTTTTCCTCAAGTACTCCTCTACTTCCTCTTTTGAGGTTCTCAATATCCCTCCCTTTTCCTGGTTAAACAACCCTTTCACAAACTTAAAGGGGTCCTTATAAAACAGTGTTCTTACCCGCTCCTTCTCTTTTCTCTTCCTTCTAAGATTCTCAGCTCTCCTAAGAGTTGCTAACCTACCTCGTAACTCTTCCTGCAGGGCATCTATACCTTCTTTCTCCTCAATTGTGGCCCTTTTCCACTGTTTTCTTAGCTGCCTCCTTCTTAACACCAATTCACGAATGTCTTTCTGGCGTCTCGACTGACAATGTTGTGCTGGCTCCCTTTTCCTTCTATCACTACTTCCAAACCTATCTAAGCCATAACTATAGATCACTTCCCCCATCCTTTCCAACTTTGCCATGGCTGTCCCTTTTAATCCTTCTAACACCATTGCCAAGTCTCTGTCTACGGACTCCCAAGTCATCTTATCTTTCGCCTGTGGCCAACTAACCCTAGCTTTCTGCTCCCAGGCTTTCTCCCTTTTTGACTGGCTAGGCTCTCCTTCTCCCTCAGTCCCTCTGACCTCCTCCCTCTCTTCCAAGACTGGGTTTCTGATATCCTGCGAACTGTGGTTTTCTACCTGCCGCTGGACTTCAGCCGACTTACTCCGCAGACTTCTTAGAAAGTACTGCTCAATGCGGTTCCCCTGTCCCACTTTTCCTCCACACCCCTTCTTCCCCTGATGGATTTTAAGGCCTCTCACTGTTGTAATTTTCTGCCAGCCACAGGAACAAACCTGTACTTTCTTTTCTAATTGTTCTCTCATTACTCTTTCACTACTTACTTCTTCCCTTTCAATTCTACCGGATAACCCCACCTCCCCATCCTCCCTTAAGTCGCTCGACCTTCTCATAGTCATTTCCGTTCCAGTGTCTAAAGCCGTGAATCCTGCCTGTGAGTCATCTTCCACCCCTGCTCTCGCTGACTCTAGGGGTATATCTCGTGTATTAGACGTAGCAAAATGTGGGCATGGCTCAGTTCAATGAACTTGCCATTGCTTATCTGGGGAGCTAACCCATATAAGCTCCAGTGGGGTCTATTCCCTCCTGTCAGCTGTCTTTCCAGTCTGTCACAAAGTCTTTCCCTTGTTGTCAGCTGCCCTGTTCACAGCAGTCACTAGCTATGCTAGACCACAGTTTACAAAGAACACAAAGTACTTGTGCATGTAGGAAGAGCACCTTAGGGAGAAACTATAGCTATTACACCTACCCCTACACTATCTATAATCAAGTAAATAGTTCAGGCTGTTAGTCCCTACTCCCAGGTGTAACACGCACAACTGGCCGCTGACTACAGCTATTCACGCAACCTCATGTGAGCTGTACAGGACAGAGCAGCTGAGGGGGTGGCCAACTGGAGCCGTACAGACAGATGCTCAACAAGGGTTAACCTGAACCAGCCGGCTACCGTTACAGTGACTGGGGCTGCTGGGGCCGTTTACATGATCCACTCAGCAGCACCTACCTATCGCTTTCCCCCATGGCTTTCACCATGCCAACAACATGCATCTCATCCAGGACCACTGGCAAGCCTTTGCAATTTCCTCCAACATTTCCTTAACAATTAAAATAACTAGATAAATACATAAAAATACAAGACACTTGCACATGTGGGGAGAGCACCCATTGTACCACACTTCAGGCTTTCCTAACTACAGCCATTACAATTATCCATACACTATGTGGGACACATCCTCAGCAGTGTACCTCAGGATCAACGGGTGTTTCGGGCCTTTATTCACTGTACACCCTCCCCTGAGGCGGCCCCACTAAAGGTGATCAATCCTTTAGTGTGTGTCCAGTTCAGCTACCTGCTACCCAAATTTCCAAAGTGTACTTCCTCAATTCACTTACAACCAAAGTTTACTTCCAAAATTTACTACCTACTGTTCATTATCACCTGTTTGCACGACTTCCAAAGTTTTACTTACAAAATTAACTACCACCACAATTTACTTCCAAAATGACCTGCTTACTTACTAATTAGGACTTATTATCGAATATTTGCACTTTACCACCATTTTACCACAAATACTATCACTTTGCAGTCACTAACGCATATGCCATTACACAAACAACCCTGCCAATGCTAGTTCTAAAGACGATTCTACCCACTTACTTAACATTAAGTGTATACACCTCTTGAATCTAATGGTGACTAATGCTCAGTTATAGTAATACAGTAATAATCACATAGTGATCCTTTTAATGGGTGACTGTTGTATAATAATAATAAACTGGCTGTTGCCACTTACCAGTAGGAGAGAACCTCAGAGAACTGACCCGTATCTTTGGCTTAAAGCGGCGAGAGGTCCCGATTCTACCCGCTGACTTAACATTAAATGTATACACCTTTTGAATCTAATGGTGTCTAATGCTCAGCTATCCCGTGTTCCATACACCGCAAAACCCCGGGAAACTTGGCCACTCTGTATCCCAATACACCGCACGATCCCAGAGAGCCTGATTCTAAGCTGCCCATGTGTGTAATGGCTGCCATTTATAAGCCTCTTTCTTCTTCTATGTTTCTATTGACCCACTAAACGCACTACTGCCATCTGCTGGTCTGGGGTACCCATCCTTCTCTGCACAAACAGCCCTAGGTTGCACTAATCTCCACCACCTTACTAATGTCCTGTGCTGAACCAGTACCCACGCTAACCACTCCCAGCCTCCACTGCCACATTACTAAAATAAAATAATAATAATCCCAGCCTCCACTGCCACATTAATAAAAATAAAATAATAATAATAATAATAATAATAATAATAATAATAATAATAATAATAATAATAATAATAATAATAATAATAATAATGACGCAATCACGCAATGCCCCGTTGCATGCGGGCTCTTGCGTGATGCAACAACGCAGTATCACTATATTAATAATAATAATGACGCAATCACGCAATGCCCCGTTGCATGCGGGCTCTTGCGTGATGCAACAACGCAGTATCACTATACACTATAATGACGTAATGACGCTTCACCGCCCCATTCGAACATGGCAACCCTACTGCTTACCCCAGGCAGAGACCGCCCTTCTCATCCAGATCCAATTACTAGTCCTAGCTGCTTCCTCTGACATCTCCCTAACAGTTTTACGTAGATTCTTACCACCAACCCCAAACTCCCCTAGCAATGAAATGACTGACCTCCCTACAAACCCTCTACAACCCACTTCTACTGGAAATACTCTTGCCCTCCATCCTTTCTGCTCTGCTTCCAATCTCAACTCTTCATACTTAAGCTTTTTCCTTTCATATGCTTCCTCTAGGGAGCTTTCCCATGGGACAGTGAGTTCAATAAAATACACTACCTGTTGGCTGGTCGACCAATAGACTATGTCTGGCCTCAAGTTAGTGGTAACTATTTCTTGAGGGACCACCAACTTTCCACCCACATCTACCAGCATCTGCCAATCCTTTGCTTCCTGTGTAGTACTCCTTGACTTTACGGCTCTCTTACTTTTCTCACCCTCCCGCACAAACTGGATACCTTTTTTATGACTACCTTCTGCATTTACCTGCTGCCTCCTACTCTCAATTCCTGCTGCTAAGCATTTTAATACTTGGTTGTGACGCCACGTATAGCGACCCTGTGCCAAGCTAACTTTACAGCCAGATAGTATATGTCTCAATGTGGCTACACCTGAACAGAGTGTGCATGACGGATCCCCATCTGTCCAGATTCTCAGGTTGTCTGGCGATGGGAGCACGTCGTACGTCGCTCCCAATAAAAACTTTAGCCTGTTAGACTCCATACTCCACAAATCCCTCCAAGTAACCTGTTAAAGAGTAACAAGTTAAAGAGTAATTAAAGACAATAGAAAAGAGAATATATGGAAGTGTGGACTACTGTCAAAAATTAAAGGTTAAATGAAATGACGATACTCTGAAAAATATATGAACTGGAGGGTGTGCGTGCTGTGCTTTACTCTCTCGATCATATATTTTCCTTCATTTCTTTACCTTGAGAAGGTCAGAAAGCCTTTTAGTATTTTATGAATTCAGTATTAAATGAATAACCTAAGCGCCATTAGTTACATAATTTGATATTAGCATACATATTTTACCTCCTCTAGTGGGTGTAATTTACCATATCATAACGAGAATGACCTTTGGCCTATATATTGTCTCGCAGTATAATGACATGATTGGTGTTCTGTAAATGGGAACTGATAAGAGTTAATTTGCTACATAAAAATGCTCTTATCAAGGCACCTAAATTTACACATGGCGAAATATAATGGAGAGAAGAGAGAAGCAAAGAACTGAATCATTTACTGCACTGAGATTTTCTTACGCACGGTAGCATAACATTAGTGAGAAAATGCCTAAGGTGAAATATGGTCACTGTTTCACTCAGATAAAAGTGAGGGAGAAGAATGGTGGAGGTGAAAGAGAAAAAGACACTGGGCCAAATGAGGTGATGAAAAGGTAAAATCTTTATGCCTGGTAAACCAGCCCCTTGTATTTCATTTCATTTTGTACTGAGGGTCTGGCAGTGCTTCCATTGACACTGGTGTCTTAGGCAGAATTTTGCCTAGCCAATCAGTGAAAGGGAGTGTTTGTGAGCGAAGACGCCAACTTTCTGTGCTACATTTTTGAATTGTAGTGCGTAGGCAGGCTAATTGCATACATCACGACCAGATGTTAGCTATTGGGCAAAGGCAGAAGCTTCAGCATCATTCTATTTTCTCCCCGCTGCACCAACCCCCCCCCCCCCCCCCCCCCCAGTGAGGAATTGCAGTGTGCATGGAGAAAGATGGAGGATGTTCTGGGGCAGAAGGTGGTTGACTGGGCGTCTGAATTGTCTGTAGAGAGAGAGGTCTTTTATGCCCTAGTCTGGTCTGTTCATGCTTTGATAGGGTGCAGTGATTTTTTTCATCTAAATGTTATTACGGGCCAGTACACACAAACACACACACACACACACACGCACACACGTGCACACACGCATGCACGCACACCCATATTTCATCGCTTTAAATGCCAAGCTTTGCATAAAGTTCAGATTGGTGGGCAAATTACCATGGAACCGCCTGAGCTCTGAATGTGATATCATCTTCAAAAGCCTTTGCCTATGCAGCTTCCCTTTCTTTCTACCTTTTTCTCTTTTACCTTCTCTCTCTCTCTTTCCCCCTCTCTCTCTCTCTCTCTCTCTCTTTCTCTTGCTCTCTGCCTGTCTTTTCATTGCTTTTCTCTTTGTTGGGCTTTTTCTCTTAGTTACAGAGCCAAATGATTCCTGACTAAATTTGAATGGGGGACCGTGGAGGCCCGTTCCCTCTTTACAATAAAAAGCAAGCAGTGCAAAAAAATGTGAATTCCCTCATTTTTGTCATCCATCCCTTCTCTCTCTTTTCCCACACTTTTATAACATTTAGACAAATATTTAGTATGAAATTATGGCTGCAGTGTCCAGCACTCCATGTGTGTACCCTTCATTTTTGCTTGGTGACAAATGATGACAAACAGATCCAGCATAGCAGCCTGGTACTGTAATTATAATCAGGTCAACTGCTGTGCTCCTCAGTTAAGAATGAGGTGAGAGGTTTTTACTGATGCATCCTCCCCCCAATCGAAATACAGACGATACACACACACATACACACAAACAAACCCATGCTTACTCACACCCTTCCACTGAAACACTCCCTCTGACACAGGCCTTGTATGATGGAGAGCCTCTCACTCTGACCTACCCAAAAATGGCTGCCTGTAATCGCAATCTCTCACTTGCATTAGCAGTCAATTTGCAGTATGAGTCTGTGAAGAGGCTGGAAATGTAAGTTTAAGTGCCATTCAGCCTGGGGAGTAATGACAGCATCAGCCAGAGGTAATTCCTGGGTCTCTTTCACCATCCCTCTGGGCTCCAATCTAAAACCCAGTTGCTGCAGGACAGCTTACTAAAAAAGTAAAGATGAAAAGAAGAAGAAGAAGAAGAAAAAAAAGAATAGCACTTTTCACCGATAATGTGCTTCTACAGCATGGAGATCATGAGTAAATAACAGTCTTTTTCTCTCCATCACAATGGCTAGAGATCCACTCAGAATGGGAGAATGCAATATGGATCTCTGGAAGACAACTTAAGACCCTGTGATTTTATCATATACAGGTAAGTGGATCAGTAAGAGGACTTGACAACATGCTATTTTATTTTATTTTATTTTATTTTACTTTAGTTTATCATGTCTCCATCCATGTATACATCCGCATACTTATGCTATCTTTTTGTCATTGCCAGCAATATGTTTGTCTGTTTCAGTCTGCTTGCTTGTCAGTTTGTCCATCTTGCTGTTATCTTTATTCTGCTATCTGCTGGACTACTTACTGTTTCTATATCTGTCTTGACATCTGTATATCTGGCTGCCTGTCTGTTTGCCTGTCTACCTCCCTGTTTGTCTGTCTGTCTTTTGGCCTGTCTACCTGCCCGTCTGCCTGTCTGTCTGTCTGTTTGTTTGTCCGTCTCTCTGCAGACATTGGTTCTTTTGATGATGGCTTTCACGTAGTGACTTCGGCCTCCTGCTGAGAGACGGCCATAATGACGGTCCAGTGTCTTTGTCCAACAGCAGAGTCGCCGCTTCAAGAATAGCGCCACAGTCAACTCCTTTTTCCCCCTGTGTGTCATTCTCTCTTTAGAGTAAAGGACACATTAATTAGGAAGGGTAATTATTCTAGCAGCAGGAGACACATTTAGGCCTTCTCCTTCTGATGTAGTCGTAATGAGGGAGAGGAAGCGCGCGTGTCATTTCCTGTGGTAATCTCCCTTTCCTCTGCCTCAGCATCTCAAATTGGACTGAACGTTTCTGACTGTTATACACCCCCTCCCCCCCCCCGCCCCAACAGCCTCGACGCTCTCCCTTCTGCCTACTGCTAGCTTTAAAGTAATTTATGGTCAAAGAGCGTTGATGGTTTTCTTTGTACCTCCCAACATAGACAGAAATGGGCATAAAGACTTATTTCTTAACAGAGAGACGGAAAAAAACATCCATAAAACCAACACTTAAATCCTTCGCTATTGCTGCAGCCTACCACAGAAGCAGATAGACACATGGAAATAGCCAGATGAAAAATGTACAGTGCCTGTTCGACTGAACAACCAAAATTACTCCTTGCGACTATATATGCATACTATGTGTATGACTGTGTTATAGTCTTCTCAGCCTTTGCTACTGTTTTATTCCCCATATCTCTGTGTGATTTTTTTTTTTTTTTGTTACTTGTGGGTTTCTGGCTCGAGGTGATGGCTTTGGGTAAGAGAAGACTAGGGAAATAAGAGCGGAGGCGAGGGCCACGGTGATGTGTGTGTGTGTGTGTGTGTCCGTCCGAGTGTGTGTGTGAGACTGCAGTGGGAATATGGTAACGATTTCAATAAGGCCCGTCATCGCTCATCCCTATGTGCGGGTGAACCCTGAGCAGGCACAGCTCCCGCGGGAGACAGATATTAGAACAGATGTGTCAAGGTCTCCTCGGCTGTTTCTCACAGCCCTCGCCTGTGTGAGCGTACAGTATGTGTGCGAGTGTGTGGGTGTGTGTATTATTTGGCATGGGAAAAGTAGGGCCCGGTAAAGGAATATTGTCGACGTTATTTCCTCCTTAGATAGAAACCAATAAAGGGCAGTATTTGGGCTCCTGGGTGATGTGACACTACTGCTGGCTGTGCAGTAGGACGTAAGGGGCTATTATCTCTGTAAAACATACTAAAATGATCTGGGAAATATACATAGCTTGACTGGCAGAAGGTAAAGCTAGTCAGCAATAATAATGTCTTTATATTTCTAAGTATCAAGAATGGGTAGTTTTCACATATGTACAATCACATAATCATACTCAGACTTATTCTTTCTAGTTCATATTTTATTCTGTTACACCTCAATTGTGTGGGTTTGCTTCAGGGACGTGATGAGATACTTTTGCTGGTAGACATTTTGTTATTGTAAGCACTGACATTTTGTTATGGTAAGCAATGTTATGGAATAACATGATCTCCCTAGATTGTGATCAAAATAAAGCAGTGGCTAAAGAAATGTGTTTAATCCATATTTTTTTGTTTTGACAGCATAGTAAGCCTTGTGTTTAACCTTCGCTTAGAGAATATCCACAAGTTGTTTTGGCCAGCCTGTGGCCTTTGCTGGGTTTCCTATCCCCTGGCAGGGGCTTGACATCAATAAATGACAGTGTCCCTTTTTTGTGTCTCATGATATTTTAAACATGGAGAACTCTGGCGTTTAAATATTTAAAAGGACCCGGGACCACAGTCCCTTCCTCGGTTTAAATGCTTGACAGGATGAGACGTGGCACTTTCTTACTGTGTTTATCATATCAGCAGGGATTTGACCCAGTGTAATTGCCAAATGTCAATCTGGATCCAGGAGACAGGGGATCAACACCTTGCCCATCTCCCCCAGGTCCTCTGCACAATGCAAAGCCCTATCAATAATCCATGGCCAAGATCTATTCTATTCACTGCTTCAGGCTCTTCAGACATACTTCAATCTGCATTTGACACCCCAAACAACCAGTGCTGCTATTGTTTTACCAGCCTTTCTACTGGTTACAAAATGTATATCTGTCTTACATCATTTGTACAGTGGTTACATCATTGTGCTGTAGTTTTGCAATACATTACTCTCATGCATTAATTTCAGGCTGTTTCCCCTTGTTTTGTATATGCCATGTCAGCTAGTCCCCAGCTGCCTATCAGAATGTGTAACAATGTGTACTGTTTTTGTGCAGGTGTCCCACTTTTCAGCAGGCAGAGAGATATTGTCTTTCCCTGGAGTACATATAGCCTACTATACCTGGCCCTCGATTTAGGCCAGGGTTTAACAGAGCAATTTTTCCTACCAAATTAGCATGGCCTTTTTGTGCCACATGCACACAAACCGCATTACGGCGCTGAAAAATTTCTACCTGCAAATGATGAGAATGTCAAGGCTATGGGGAAAATCCACTCTGCAGTGTTAGTGATGATCGCCATATCATACAGGTGAATTTACCCAATCTAGTTTTCATTAAAATCCTCCCAGCCCAGTTATTGAACTGTAAAGGGGTGAGAGTGGGTGTGGTGGAATCGTATCAAGTTCTGCTAGCTTGAGTGGTCATGTCCCTCTTCAACTTCTTTCTTGGCTGACCCGAGGGTACAACTTCGGTGTCAACATGGGAATTCCAGAGTCAGTTCTCATGAAACTATAATCACTTCAAAAGGTCCTCTATTGTTTTTCTCCCCTCGCGTCTTCGATCTTCTCAAAGACTCTCATCACATTACAGAGGGTGCTGACATGGCCAATATATGCTTGACCTTTTGACCTCTTCTCCCACTGCCGCCACCTAGGAATCCATAATTGCC
>CM050205.1:29795000-29805000 GCA_027475355.1 Coilia nasus | reverse complement strand
ACTTACAGGTTTCTTTGAAAAGTAGCTGCTTATGTCCACCTTTATCTTTTTAGCTGCCATCGCTCACCACTCGCCACTTTACTCGCCACTTTACTCGCCACTCGCTTTGGACAAGTTCTGCTTCTAGTTTTGGTGCTGCTAACACCAAACCGAGTCTCACGTGAAAGCAGTGCAATCAAACTGACCATATGCGTTAGGACTTCAGTAAAGAACTTAATTTAACCAGCGCCGCAAGGTGATCTGACGTTGACAGATTGTTTTATTTTATGTATTTATTTTGAGGTGCTCAAATTATTGGTGGGGACAAATCAATGATTGCTGGATATTGGTGGGGACACGTCACCTCCGTCCATGCCAATTCTACGCCCTTGGGTGGAAGCAGCCCCTCACAGGGAAACTGCTGAGGGGAGAAGAGTTTTTACATCTGAGGTGTGAGGTCACAGCCCTTGAACAGATGTACAGTATAGTGCTGAGCATGTGGCAGAAAGGAGTATTTTTACTCTTTAAAGTTGCTGCATAGGGAAAGACAGCTGTCTCCCCCTGTATGTGGGAGTGGTGATAACAATGAATTGTGGTCAGCATAGGCTAGCCCTTTGAAAATGATCATTGTTGGTTTCTATATTTTAGCTCATAAAAAAATCTACATGTAGTTTCAAGGATTCAAGGAGTTTCACTGTAACATACAATGAAATACTGAGAGTGAGACATGTAGTGAATGTAGTGTAGTGCAATTCTGTTGAGCAGTCTAACGTGCATAAGTGTGTGTGTGTTGGAAGTGGAGAAGAATTAGGGATAGTTGTGTGAATTTAAAACCTTAGTTAGGAGTTGAGTGCATCCACCTCTGATCAATATAATGAGTTCTTTGTGCTCACATTTCAAATGTAGTGGAGTAAAAAGTAAAAAGTAAAAAGCTTAATTCTTAAGTAAAGTACAGATACTTGAAAAGTGTACCTAAATACAGTACTTGAGTAAATTGACTTAGTTACTGTCCACCTCTGCAGAGGGCAGCCACTCACTGCAATGCCTAAGGAGTAGTTGGAGTTAGATGCCTTGCTCAAGGGCACCTCAGCTCTGGATGAGGAGGAAGAAGAGCACAGACTGGCACAGGCTCTTCAACGTGCAGGGCATTGGCCACTAACTATAGACCACAGCTAAACTATAGGCCCCCTTTACATCTCTGCACTTTGGCATACCTTTATAGATTATGTTATTGTACCTAAAAACAACATCTGTGTAGTGGCCAGTATATTAGTAATAAATCACAGTGTGTGCATGTGTCCCCACTGCACTCATGATATATATAAACACATATATACATTTATATATACATATATATACACACACACACACACACACACACACACACACAGTGTGTGTGTGTGTGTATGTATATGTGTGTATATATATAAAGAGTGCTTTACCTATATGGTATTATACTCTTTATACTCTTTTCAAACTTTGACAGTAGTATAAGGCTACGTTTACACGATGACGGTCTGAACAGAAGACGCAAAAGTGGCGTCGCGTCTTCACTTTTTATTCCACGTTTAGACGAGCGTTTTCGGGAGGAAATATGCGTGCATACGATGACGCAAAAGTGTGTGGAATTCGATGGGGGTATGCATGCCACGCGGCTAGGTAGACATTCTTCCAGGTCTCGTCCATAGCAGTCTGACTCGCCTGCAACGAACCAGTGCATCCAGAATTTGACAGAGGTGGTTGCAGATCCTCCTCTGTTCAGTAATAGTATATATACAAATTCTGTACATTTGCTGGAATGCCTCTTGCAAGTTTATTAGAGCTGCTAGAGCAGCTTGAAGGTCCGACGCATGGAAATCGCATGGATCCATTTGTTTCCCTGTACTGCCTCATGTATGTGACGTAAACACGTACACAGCGTGAGCTGATCTGACCAGAGTTTTGCGTCTTGGGCCATTTAGACGGAAACGCTACGGCGGAGGGTATTCAACTTTTCCACTCTGGAGGGTGGTTTAAAATTTTTGTGTTTTTAGGCCCCAAAAATGCCATAAATGAAAGGCACTTCCGATAAAATATTTTGTCGTTTTTGCCCGTAAGCGTTCTCGTGTAAACAGGCCCTAAGTATAAACATATTTATTGTTATCCTTGCATTAGCAAGCATTGCTGTGGTCTGCTGTTTATCTGTATTGCACCATATGGTCCAAGGAGAACGACATTTTGTCACTGTTGTGTCTCTGTATATGGCTGAGATGATGATGAAGCTCTGCTTGACCTAGCATGACTGACAGAAAAATAAAAAAGCATAGCTTTGAGAAATTATAACCCTAAGGAGCTTCACACAGAGCAATTCATTTGAGAGGATTTTATTTTCTTCCCAGACAGCATTGGAAGAGATATGATTCAAATCTGATGATCATCTTCCAGTCACCTGAGATCTTGTTCACTAAAAAGTTGAGATTTTCTTTCTTGAATATATTGCCCTTCCATTTTGTGTTGACATATTAATTTTGTTCTGGTTATTCTGGTTATTTTTGTCCAGGATTTTGTTGTCTATTTCTTTGGCTATGAAAGTTTGATTTAACCTTTTTTTTCTTTTTTCTAAACATTCTTTTTTTACACACATAACTTACATGCTGGTGTTTGTGTGTGTATGTGTGTGCTCCTGTGTGTGTTTGTTTGTATCCATGTATGTATGTATGCCTGTATTTCTGTGTGTGTGTGTATGTGTAAGTGTTTTTCTGTGTGTGTTTGTGTGTGTGTGTGTGTCTGTCTGTGTGTGTCTGTATCTGTATGTGTGAGTGTTTTTCTGTGTGTGTGTGTGTGTGTGTGTGTGTGTGTGTGTGTGTGTGTCTGTCTGTCTGTGTGTGTCTGTAACTGTATGTGTAAGTGTTTTTCTGTGTGTGGTCAGGTCGGGGTGGCTCTGGAGCAGTGCACGGAGATGGACTGCGGGGCCGGACTGATGGATGGGCTGGAGGCTTTGGTGGAGACTTATTGCCGGGGGCACGGGCGAGGTGGGCCTCCTCCTTCACCTTCCTTGCGTGTTTGCTGCTGGCCTCGTTTGGTGCTGCTTGACTGACCTGGAAGAAACTTTCTCACTTTTAATCTCTGTGCCTCTTCTTGTGCTTCTGTCCGCTTTCAGTTGAGGCCTGTACATAACACATCAATATAGAGACTATTTTATTTTCCTGTGTATTGTTTGGATTCAGTTTTATTTTTCTTTATATGAGCTTGTATGTGACAGATTGTTTGTTTGTTTGTGTGTGCGTGTGTGTATGTGAATGTTTGGTGTGTTGTGTTGAATGTGAATGTGTGTGTGAGAGAGTGAAAGGGACAGAGGAAGAGAAAGAGTAGTTTTTGTACGGATGTTTCCGGTTTGTGTATGTGTCGTGTGTTCAAATGTTGAAGTGTGCAGGCCTTGCTGTGTATGAGTGGGTGTGTATGAATTTGTAATAGATAGATACCAAAATAGATAGCGAGGGAAAGGATAGATAGATAGATAGATAGATAGATAGATAGATAGATAGATAGATAGATAGATAGATAGATAGATAGATAGATAGATAGATAGATAGATAGATAGATAGTGAGGGAGAGAGAGAGAGAGAGGGGGGAGAGAGAGAGAGAGAGAGAGAGAGAGAGAGAGAGAGAGAGAGAGAGAGAGAGAGAGAGAGAGAGAGAGAGAGAGAGAGAGAGAGAGAGAGAGAGATCACCCTCTCCTTTCTTTAGTGTAGCCTCAGCTGGAGCCGTGTACTCTGAGGACTAGTCATGATAAAGAGGTCACCCTGAGCGCCACATTTTAGAAGCTCAGAAAATACCTGCGGGCAGCTGCACACCCACCAGCGGCCACTTCTAGCCCTGCTATGTTGTGTAATCATCTCTGGTTTATTTAAAATCATCAAAAGACCATGCTATAATCACCCACACCATCATCATCACCATCATCGTCATCATCACCATCATCATCATCATCACCATCACCATCATCATCATCATCATCATCATCATCATCTGATTTATTTAATTGTCATTGTGGATGGTAAAGTATTACAGGTTTGCTGGAAATTACAGGACTTACAGGATTGAAATCTCTTCACTTCTCACAGCCCAGTGGCATAAGCAAATAATACACAGCCTGTGGCAGCATAGTGAGCAGCGGAGCAGACAAATAAGGGCAGATAGCTTTCAACAAAAATAATTTCGTTTATTGTATCTTTTTTCTTTTCTTAAAAAGTGCATATATCTACAGTGACACCAAAAACGCAAAACCAAAAACTGTTAAAAAAAGAAAATAAATAGGAATGAGTAGGCAGACTATGTCCTCAGACTTTGAACCACACCATGTGTTGAGAGACTCACCAAACAGTGTTGCCTATCACCAACACTGACATACTGAGGCACTGGGGCCTAATACAGACCAAAGCTAGTTGTAGCCCCACCCTCGAGTTAGCCACATTGTCAAAAATAATCAGTTAACTAAATAATAACGTTATAATAATAGCGTTCTAACAAAATAGTAAATCAATCAAGAATACATATCAAACCCCAACATATACAATATTTTTTTTACATCAAAAAGATGTTTTCAGCACAAAGGTAAATACATAAACAAAGTCCAAGCACGCAAAGTTTATGAGTACCAGGGGCATAGCCAGCAATCGTAAAATGGGTGGGCCCAGAAAAAAATAAGGTGGACCTAGCCCAAAAAGTAGGTTACTTTTATTACTAAAACAGTCAATTGAACTTACAGAGCCTTCTGATTGGGTGGGCCTGATTGACAAGTGGGTGGGCACAGGCCCACCCCATCCCACCCGTGGCTACTCCTATGGTGAGTACAGAGAAAAAAGAAATGTTTTCAAAGTTTTAACCAATAAATACAAATGAGTTTTACATGTACGGTTTGAATTAGCATTTCTGCACAAACAGTCGCTATTTAGTAATGCTGGAAGGCCTAGACTACAAGAAAAGCTTGGTACAGCAGATTTAGTTTTATGGCAAATAGTGGTTAATGACAGACAGAAGATGAACCAGAGAAGTTAAACAGTACATAAGGCAAAGTGGATGGATAGTAAGACAACTGCCTGCATCAGGACAGCATAAGTGTAAGCCGTCTGCAAATGGCTGCCTGCACACCACTGACTGCGTGAGCATCACGGCTCACCCCGTGACACAACCAAAGAGTTAAAGTTTAAAATGACAAATTAAGTAAGCACAAAATCAGTAATAAGTAATAAATGCAATTCAGGCAAAAGAAGGCAAACAGATACAAAAGCACACAATCAGGGCCCGCGCAAGGTGTGACATATTAGATGTGACATATTAAAAGGGTATTTAAAAGTAACACCACATTAACAGGAAACGAGATAACTAGTTAAACTGCATTTGTTTTTTAAATTTGCAACAGATAGGCAAAAGTCTGTTCCATAAACAGACAAGTGGCCATGGGGATCCAGGTTTGAACCTGGCCTCAGTTATTTCCCAACTCTACCCCATCTCTCTCTCCCATGTACTTCTTGTTTAGTCTTCACTGTCCTATTAAACAAAGCAATAAAAAGGGCAACAAAAAGAGTAATAGAAGAAAAAAGGCTAATGACATGACCTGTTGTATTGATAGCTCATTTTATTGTCTGTAAAGCATTTTCCATTATTCAGTCACAATGTTACACACTTAAGATGAAAGCAGAGATTGTTTCAGAGTGAAGAGCTGACGGTCGTATTTTGCTACATAAGCGGAATGAAAATGCTGAACTCCTGAGCTTTTTGGGCACTGCATATAGTCGGCAGTCAAATTGTAATTTAATAAACTATTCTAATCAGTTCTGCTGTGTGGCTGAGCTGCTAAACCTCCACTTAGAAGAAGCTGACATACAAATGCCACAACCCATGCAGGCCATAATCTGTCAGCACCAAATCCAAGCCAAGTACCGCTTTGTGTCATTTCTGTTTTTTGGGTGTGTTTATTCAAGCAGATGGATAATTTCCAGATTGCTGTCAGTGGGCTATTGGATTTTTAGAGATAGATGACCATGAATATAAAGACTGCTACAGTACCAGAAACAAAGAACTAGCAATTTGGGAATGATTGTGAAGGTCTGTTGTCTGAATGGCACTCAAAGGAGCTAAGTTGTAAGTAACTGGACTTCTTTTTGTTAGCTTGAGGACGTTTCACCTTTCATCCAAAAGGCTTCTTCAGTTCTGGCCTGATGATGGAGAACCAGGAGTTATCTCTGGATCACTGGAGGTGGAGCCGTGGACCACACCTGTCATTCCATGACAAAAGGGTCACTTGAGTCACCTGTGTTGATTGGAGTGAGAGTCGTTGTGGTCACTTGATCCAGAGAATGAGAACTGCTCTGATGGCGAAGAGCAGCGAAACTTCCTGGGATGAGATCTCAAGGCAGAATGGTAGAGTAGAAAGTAGAGTAGAGTTACTTTATTTGGTTTACTTTATTAAGGTATGTACCAGATAGATGATGACGAACCCCCCCCCCCCCCCCCCCCGTTCGAAGTTGATTTGAAATGGACACAGATGACCTCCTTCACTTCTCTCCCAAACCACCTGTCCTCCTTGTCCAAGATGTGCACGTCTCATAAAATCAGAAACAGCATATTCACCATAAAGGGTTTTTTAAGCAGCAGCAGATGAACTGTAACCAAAGGGCAAGAGACAGTTACTGCAGCCACATTATTTTGATTCCTCCTGTTATCCTTTCATTCCATCCATGCTCTCTTTTCCTTCTTTGTCTCCTTCTCTGCTTTGCCCTCTTTTGTCTTATCCTTGTTCTCTTGCCGTGCCATTATCTGGTCAGGATAAGTGGCTATTTATGTGCAAAAACCCTGCAGCGAAGAAAATATGTCTCTTTCTCAGAGCTTCAGTTAAGGTTGACATAATTTAAGTCCCAGTCTGTTTTATGCTGCCACATTTTACTAAAAGCGTAAGAGCAAGGGAACAAACTATAAAAATAAACATTTGAAATGCAAATAATGTGAATGCAAACAAGTGAACGATCATGAATTCAGAATATTATTAAAAATGAAAGAAAATGATGAAAGAGCCTGTTGCCTGCATAGTCAAGGGATATACAAAAATACCTTGGTGATGAGTGCAGTCGAGGCTTTTTTGTTTAGCACACCTGGCAATCGTTTAAAAGGAGGCGATGTAAAACAGTCTCTTACCCACATAACTTTAACACGACTTCAAAACAACTCCAATCACAAACAGATTATGCAACGGACACATAAATACAACTGTAACTTTGAACAGTACACACAGAATTCAGAGACATGCATATGATTACAGGCAAAGCTGGCATGCACAGAAGTATATACAACTGCACTGGTACACTCTTATATATCATAATGTTGAGACTATTCAAGTGATTCTACTAAAGGCTACCCACAGACAGCATTCAACTCCTCACTGTCCTGCTAGTTTTATTCCATAGTTTATTAGTGTCTTCCCATTCCCTGCTTAGCCTCCTTAGCTGCCATCTTTAGGTGGGCGTCTACTGTTGAGGGAAGCTGTTTTTTGCTGCGGGGGACACAGAGATGAAAAAAGCTGTGTGAAACTATCTGAGAAAGCATTTAAGTCTTGAGGGATGAATTCTGTAGCTCATAACCGAACCCTGACAATTTCCCCCTTTAATCCTACATGCTGAATCATGACATTGTTGTCTTTATTTGGATATTACGCACAGCATGGTAGCACCTGAAATGCTAGCTTCATTCTGTCAGCCCGTGGTTGGGAAGTGTAATGTCCCATCTCACTCCTATGCTAACGGCTCAAACAGAAGAAGGGTTGAGTGCTGTTGAATATTATCGTAAGTACTCTCAATCATCTTCATTTCTGGTCTCCTCCGTCGCCTTATGTCCAAGGGCGTAATATTATACCGTTATCAATCGTAAGTCAATTTTTAATTTATTTAATTAAAGAGAGGTTCTATTGTCAGTGCTGTAAAATGTCCTCTTGATGAGCTCTGCTGTCGTTGCTCTTGTAATGTATGTCACACACAAGCCCTTGTGTGTAGTTGTCGTTATGTGGCCATATTATGCTTTCCTATAGTGTGATCAATCCAGCATACCCAATCAGAAAGCAATGCAGTTTCACTGAGGCTAACCACAATGGCAACCCACCAACACACACACACACACACACACACACACACACACACACACACACACACACACACACACACACACACAAACACACACACATTGTCACACAAAGAATGAGTAGGACAACAACATGGCAATCCTATTTATTTTCCAACCTAATTACCATGTTTTACAGGCTTTTTATGGTGCATCTGGTCAGGTAAGATAATGCAGGCTTCTCCTCTGTGTGGCTAATAAGAATATATAAGAGTGGCTGGATACTGGTGCTTTGGGGGATTGTTTTTGGTGACTGGACCAGAAAAAACATTCATGTCATTTGTCCTAGGTGTGTGTGTGAGGAAATAAAGGTACCAAGTGCTTGCAAGCAGGAAACACACACACACACACACACACACAAACACACACACACACACACACACACACACACACACACACACACACACACACACACACACACACACACTGGTCCTGGTGTGCAGAGTGAGACTGAGACTATGGGGAAAAGATGTAATAAACTATTTGTAAGCCCGCCAAGCAAAGTATATTACTATGTTTCCTTTTAATGAGGTTGTATCCATGTTGAGATCACATGTAATGAGTCATGCCCTGATACGTCCACTAATGTTATTGAATGCTGCTGCTACTTAACAGATAGCCCAACCCATAGAGCAGGCAAATAACAATGCCAAGGTCAGGAGTTTTGTAGAGTGCACATATAACAGTACATAGATGCTTTTTGCTAATGCTAATGATTCATTTTTAATTACTGTGTGTTTTTTAATCCTAAAATTTCACTATGTCTTTCATTTTGTTCATACTTCTTAGCTTTATCCTTTATGCATTTACTTTCTATCTGTCATTATGCTTATTTTATCCTTGTTGTATTTTTATTTTTTATGTTTTTACTTTTTACTACTTACTGTTCTCTGGTTTTATTTTTGTAAAGCACAATGAACTGTCCCTGTGTATAAAATGTGTTTTATGCTCCAAGAGCATATCTACACTGCAGGACTGTAGGTAAAAAAAAACATCAGTAAACAGAAATAGACAAATATACAAGCCAAGTAACTCATCTCAGGTTGGTGGTTGCCTGTTGGCTTGCATTCTTTATCGGCTTGAAAGTGGCCAGTCGATACCATGACAAGCCTCAGACAGAGTGGGCTGTGTATCAGTTGCTTGTCCCTATCCGTTACTGACGGCTCAGAGCATTGTCTGGATTTTTGATTCTCCTCAGCAGGTAATGAGCTGGGCTAGATGACTGAGATATTGATTTTTGCTTGAGCCCGAACTCTGCTATCGCTAGATATTGCAGGCACGTGGCTGAATTGAATTGGGCCTGAGTCATTCTAAGCCATTCTAAGGTTGCTATCTGGGAGATAATGCAACAGTTCCTCTGATCAAAACACACAGACACACACAGATATACACTCACACACATACAAACACACATACACACTCGCACACACGCACACACACACAACACGCACACCTTGGGAGATCTGAACTGAATGTGAGTGGGAGTGATTTAGCATGTTTACTATGTTTGAAGTTTACTGCATTTGAAAACTAGGTCAGTGCCTTGTGGTACACATTTTGCTTTTGTGCAGGTACATATATATATACATATATACATACATATTAGTAGTTATATGTATACAGTCTACAGTTATATCAGTAGAAGGAACATATATCTCATATATATATCTAGTGGTATATATATATACATATATAGTGTGGTAAATTAGCAATCCTGTATCAAAACATTACGATTTCTTCAGATGAGTGCCATCTCGGCATGAAGAACTGAAGTCATTGCTCAATCAGTTAGATCAAACACGCACACACACGCACACACACACACACACACACACACACACACGCACACACACACACACACACACACACACAC
>CM050205.1:29692500-29790000 GCA_027475355.1 Coilia nasus | reverse complement strand
TTTAATAAGATGCTTCATTTTTTTCTGTCTGGTGGTCTAAGCCTTGTTTTATAAGCGTAGAAAGGAAAATTAAAATAATTGCACTGTGGTACATGCCCACACTAGCGCGTGCACACAGACACATACACACAAACACACACACACACACACACACACACACAGACACCCACACAAAACAGGTTAAAACAGAATGAACAGTTCTTTAGAAGTTCTATGTTGTTCTTTATAGACTGATATGATTTCCTCAGTAAACCGAAGAAGTTGCCATAAAACTGATTTTATTTCTTTACTTTTAATGTTTAGCATTGTCTCAGCCCAACATACAATTTATATTTTTTGTCATGCTAAAAAAAAATACTTCCATTTATCAGCAGTGCCTTGGGTACAACCCTTTTGTAATAATGATGTGTAAAAAATCCATATCACCTTAACAGCTTGCCAGAGGAAGCAAGAGATGCAGGCTGATAATCGTGCTTAAAACATCTCTGCACATATCTTGCACACAGACAATCTCTCTTTCATGTGGGCAAGCAGATCAATACTGGGCACAAAGCAGAGTTATGAATTAATGTAATAACCTGTTATGAAAACCTGGCATTGACCCAGGGGCAGTACAAAGACGAGCCAAGCCTAAAAGCTTAAACGAGCACTTTATTTTTTCTAATTTTTCAACTCCCTTACAGTTAAACAGTTAAGTTTAATTCAGCAGGTTTCACGATTTGATTTGGTCTAATTTGATTCAATGATTTATGCTAAGCTAATAGCCCAAGTGCTACTGCCAGATCCAAAGATCAGATGAATGGATTAAAAAATGATAAAAAGATCAACTGTTTAACTCGAAGGAATTTGAAAGATGAGCCTATTTCCCAAAAAATGTGGGGTGCTGCTTTAATGATGTGTTTGCCGTGTGTGACATGACTGCCTGACTCCAACAGCCCGACATGCTGTATCCACAAGGCCCCTTTTCCCAATCCTTTCGCTCCTCACACAAAATGTCAAGGAGGACTTAGTGCTTGCTGTTGCCTCTCATTTCTTCATGTTAACAAGGACTTTCTCTATTCCTCTGTTTAAAAGAAAAGATGGGAAATATTTTCAGCATGGTGGAGAATATAGGATTAGTTTAGGGACTTGGGGAATGAGAGTTACATGGGAAAAAATTGTAATTTATTTTATTCGTCTTTCTTTATTCGACCAGAGCAAGAAATTCCTGAGGGCTTTTTACGAGTGGCTATCAACAGCGCATATAAACCACTCAGCACGCTGCTTGAAAGCATAAGCCGCACAGTCAAAAGATAAGGGATTTTCTCCCACTTCCACAATGTCTGTTAATTATAGAGCCTGGAATGGGCCGTTGTGGATGAAAAATGTCCACACAGTCCACCCACCTCCTTTGTGAGCAGGAGGAAAAACGTATGTATGAATGGTCATTTTAGTCTTCTTTAGTCTTCCCCTCTTGTTCTAGACGCCTGAGTGAAGTTCTTAGTGATGCTGCTGAACCAACTGTCACTACTGATTTGGACCAACAAGCAGTATTTTTTAAGCACTAAGTTGCACTAACAACTGAAGACATATATTCCATTTTAATAACTGACTGAGGCCTGACCACCTAAATTGATATGATTTGCTGCCTTTATATTATGCTTAGGGAGTCATTTATCAGAATTTAAATGACACTACATTAAATTACATTCCACCACGTTACAGTGTATTACATTACATTATACTTCACAGACTCTTGTATCCAAAGCAACTTTCATTGGAGACAAACTATAGGTGAATAGAAAATGTAGTTATGGACATATAAAATCAAAGAATGACCTGTACCACTACCCCTGCATTTATTCAATCTTGTTTTTTCTCCAGTCAGAGCTGACATTGAGTAAAAGCCGACTTGTACGTGTCTGGCTCTCCCAGTCAAAAGTGTGGATGGTTTGTTTTTGACCTCCTGTAGGAGCACAACCACAGGCACTACTCAGACTGCTGACTCCCAATCTGTTCAGCCGCAGATGGTGAGATGTCCAAACCAGCAGCATCCTCTTCTGTACCCCTGTGTCCTCTGAGCCACAGTGACCCCTATGTGCTCTAGACATCCTTCAAAAAATAGGGCTGTTTTCATTCGCCTATTTATTTAATTCATTAACTTAAAAGGGCCCCTTTCTCTGCGTCTCCCGACTCCATTTGCCGAACTGAAGCAAGATGTTAAAAGCAGGGAATTTGGGGCGCTTGCCTACCCACGGCACATATTTGCCGTCCCTGTCATTTTTGGGGGAGCTTTGATTGAATAGCAGGGCCCCGGGTCTGCGCGCTTTTGCTCAGATTACGCTGTTGTGCAGCTCAGAGATGCGTTGTGATGGATGTTGTGTGTTGTTAACCTCATCAACTCATCAGAGGTAATTAATTTCATTCTTGCCCCACTCCTTTGCTTCAGAGCTAAGTAACCTCCCCCCAACACACACATCCCTCTTTCTCTCTCCCTCCCTCCCATTCCCCCATCTATCTATCCCTCCCTCTCTCTCTCTCTTCCTTACCCACAGCCATTACTCCCTCCTAAAAAAACTGGCAGAATGTTGAAAGTGCTATTAAGAAAAGGTTAACAGTGGCTGACTGACTGGAGCTGCTGGCTGTCTGTCACCACACTGAAACAAATAAACGGCACAACTTGGGTTACAGATACATGACGTCTATGACATGACTACAGATACATAACGTCTATGACATGACTACAGATACATGACGTCCAAGCTCATGATGTAATGCAGATAAACAACGGCAACAAGAACAGGAGGTCCCTCTGCACCAAGTCAAACATTCACACTGACCACTCACAATAGTATGAATTGTTCATGAACAGTCTTTTCCTAGCATCATCGGCAAAGGTTGCATTACATTTTGCAGTCTAATCCAATTCCAAATAAATTATTAATGTCCCCCAGCACAGACAAACCAAAAGTAAACAAATAATTATCAGAGCTGCCAGATTTGAATTGTGAGAGGAACCTGGTATCAAGACTGGGCGGCAGTAGCAGCAGATATCAAAACGACAGCAAACATAGGGGTGGTTTAGAGTGCAAGCCAGGATGGGAGTCGTCATGTGATGAGTTGGTCTGAGCCATGTCTGTCAGTGATGAATATGTATTGGAACAATGCCAGAGAGATAGGCATCAGCATCAGCCTTCCTGGGCCGCCCGGCAGCCTGGGGACACAGAGAGGGAGAGAGAGAGAGAAAGAGAGAGATGGGGCAAGATAGATTGGGGGATATGATTGCTCGCTTGCCCAATCCGAGTCCAATTACTGTCTTTCAGAAGCACCAAAGTGGCGCGATAAGGAGGGTCAGCAAACACCCCGCGTTGTGTAATTGACTGACGGACGTTTAATTCACACAGGAGTTTAATCCAATCAAAAAAAGGCAGCCCTGCTGCCGCCCTCTGTGCCAGGTGTTTTAGGAAGTGGGGAAGATGATGACGGCACATCTTGATTCTTGGGGGCTTCCAAGGGCTAGGGGATTGGGGGTAGCACAGGGGCTGCATTGGAGTTGGGGGCTGTAGATTAAAGCGCAATTTATCAGAGTCAGGTGACTGCACCCTTACAGTCCAACTTGAATAAACAGCAGGTGCTGTGACAGGCATGGGGTGCTTGTTATCGACGGCTGCACTAACCTTAATACAACTTCTAATTTGTAGGTGTTTGTGATCTTGATTCCAAAGTCATCTAGCCCCTTCTTTCTCTCTCTCTCTCACACACACATACACTCTCTCTCCCACTCCCACTGATGTGAGCTGTAATGTTGCTTGTCATTTCCCTTTGTGTGTCATTAATCGAGCTTAGCACACAGGAATCTTTTTCACTCCTTTATTTCGTTCCTGTCCATGGAGTGCAGTGGATGCTTCCTGTAATGATGAAGAAATGCATGGTCTTTACGTCGACATTAACATTCAGGCCAGAATCTTTAAGTCATTTTTGACATGCCTTTGAGAGAGAGATGGTTGTTGCAGTGTCCTTGTATTTAAAAACATCTAGATCCCCCTAACCTATGTGCCCTGTCTTTATTTCCTGCTGCCATTTTTTTACCTGGTTGTTTCTTTTCACATTTACATATGATGTGGTGAAAGCCATGAATAGAATGCATTGTCTAATCTGAAATGATAAAAAATGAAAAAGATAATAAAAGCAAGAACAACAATTGAAAAAAAAAACAAAAAAAAACAAACAAAACAAAACAAAGAACTGTGGCATTACCTCTTTTGTCTGTTAAAGAAGGGTTTCCCTTCACACACACACACACACACACACACACACACAATCACACTTACACATTCTTTTTCTAATACTTAGAAATGTCAGATTAATTCCAACCTGATCTCATTGAACAAACGTTCCCCTGACTACGTTTTCGCAGATCTGCCTAAACGTGCCTCGGAGCACATTCCCAGGAGGAAAATGTCGCTCCACAAGGGGTGCTAAAGAGAGAAATAAATGCTACATAAAATATAATATTTCTGGCTGTTGCTGTTCGATATTAGTTTCATTAACTAATTTATGTTGAATGATACGGGATTCTCATTGTTCGGTGACGTTACTGAACAAATGTTGCGTGTTTAACAGTGAAAAGATCACACAGGACAACACACACAACCAAATTCACCTCTGCATTTAACCTATCCCGCACGTGAGCATGGGGCAGTCGTGACAACAGTGCCCGGGGAGCAGCGCGTGGGGATGATACCACGCTCGGTGTACCTAAGTAGCTCTACAGGCGACCCGGGATCCGAACTTGCAATTCTGTAGTTGCAGAGCTGACAGGAGACCTTAACTGCTAGGCCACCACTGCCCTTTCGCTTGAGCAATTTATTCAGCCCAGTTATTAGTTTATTAGCCCGCGTAAGTGGGCTGGGTGGATCACATAATGTCTACATATATTTCGTTGCTCTTGGTGGGGTAGAAAGACTTTGAAGCTACTGTCATTTTATAAATGCAAACACCACGCTTAGGTTGGTATATCATTTCCCTATGGCCCGCTCATCACAAACCACGACCTCACTTTAACAAAATCCAAACCTTAACAACACTATTAGGCTTGGCATAATCACAAATAGTTGCGGATTGAAGTACCCTGTTCAAGAACAATCGTCAACGAAAGCGATTTGTTGATTCAACATTGAACACTCTCTGCCTTTAGTTCGGTATATGGGTTTGTTGAGTCGAATTTAAGACATTACTGTACTACTGTGATACGTCCACTTTCAGTAGGCAGGCTACGAAACTAACAACTGGGCTGAATAAATTGAACAAGTGAGAGGGCAGTGGTGGCCTAGCGGTTAAGGTCTCCTGTCAGCTCTGTGACTACAGAGTTGCATGTTCGGACCCCGGTTCACCTGTAGCGCCACTTAGGAACCCAGAGCGTGGTATCATCCCCACGAGCTGCTCCCCGGGCACTGTTGTCACGGCTGCCCCATGCTCACGTGTGGGATGGGTTAAATGCAGAGGTGAAATTGGTTGTGTGTGCTGTGTGATCTTTTCACTGTTAAACACGCAACATTTTTTCAGTAACGTCACAGAGCAATGACAATCCCGTATCATTCAACATAGATTAGTTAATGAAACCAATATCGAACAGCAACAGACAGAAATATTATATTTTATGTAGCATTTATTCCTCTCTTTAGCACCCCTTGTGGAGCGACATTTTCCTCCTGGGAATGTGCTCCGAGGCACGTTTTGGCAGGTCTGTAAAAATGTAGTCAGAGGAACGTTTGTTCAATGAGACCAGGTTGATTAATTCGGTCTTGATTAATTCTTAGCCTCTGTTGGCACATCTTCTTTGAAAAATGTATTTTTCTGTCTGCCAATATTAACACTCCTGGTATGGAATGATACTCTAGGGATTATACAGTATAAGTCACTGTGTATGGTCATTTGCTTTAGCATCCTCTATCTGTGCCAATTACTAAGCTAATACCAGTCTAGTGAGAATCCCAAAGCGGGAAAAGGGAGCCCTTTTTAGAAATAGTCTGTCTTTATTACTCGGGAGGCAGTTCCCTCGTGTCTCTGTGACCTACTCTCAGTCCCTGTCAGGGTAGCAGCAGGTACGTCCTGGTTGTCCGTGTGTCAAAGCATGTTTGGAAACACTTCTCCTAGGCTGACAATACATATTTCATCGGCAGCTCAAATTCATGTTTGTGGCTGTCTTTTCAGACCGCTGTGCTTGGGTGTGCTGTTGTTCAGACCCACTGCACTGGTGAAACCAATCAGAATCAGCTTTATTGGCCAAGTATACTTACGTATACAAGGAATTTGACTCCGGCAGATGTTAGCTCTCTATACACATAACACAGAACGTAATACAATACAAGTAGGCACATGGTGTCACAGTGGGTTAAACAACCGGTATGACAATATACCAATAAGGCATAAAGTGGGGGGGGGGGGGGGGCACAAAAAGAGTCTTGAGTTGCTGGGCAGGGGACACCTAGGCAAGTCTTTACTTGTGTCATGTGCAAGAGAAGCGCTGGGGGGGGGGGGGGGGGGGGGGGGGGGGGGGGGTGGATACAAGGGCATAACAGTAAGCATATACACATATGTGCATGTATGTATGTATGCATGTGTAGTTCAGCTGTTCAGTAGGGTGATGGCAGTGGGGAAGAAGCTGTTTTTGTGTCTGGTAGTTTTGGTGCGCAGGGATCTGTAGCGTCTACCAGAGGGAAGGAGGTCGAAGAGGGTGTGTGCAGGGTGAGAGGGGTCTTTGATTATGTTCTCTGCCCGCTTCCTGGACCTCCCAATGTACAAGTCCTGGAGGGAGGGCAGGGGGGCACCGATGATTTTTTCAGCAGTCCGAATTGTGCGCTGTAGTCTGTGTTTGTCATGTTGTGTGGCTGCTCCAAACCAGACTGTGATGGACGAGCAGAGGATGGATTCTACTACAGCTGTGTAGAAGGTCACCAACAGTTCTTGTGGTAGGCCATGCTTCCGCAGCTGGCGTAGGAAGTACATCCTCTGCTG
This sequence comes from Coilia nasus, assembly GCA_027475355.1. Taxonomy (NCBI): domain Eukaryota; kingdom Metazoa; phylum Chordata; class Actinopteri; order Clupeiformes; family Engraulidae; genus Coilia; species Coilia nasus. The sequence goes on along the minus strand of CM050205.1, from coordinate 29,783,004 downwards.
AGCCTTTTTGAGGATGGCGTTGATGTTGGACTCCCACTTCAGGTCCTGAGAGATGATGGATCCCAGAAACTTGAAAGAGTCCACATTTGATACTGGGCTGTGGGATATTGTGAGGGGGTGCAGCAGTGAGGGGTGCTTCCTGAAGTCCACAACCATCTCGACAGTCTTTAGATTGTGTTGGCTGCACCAGAGCACCAGCTTGTCAACCTCCTGTCTGTATGCAGACTCATCACCATCCTGGATAAGCCCAATGACAGTGGTATCGTCTGCAAATTTAAGGAGCTTGACCGCTGGGTCATTGGAGGTGCAGTCGTTTGTGCAGAGAGAGAAGAGCAGCGGTGAGAGGACACAGCCTTGGGGAGCACCAGTGCTGATAGTCCGTGTACCGGATGTGACACCTCCGAGCCGCACATGTTGGCTCCTGTCGGTCAGGAAGCTGGAGAACCACTGACAGATGGCAGGAGACACAGTTAGCTGGGAGAGTTTGGTGGTGAGGATATCTGGGATAATGGTGTTGAACGCCGAGCTGAAGTCCACAAACAGAATCCTGGCGTAGGCCCTTGGTTGGTCAAGGTGTTGCAGGATGAAGTGCAGTCCCATATTCACTGCATCGTCCACTGACCTATTTGCCCTGTAGGCAAACTGCATGGGGTCAAGCTGGGAGCCTGTGATCTTTTTGAGGTGGGACAACACAAGGCGTTCGAAGGACTTCATGACAACTGAGGTCAGGGCCACAGGTCTGTAGTCATTTAGTCCAGAGATGGAGGGTTTCTTGGGGACTGAGATGATGGTAGACATTTTGCCTCTCAAAGAGGCGACGGACGTCCTCTTCGCAAATGATGAGTGTGGATTGGGGGGCGGGTGGTGGATTGGGGGGGTGAAGCCAGGTGGGTGGTGGGGTCTGCAGTTGATCTGGCGGGGGGAGGGGTGTGAATGCCTCCTTCTCAAATCAGCAAGGCTGTTGCTGGCCTCAGCAGTGGGGGGTGGTCTTTTGGAATTCGTGATGTCCTGAAGCCCTCTCCATAGTGCCGTGGAGTCGTTAGCTGAAAACTGTTTTTTCAGCTTTTCAGAGTAGCTCCTTTTAGCTACTCTGATCTCTTTTGTGAGTGAGTTCCTGAGTGACTTGAAGAGAGGCTTATCTCCATTTCTGTAGGCCTCCTCCTTGGCTTGGCGGAGCTGACGGAGATTCGGGGTGAACCATGGTTTGTTGTTATTAAATATACGGAAAGTTTTTGTTGGCATGCAAACTTCCTCACAGAAACTAATATATGAGCTGACGGTATCTGTCAATTCGTCCAGGTCAGCTGTGGCCTCCTCGAAGACACTCCAGTCTGTACAGTCAAAACAGTCCTGTAGTTCTTCCAAGGGCAGCTGCTTCAGAGGTTTACTCATGGCCGAGGAACCTCAGTCTTGTGTTCGCTCAGGGAAGCCAGAGCCTTCGATATCATCCTTCATTTTACAGTTCTGTGGCAAGTGAGTTTTTGTGAATGGTATGCTACAGACTCTGTATTAGCCTTGATACATTTTGTTAACATACCAGTCTGCCTTACAAAGTCAAAATTTGCATAACCGCAAAACCGCATAATTTGTAAAATTGAGTTTAGACTGGATATTGACTTTATAACACCTCCTTTGTCTTCCTATTAAGAAAGTACAATCAAGTATTACTGATATTATACCTACAACATGTTTGACTGGGCAGTATGACAGTTTAAAAGACATTTTCCACATTTTCTATGTTTACGTAGTTATTGCACTTTGCCTTTGTAGGGCAGTAGTGATATCACTAATTAAAAAAACACACGCCTTTAGGACATTTACCTCCTTGGAAAACAGTCATACCCTTGCTCCATCCAGTGTCTGTGCCTGTTTCAAGCACAATTACTCACTGGTGGAGAGCCAATGATAAATGGGATATAAATCAAAAAGACATTGTCCTGGGGTCCACTCAGGTTCACCTTAATCTTGTCTAAGATTCAAGGTGAGTTTAGGTGCTTCCGGGGAAGGTAAAAAAAGACAGGGGGAGAAAGGAGAGAGGAAAAAGGTGAAATGGACAGATACTGTGAGAGAGAGAGAGAGAGAGAGAGAGAGAGACGGAGAGAGAGGGAGAGAGGGAGAGAGAGAGAGAGAGAGAGAGACGGAGAGAGAGGGAGAGAGGGAGAGACAGAGAGAGGGAGAGAGAGAGAGACAGAGATTCAGCAGACGATGTTGGACAGGGTTGTTGTTGTTTGTTATGGTGACCATTATTCTGGCAATACCCTCTAAAGCCCATATAATACACAACACATCTTATTGGTTTGGCTAACTCAGTGTGTGTGTGTGTGTGTGTGTGTGTGTGTGTGTGTGTGTGTGTGTGTGTGTGTGTGTGTGTGTGTGTGTGAATGTATGTGTGGGTGTATTTGTGTGTGTCTCTGTGCGCAAGCATGTGTGTGTGTGTGTTTGTCTGTGTGTCTGTGTGCACATGCATGTGTGTATGTCTAGCACAAGCCATGACAAGCAATGGCCACAAAATCTAGTTCACACAGACAAATATTTTGCTGAGACCACAAGGAGAGTGTGCTCTGCCGACGTGTGACACCCTCAGCAAAACTAACAGGAAATGGAGCTTGGGGTTCTGTGGTTGAAACAAACAGCTAATAGTCAAGCCCAGCAGCCCCCTGCAAGCTGCCCTGGTATTTGTTAGGAAGGTTCCAGTGCTTTACTCAGCCAAAAAAAAAGGAAAAGATGACAGATGAGGGACGGTGCTGTTGGGAATATTTGGAGACGGTGTGCCCGGTGTGCACTGACACAGAAACCACTGCAATACAAATCATTTTCCTACATGGAGCTCTTATGGGCAATTTGTATCCGTGTTCCCTCAAGGCGGAGTGTATCTTGAGGAGCCAAATGGACTTATCTGAGCCATCATAACTTATGCACAACCTGTTCCTAATCCTTCAGAGTCACACAGTGCAATGTTAATTCCTCGCTACCTTCCCACAAGTCATCAACTCTGAAGTGTGAGTAAAGTTAAGCAAAACCATGCACATTGGAGTTTCATGGGGTTTCGTTTTGTACCTATCTCTCTTTGGCTGGGTATCTGTGTTTCAAATGAAACAAGACTAAAGACTTTGCTAAACCTGACTATGGGACCATCTTGGACACAAAAACATGAATGTTTCATAGGGATCTAAATCATATCAGTGCGTGTCACATCTGAGGATTTATTACATTTTGAGAGGGATAAAGCATTTTGGACTTCACTTTTACTTTGGGTCTCCAGTGTTTTAGACATCAACAAAACCAAAAGTCCCCTGGTGGAGATTCCCCCCCCTCTGTACTCCAAGGGCATGGTCCAAACAGAAACTCAGGGAGGGAAGGAGGGAATAAACTGGCAGACATTTTTTGGAAATTCCTCAAAAAAAAAAAAAGTCTTGTAGGAGCATGATGAAACTAGGATGGCAGAGCTCCAGCCAAGGCCATCTCCCAGAGTTCCCCCAGGCTGTGGCTGTTCAGTTCTGTCTCTGTAGATAATGTCAAGGTCCCAACTGAATCATTTTAGTCTGTCTGTCTGTCTGTCAGTCAGTCGTGCTTTCTTTTCCTCTCTCTTACCCTCTCGATCCCAAAAGCATCTCTCAAAACACCAGAAAAGCTCTGCATGTGATGTTCTGGATGGAGAAACAATTGGTCAAATGCCTGTAATTTTTAGACCAGCACAAAACTGTTTTTTCAAATGCACTGGGTCTGTGGGAGCGGTGTTGTGAAGCTTTGGGGATGCCTGGGAAAAAAAAGGTTTTACATTACTTTCTCACTGTGTAAAAAAGTCAAAAAAACTCAGCCCCGTTTTCCGCACGTCAACATCAAAAAGCCCCAATGCTGCCTGTCCTACATCACGCTGTGCCTCTGCTCCCCTTCCCACTCACTCAGCCACTGTTTCAATACATCACTCCTGCCACCCACAAGCCGCTTGTAGCTTCTAATCAGGAGCGACAGGGGTCCGGAGCTGTGAGACACTGCCTTTTCTGTGTCTACCGGAGGCAAAGCACAAACCACAGGAGCCCCTGACAGGCCTCTCGTCTCCACCAGACGTGCTGAGGTTCACGTTGGGCACGTTCAGCTGCCCAACAGGCTTTAAATGTGTGCGTTCTATGTGTATGTATGTGTGTGTGTGTGTGTGTGTGTGTGTGTGTGCATGGTGGGGGATGATGAACTATCCAATCAGGGCAAAGAGCAATATGCAATATAGGCACTTTTCACTGAGATGAAGCTATGTAATTTAATAAGGTTTTGAGGAAACTGAAATTTTTCGTGCCTTCTCTGGGAGAGCGAGTATTCCTTCAAAATTTTAATCAGGAACCTTCCTGTCTGTGACATTTTAATATTTCTACAGCAGTTTCCACACTTGTTTGAGCATGACATGGTGACACTCTTTTCCCCTCTCGGGGGTAAATGTTACAAGATGGTTAAGTTAGGCTGTCTTTTCTTTTACATTATCTTTTGAATAACAATAGGAAACAAAGCCAGAAAGCTATCACAGAGTTCAGTTATGGCTTTAATTACCTGCTAGCACACATGGTCTCTCTTCTACCTCTATCTCCTACCTTCTCTGTGTCCCTATCACTCCTCTTCCCTCCCTAATATCGAATTCAGTGCTCGTTGTAGGTGGCGGAATGGATTCAACACGGCCGTGTCTGTGTCAGATGGTGTTTTAGAAACCTCTGATGGATTGGTCTGAAAGAAACTTCCTTGACAAAGAAGTTTAGAAGCCAGATAAAATGACTCACCATGCTTGTTAACTGTTCTTCGTCATGCTTGCACAGGAAGGCAAACATTTGATTTGAGTGAAATGAGGGGAAACTTGCCCAGTCACAACCCTGAGTGAGTGAGGCAACGCCAGATTTATTTGAGGACAAACTGTCTCGTAACTTATTTCGACTTCTCTTAATTTTAATTTGAAGTATTGTTTTAGACAGTGTCCCCAAAAGTCTTCAGTCCAACAACAAAAAAACCCACAGATGTCTTTCCTCATAGACCTCACTGAGAGGACAGGGTGGCTGGTTATGCTTTTGGGAAGTGAACATAAGCAAGTTTTCAGTTTTGATTAAACGGAGGCTTGCAGTGAGTCCGCCATGCCATGGGACATTAAACATGGCCTCCCCTGATGGCACATGTTCTCCTAACATGGCAATAAAACCTTGACCCACGTCATGACACAGACCACAGAAAGCAATTGCCAGAACGGGCATACAGGAAAAGGATACAGAGAGAGAGAGAGAGAGAGAGAGAGTGAGTGAGCGAGAGGTAATTCAAATTCAACACATGGAAATATAATATGTATTGGGCTGCTGTGCTAAATTTCTGGGTCTGTGGAAATATCAGGGAGGGGTTTGAGGCCATCTGTCTCAGCGAATTTGGCACCCGTATGATGATGCCACTGGTGTTTCATGGTTTAGCTCTGGTGTTTGGTGACACCAAGCAGAGACATTACTTTTTCCCTAGCATGCACACATACACACACAAATGCATGCACACACACACGCATGCATGCACGCACGCACACACACATGCACAAACACACACACACTTGTGCTGAAGAGAGTTTGCAGGATGATGATGAAGGTCTCCAAAGAGTAGTCAATGTTTTATTTATTTGTTGACTTCTATAATTTCTCTTTGCTGGGTTATTTGCCTTGGGATGTCTAATGAGAAAATGCTGCTATACCGGTTGCTGAGGTTAGAAACACTGCGTGGGCTATGTTTGTGTGTGTGTGTTTGTGGAGGGGGAACCTGTGTATGTTTTGAGTGTCAACACCCCATCAGGCTTATTGGAGTGAACCATGGCAGAGCTGAGCCTTTTGAACCCAGCATGGCGTACGTAGTCCTGAATGACAGAACGGCACTTAACATAACGTCACCACGGCTCCACATGCGGCCCGTTGACAAACAGCAGTGAGTCTAATGAAGCAAACAGCCAAACAAACAACATGGGAGGCATTAATACAGAACATGGAGTTTTTTTTCCCTCATTAAGTACAATGCTTCTAGAGATGTACTGCGATTGGGAGGTGCACCAGAATGCTGTTTGTTTGAATATTAGCAGGCAACAAAGATGCAGAATGAACAAATGGATATACGAGAGCCAGAGTCATTACATTTGTTGTTGGCTCAAGAAAATAAGGTGTCCTACTAAAGGAGTTTAACTTTGAGAATCCAATGAGTGAAATAAATTTAAAAGAAACTAGTGACTCAAATGTTGAAAGGGCTGGTAAGGTAGTAGGGTAGTAACAAGTACTTACTTTATTTCTTTGATCAGGATTTGATGTGTATATGGATAGTTGGTAACATAGATTGCAGACGCATAAGTTTATTTTATTTCTTTTATTTGTACTAAATTAAAATGAGGAGGAGCATTTATCTATCTTGCTCTCATTTTTAACAATGGTGTTAAGCTTCATTCCGTCCTGCATCCTTGGCAGTTTTGTTTATCTTTGAAATGAAATGTGAAGACAGTCATATGTGTTTTAAGTATTTTAAGTGTTTAAAGTTCAGTATTTCTGAACTCTGTTCCTCCCAAAAGGAAGCTATTCTAGCATTGCACAGCAACATTCTTCTGTCTTCTTACAGTTTTTTTTTTTAAATGCTCAGAAAAATGCTTTTTCTGAAAGTTTCTGAAACGTTACACCACTCTCTTCTGTAAACACAAACTCCAGTTGTCTAAAAGCATTTCCAAAAAAAAAAAAAACATTCTTGTTGCAAAAACAAACCTCAAAACAGAATCAATGCAGTCTATAATGGTGGCTCTTATTTGGTTAGAAATTACCATACTTCCTCTTCCTCTACCTCCTCTTCCTCTTCTTTGCCATCCCCATCATATTTGGACTCTCTGTTCTCTTTGTCTCTGATTGGCATCCATTGCCAGCTGCAAACTTCAACAACCTGGTTGCTCTCTCAACTGGCTTATATTGGTGGTGTCAGCTCATTTGAAATGAACCAAATTTAATTCTGAATCATTGTGCGTAACTTATGCCATTTGTGTGTTCCTTGTGATTAAATGTTCAGAAGAATGTTTACCATTTTGCATCACGTGTCAAACAATGCAAAATGTGTTTTGAGAATGAGAATGCGTTAAGCATTTGACAAAGAAGAGCCAATACATTTAGCAAATTGTGTTTTACTATGGGAAAACTGTTAAAGGTATTGACAAAAGAGCACAGTCTCTCTAGGTTGGAGCTAAATCCTCTATGAATACATCCTTGGATGTGTGTTGCAATAGTCTATGGTGGACAGAAAACCAAACAAAGAATGCATAAATGCATAAACAAAACTAGAAAAGCACTCAGAGTGCGCAGACCTCCACCAGGGCAGCTCAGATCACCACCAAAATCTAATCACTTTTAAAGGAGAACTTTGGTGTAAAATGAAAATTGGTATGTGTACGGAGGAGCAAAATTGATTTAGCCTGTTGCATTCAGAGTTTAACTATTTTTTATCGTTTGTCTAAGAAGGCTAACAATGAAAGTGGTAGGTGCCCTTAGACGAAGCATGACGGCTACGCTATTTTTAAACCATTAAAACAGCTCGAAGAAACTCCACACTCCATCGGTAGTACAACAAAGGCCCTGACATTAAAAACGAGGCACTGAGAACTTTGTAAGTGTACACAACATTTATTAATAAAACAGTTTTGACAAGCAGTACCTTGCTGTACTTTCGCGTCGCCGCCATGATGAAAGTCTGCACAACGAGAAACGGCAATGAGAAACAACTGCAAACGACTGCATGTAAGAACAGCTTTTTAAATAAACGTTGTGTACATTTACAATATTCTCAGTGGTTCGTTTTGAATGCCAGAGCCTTTGTTGTACTACCAATGGAATGTGGAGTTTCTTCGAGCTGTTTTAATGGTTTAAAAATAGCGTAGTTGTCATGCTTCGTCTAAGGGCACCTACCACTTCCATTGTTAGCCTTCTGGGTCAAACTATAAAAATTAGTTAAACTCTGAATGCAACAGGCTAAATCAATTTTGCTCCTCAGTACACATACCAACTCGGTATGATGTTTTAACATGCCAATTTTCATTTTACACCGAAGTTCTCCTTTAAGTTAGCCCATTTTTGACCTACCCAGGAAGGTGGTTTAGCGAGCGAACACATGTCACCACTAGAGGGCGACAGTTCTATGGGGAGCAAATTGGCCCTATCTCACAATGGTGAAATTCCTGGATCCAGATGGTGATCCAGATCACCACCAAAATCTAATCACTTTTAAGTTATCCCATTTTTGACCTACCCTGAAAATGTCATGAAAATCCATCCAGTACTTTTTGAGTTTTCTTGCTAACCAAAGAACACAGCAAAAAACAAACAGCAATGATTACATAACCTCCGCCTGGTGGAGGAAACAGAATGTCACCAGAGCAGCAACAAGGCAGGTGTTTGATGTTTGTGATGCAGGATGACAAATATGACATGCATTGTAATAGGGAAATACAGTACAATAGTGCACAAAATGCCGTACGCATAAAAGGTTCATTTTTCATTTAGCCACAGAAAAAAATGAGGGTTTGTTGACTTTTATTTAATAAGACAACTGGTTTTACCTGAATTGCACCAGCACCATTTCTGCAGAGGCTAAATACTACCACAAACACAACACAGACAGAAAACTCAACTTCGGAAGGTAAACCAACTGGTCATATCTGATTCACTGCAAAAACAGATAAAAACAAAAAATGTGAGAAATGAGAATGAAAGAAAGAAAGAAAAGAGCACTAAAATACAGCTTGTTGTAATTTCTCCTAGAGAGTATTTAAACAAATACAGACAGGCATGTAAATGTAGCGGTTAGTCAATATAACAAAAAGTGAGGTCAGACAATTGTATTCTTCATCTTGCAGAAATCACCTCCATCACCTTCATGTAAAGAAGTACAGTTCAGTTTAAAGGATTGTGAATTTGACTTTCTGTTTACATCATCTCCAAGAGGAGCGATTGCAATGGGTCAGTGAGTGGCAGAGAAGTAATGCCTCACCCCATGGGCTGAAAACATGAGCTGGAGAAAGAGAGAGATAGAGGGACAAGGGTGCGGATGCGGATGCGGATGCGGGTGGGGGTTGCAGTATTGCAACTTGCTCCTCAAACATGCAGATCTAGCCTGGTAGCTGGTAGGGGAATTGGCTTGGAGTGTATTTCTGCCATTTCTGGATAAAAAGCTCTTGTCCCTATAGAGCTCTGCCCACTCATGTGTATGCCTGTGGTCAGGCTGTGCAGAGGCGTGCTTTCCTCCTGTTGTATGCTAGCGATCGATTGTATCAGCTGGAAAAACTACAGTTCAGGATTTCCAAGGACATGATAATTGTTTAAATACCACAGATGTATTGATGGGAGTCTGTTACAGCCTTGGAAGAGAAGAGAAGCAGCCCCTGTGTTCTTTTTTCACATGCACTGGTGCTCTCTCCAGGTCATCTGAGATTTCATGGATTTTTTATTTGATAATAAAGTAAATATATTTTCTTACAAGTAACTTAAGGGCAGATATGCTGAAGTTGGCAGTGGCACACACAAATAAACACAGAAGTTAAATTAAAATAGTTCATCATCTCATATACCAGGTCATCAAATAATGGTATACAAACATCACCATAAACGCACAAAAATGTGCATGACAAACAACAGTGAGTAGTGGTGTCTGAGGGGAATGCAATATTCACCCAGGGCAGCCAGGCAGCCAGGCAGCCTATTACCACTAATCCAGGCAATCATACCTCGTGTAATAGCCATTTATTGTTCTGATCGTAAGTAATTGTGCCATGAAATAGGAAACCACTGCCTTGGAAATCACCCAGGAAATGAAGGCAGCCATTTTTGCTTTCAGTCAAACATGTGATCGGCAGGTATGATACCAAAAAGACAGAGAATGCGCGCACATCCGTAGTGCAGGTGCTGGACCAAACAGACGAAAATGAAAGTGATGAGAACGGTCGGCAACACTGATCAAGACTCCCAACGTTTCGGACACTCAGTCCTTCATCACAGCGATCCGCAACAAAGAGTGTTGCGGACCGTTCTCATCACTTTAATGTAGGATTGATACTCATGCACACAAACTGCACACCATGGTCTTACTCACCCATAGTAACACCCCCTACCCCCAACATTCACATGTTCATTACAGTTTTTACCAATTGTTTTCATACTTTTCTCCATACCATGTCTACTTTTTCAAATGGGGGGAGCCAAACAGTGTTCTCTTTCGCTTTCACGATTCAGGATTACTTGTCTCAGTTAATGTTCACAACCAACCAATCAAAGTAAGAAACAACAACAGCTAATTTTGCTGACATTTAGATACTCTCACCAAATGGTTAACATTATGGTAAAACCTAAAAGAAATAAAACACAAGATAACAAAGCACAACCTTTTTTCATTTTGTGACACAAATAAAATAATGTACTTGAGACATACAGTAATAATCTTTTAGCCAAATAATAATTAGCACTTTTACACTAAATTGCCCATTTCTCTATTGTATTTTGAACTTTGAAAGCTTGTTACCAGATATACAAAGAGGTTAGATCTACATGAATATGGGCAAAACATTATCATTGAAAGTTGATATTGAAGTTGCTGTGTATTCCATTACCACTGTAGTGGATGTCATGGCCTATCCAACATACAGCAGCACTGCAGCATTACAGTTTGTAGACATCTACATCTACAGACAACTATCTGTACATATATTTACTACATATATTTTGTGCATTCTTATTTGCTGTGCGTATTTCATTAATACAATGTATCTTCTGTTCCAAGGAAAGAAGAATACTCTTAAGAAAAGCAATAGGGCTTCCCATCACTGATGCAGCCTGGCCTGGACCTCCAGTGCTCGGGCCCTAATAATCTTCTGAAAAGCAATAGGGCTTCGCATCTCCAGTGCTTGGGCCCTAATAAACAATGACCAGGTTCCAGCTTTCAGTAAGGGAAATTCATGGCCAGATCTCCCCCAACATCTACTCCCCTCCTCAGGAGACTTAAAATAGTTTAATTATACTATATGCTGCAAATGAACACAAAAATGCAAGGTGATGGTAGTGATTTAACTTGTAATGTAATGTAACTTTAATGACACATGAATACTTTTCTTTGACAACCAGGTTGCAATCTTAAAGCTCACTACCCAGGGATTTAAAATATGCATTTGCTTTCTAATGGACTAAAAGCAGAGAGTGTTTCAAGCCTCTTGTGTCTTTTTGACCTAACTGCTTTATGTGTGTACTGTATATAAACGCATCATTATGCAAGGGTGGTTTTGTGCAATTTAACTACACCTCTCAGATGCACACATCACTTTGCATCGACATCGATTCTCACCACACATCAATAAAAAAAGTGGTATGTATGTCTACTGTGATTTTAGTCTATGCTTCAACATGGATCAGTACTGTAGATATACATTTTACTTTCAATCACATGACCTGCACGTATAGGCTTTGGAGAAAGGATGTGTAGCTCGGATCAAAATCCCATGCAGTTCGGTCCCCTGAAACTGGAGACAGGATGTCATGATCAGAGCCGGACACTTCTGAGAAAATATAATTCAGCACTGCCCGACAACCGGTGGTATCAACACCAATATTGGTACATCGTCTCATATTTATTGATAGCTCAGTTCATTACCATTCCTTGAGGTTTCATGCCAAAGTCGAAGCAGCAAAAAAGTAGACATCAGTCTCTCTCTGGAGAATTGGACATTATGTCATGTTCTGCTCTGACCGAGGGAAGATAATTGGTATCCGGAGACAGACAAACTCGAAAACCAATATTCGGAACCGCAGGCGAGAATACAGAATTTTTTTTTCTCCCAGTGGATGTTCTCTGTGCAGAGGATTATTTGCATTTCAACACACACCTACAGCACTCTGGCTTTTGCTTCTGTAATGGCCTGCAAAAGATTCAGAAGTCAGTGATAAAATCCAGACCTCTCGGCAGGGGCCTCTCTCCCTTTATGTAAAATGTGCCTCGGCTTTAAAATATGTCCCACAGAGCAGGAAGCTTTCCTCACGTGTCAGGCCTCCATATCTGAAGCAAAATGCATACCGAGCATTAATAGTTGATATTAAGACTTGGAATATGCTAAATTATGACTGTTGACCTGGCAGGACCGGATTGATTTTCAAAAGAAAATGCAAATGTAGTGTCAACAGGTCAATATTTGATGTCCCCAGTGTGCTTTTGTGGAGAGACAGCATTAAGGTAGCACTTGTTCATTTGCATTTGAAGGAAAAAACAGTTAACGATGACAGGTATTCAAACACCATAATAACATCAGTGAATTGGTTCTATTCTTTGTGCAGTATGAATATAAAGTGGGGTTTTGTCTTGTTGGCATGTGTTCCGGTTGGGAGTGCCACCTGACTTTGATCAATGTCACACTTTTACAACCATTTGTCATGTACACAGGGTTAAATAGACAACTCCAAACATAGGTGGAAAAAAGCCTTTGAAAAAAAAGGAAAATATTAAAAGCAGGACTTGATACATTCTTCATGCATCTTTAACCATGACTGCTATGCCACATACATGTATAATGCATATATAACATGTCTATTAACATATGACTGAGTGGTCGGTTGGCTGACACCAGGGGTGAAAGTGGTTTTAAATTCTTGACGGTACTCAAGGGCATAACAGGGTATACACTTTGGGTTGAAGGTAAATCAGCCCTTCACCAAAACCATTAAAGTGCCTCTCCCTTAATTATATAGTTATATAAATTCTATTGAAATAAATTCTATTGAAATAAATGTGTATTTGTATGTCAGAAAATGCAACAGCAGATCAGCTCTGCATTTAAGCAAATGGGTGAATAATATTTCTGTGTCTCACTGACTCACATTATGTCTACATGTTGTAACATGTATATTACATCACATATTGTGTCTACACAGTTCTTACCTTACTCTATGGATTAAAATGCTGCCTTGACATGATAATGACATAATGTGCTGTTTTAGATACCACAACATCAGCAGAGATGTTTTCTTGCTGTAAGTGCAAGTGTCCGTAGTTTTGTTTGTGTACTTTAGTCGGTAGCTGCTTCTCTCTTTTCAGTACAACTTCCCACCACTAAATCATTCGGTGCAACTCAGCTCTAGACAGCACCAGACTACTGTCGCCACCGGGCAGTAAGACTGAGCAAAGCAGACATGTAAATCTGCTGCTGTGTGCTGCCGTAAATCCTGTTACACACATATACAGTATGTCTGCTCTTCTTTGTTTGAGCTCTAGTTTTTGTTTGTTAACTTTGAGGACATTTGGTATGCAGCCCTTAAATGTGCACAGTTTCTCTTCTTCGCTGCCTCTCTCCACGATGGGTTTGCACTTTTGTGAAGGGCAGTGCTAATAGTCCGCCAGAGATGCTAGACTACACCATCGAGACGCAGGTCACACCCTTGCTATCCTGCAGGCCACTGAAAATAGTAGACTGAGATAGGAGCAGTGATTTTCTAAAATATACTCTTCAGGATGTCTGCCTGTGGCAAATACTGACAACACAACACAGTTGTGCTCCTCAAGGACTGTATCCTTTATTTACTATTATGACTACTGCTAACAACACTGCTACTGCAATCACTAGTAGTACTTTGGGGTCAAATAAGATGCTACACTACTACCCACCACTACTACTACTTACAACTTCTCCTATTTATATTACCGCTATTATTATTATTATTGTTATTATTATTATTATTATTAGTAGTAGTAGTGGTAGTGGTAGTAGTAGTTGTAGTAGTAATATTTTGTTATTACGTATTATTGTTATTTCAAGGAATACAACACTTGTACAAATATACAGTATGTCATAAGGGTTACTCTGGGTACCAGAAACGTGGAATCCTGCCAGATAGGTTCACTTTTCGGAAACGAAAATACGTCAGCTGTCCACTGGAGGTCCTTACGTTTGCATTTGTGTCGCTGTGCGGTTTCTGGTGCCGACAGTTACTCTCTCTCTCTCTTGCTCTCCCTTTATATATAGATAGATATAGTCATGATATATAGTCATGTATTATATGCTGTGAGTGAGGAAAGCAATGCTGAAATGTGAAGTCTTGAGTCAGTGTAGTCCAGGAAAACGTCTCTCTCGAAATAACTGGCCTAAGATGTTACACATTCAGCAGACGTCCTCGGAGTCCCATCTTAAATAGCTTTGATGTATTGGTGCAGGGCAGATGGGCATTGTGAGTATCGCACAAGAATAAATTGCACAGGGCTGAATGCCCTCTGTTGGCGAGAAAGAGAGCGTGAGAAAAAGAGTCTGTGTGTGTAAGAAATAGAGAGAGAGAGAGCGAGAGAGAGGCAGAGAGAGAGAGGGGGAGAAGGAGCGAGAGAGAGAATGAGATTTCTTTTTCTCTTCAGGACACATGGTATGTCCCTGAGATTACTTGACACCTTACAGCCCACATTAGTCTAGCCACACAGCCATAATCTAGTGAACTCATGCGGTACATGTTGGCCATCACGACCGTACTGAATAAAGTCTTTGGGCAGGTTTGCAGCCAGTACCTACATTCTGCACAGGAAGCCCTTTACCTCAGATGTGTTGTTGAAATACACTTTAGCTGACCAAGGCCTTTGCCAACAAAAGCGGGCCAACAAGGGTGCATTGAGCTACACTGAGGAGCAATTCACGGCACAGTGGCTCCACTGCATACCTGTTCCACATATACCCAAAGAGCAGGGAGTCTGTGTTTTTTAAAGAGTGGGGAGAGGAGGAAGACCTGTGCAGAGAATGAACCAACTGAACCAAATGAGGGTCTCATCCTGAACTTGCCCTTATGTGTTATTCCTCTGCCAACGTCTTTTTCTTGGCGCGTCTTTGTCAGGGCTGCAGGGCGGAAGTGGAATCGCAGGGGAGTATAGTGAAGTGTCAAGCAACCCCAACCAGCAGCTGCCATTTGGATTTCGCTCACGTATCGTCATGATGGCAGAACTAATCTGGTGATCTCCAATGACACCAAGGGCCTTCACTGCTGTGTGTTTTGGTGTTCGAGTGTGTGTGTGTGTGTCTGTGTGTGTTTGTGTACACCCTTGTCTCGATGTAAGTATGTGTATGCATGCGTGTATTCATACTTGTGTGTGTATGTCTGTGTGTGCCTGTGCAAGGATGATAGGGGTGACTGCATTGCTGCCTGTTGAATAAGACACATGAGTCAGTCACTATGGAAATGCAGATACACAGATATTCTCAATGATCCCTGAGAAGAATGTCAAGCAGAAGAATGTCAATGCAGTCTGCCTCTTGCTATACTTCAACACTTCTCCACACCTTTCCTTACATCTGGTGATCACCCTCTCCCTCTCTCCCTCTCTCTATCTCTCTCTCTTTCACCTGCATGAATTTATGAAAGTAATTGGCCACTGATACCTGCAGAGGTCATCCCCTGTCCAACGCTGTCTCTCACAAATCATGCTAAGCTGGTGCGGTGCTGGCAGAAGCTGTAATTGAGGTCCACTGATGGACATTAGTGTCATGTTGAAGCACTGGGCTGCCACTGCGGGGCCTGCCCCTCCAATGAACAACTTTGTTGTGAAGTTGAAGGACACATTTTCTTAAGTTGAGTTAAAACTTGATGTCGTATTTGATGAGTGATGTGGTTCATAAAGTACACATAACGCAGATAATCAGCTATGATGGGTCTTTTACAAAAGATCTTGTCGTTGTTTTTAACCACACACAGGAAAACCGACAGATTGGCTTTGCCTTTGTTCCCTGGACCAGGGTCAGTATAACATCAATAGTATGCTGTCAGAGTCAAAGACAACTTTTGTAGTAATTAAAAACCAACACCACATAGCCTCAACACTTAAAGTTCCAGACCACAGTCTTGACCCCTCCACCCCCCCACCCCCCCTTAAAAAATACAGACAGTGCCCTCCTCCTCCTTTGGCTTTGCTGCGAATCAATGTATGGGGAACAACTTGTCTGATTACTTGTCACTTTGGCCAGCCCAGGAGATTCTAACCTTTCGCCGCTGGCAGCCCATAAATCATTTTCTAATCCCGCTGCAGGAAATGCGCGCTCTCATGATTAAACGAAAGCCGGCCCCATCTTTGCAGCGCTCTGCCACTCACAGGACAGCAGGAAGGAGACTGCGGAGTGAGGGACTGATGAAGGGGGTTGGGGTGGGGAGAGGGGAGGGGACGGGAGTGTAGGGAAGGGAAGAGAAGAGGGCGGCTTGGCATAGTCTAGCAGCTTCTGCTAGCACCTATGCTCATCTTTTGGATAATGATAATGTAAGGTGAAATAATGACTTTGCTCGTCTTGACGTCTCCGACTGAGCAATTTTCTGGAGATTAACTTGGACCCTGGGTGCCATTATGGAGGGAGCGTCACAGGAGACAAAGTCTGGAGTCAGAGTGATTCAATTAATGAGTAGTGGGTGCATCATTAAGAACATGTTTGATGCAGATTCTTTGGGGAGGAAGACAGGAAGGTGGGGGACTGAGGAAATTAAGTTGGGATGTGGTTTGTGTCTGCGAGGCTTTTGGTGATGAAGTTAATGAAATACCTGTGGGAAGGATGGGAGTAGAGGTCTTAAAAGTGTACTTTCCAGTAGCCAGAGGCAAAATCAGGATGCAATAGAGTGTAGGAAGTCTAAAGTACTTAATGCTATTTCCTAACATTAAATGAAAGTACGAAACACAAGAAGATCATGTGATGTGCCTACATATGCCATATTTATGGAGCTCTCAAACTGAATTCCTATTCAGTGTTAGCTTTTATGACAACTTTGTGTCATGTAGCAAGGACCAAAAAAAAACATTTTTTTTTCTTAAATGTAAAAAAAGTCCAGTGAGGGGTTTTGTACGTCTAACTGACACCCAGCTGTATTGAGAAGACAGAAAGTGAAGTTGCCAGCATTTACCATTCACACATATTTCTGTCACATTTCTTCCATTTTCAAATTACGGTCTGTCCTAGCCTGGAGTCTTCTCTGCAAAGTCTCTTGATGCCACTTTCACTTTGTTGTTGAGGCCTTCCTCAGACTGCAGGATTTATAGTGCTAGGCAGCTCCCTATTTGAGGGCTCAAACAGGCAACACTATCACTTTTTTCAGTCACTACAAAAAGTCAGAGGAGAAAAGGTAACACTTTTGCCTGGGTGGGACGCCTACAGACACGTTCCAAAGGGTTTTTTTAAATTTCAACTTCAGTCTGTGTAATTACTCACAGAACACCTAACCCTAACCTTAAGCATATGTTGTACTCTAGGGAGTTCAAACGGGCAGTTTATTTATAATCTCGTCATCTGTAGATAGTCTATGAGGGACCATTTGTGGAAAGTGTGACCGGGAAAAGGCATACAAAAAGCTCTGTTCGCTTGGGAACAAGCTACATGTGGGTCACCCTGCTTGTACCAGAACCCTGTGCGCTGCTACTTGGAGCTGCCGGGTCCGGTGCTTAAATTGGTGCCCTACACACATTAATCTTTGCCACCCTGCTCTTTGCCTTACAGGTGATGAAGTTTCAAAAGTGCCTGTGCAGGAGGGTTGGAGCAGCTCCTCTGCTCTGCTCTGCCGCTCCAGCGGGACTAATTGCCCTCCCAGTGGGTACCCGGGCTGCTGTTTGGCACAGAGGGGCTGTTGTGTTTTATGTACATCCAGCTCTGTCGGTGTTTGCTTCACTCCCTCTTACCTCGGCACATGTATATTTACTGTATAGGGCAGCTTCTCTCTGTCTCTCTCTGTCTCTCTCTCTCTCTCTCTCTCGCTCTGTCATTGTCCCACACACACACGTATACAGACACACATGCCCACACACACACAAACAAACACACGAACAAACAAACAAAGCACACACACAGTCTCTCCTCACACTGACACCTAAGCCTCGACTCTGGTCTACCACCAATCCACTTGTGAGCCACGCCTGTGAAATGCCCTGTGCCCTGTCCGTGAACCATAGAGAGACCACGGAGCAGTAACCTGGCCACCTGCCCTACTGACCCTACCCATCCCACACCACCCCAGCGGCAGCCCTTTGAAATGGATGAGGCTCTCAGTGCTGTTCAGAGCCAGAGCAGCATGGGGTGCATACCGCTGGTGAGTCACCGTAGAAGGAGATGAGAACCCATGGCAGGTGACGCACAACAGTCCCCCCACACCCACACCCACACCCACACCCACCCCCCTGGGTGGAAGGGAGGGTGGACTACGTGGGGGAGGGAGTAGGTACATTTGTCCAATTCATTCAATCTGCCAGTGAAATTTTCTCCCTGATTCTTTGATGACGTCAGTGGTGAAACATTCCCCAGGAACAGACAAATGTTTCATTTCAGTGCTGGCACATGTGGCTACGTGTGAGTTTCTATTCATTAGGGACTGATTTGTTTGTTTTCTGAACAGTAAATAAAATTCTATCAGAAACATACCTTAAAACCAGTAGCGGCTCCTGAGCATAAATATTAGTGGGGCAGACACTGACTCCGATGCCTGAATCACTACCATGACCAAATGCTATAGAATAATGTATACTGATAGGCCTATTAAAAACCTAATTAATGTAGTAATTCGGCTAAGCAGGTCTATAATAAATCTGTCTGCAAGCAGCACCGCATGAAGTTCAGAGTTCTTTTTTTTTTTTTTTTTTTAAATATGAACATTAATGTAGCGCTATGATTAACAAATACCAATGAAATGCTGACCCAATGCACTAAAAGCAAACAATGCAACAGCCTCATATAATATAGTAAGCACAATGACACATTTTGCCTCTCTGATTTCGAATGCTTACATGATAGCCCTCATCGAGGTGTGCTGCGATATTAACTTGACCTAGCATTGGTAGTTAATGTGTTTTGCTTGACAGTGTGCTTTTTTGTTACTTCGTAAAAGTGCTTCACGTCACTAACTCCTGTAATCCCTATGTCCCCTTGTCCTAGCATGATCTAAACAGTAGACATGGAAAGCAAAATACTGTATTTCTTACGGAGCAACCACACAGCCATTTCATTTTCATCATACCATGTTCGCAAAAATGTTCGGTTGTAGGCCTATATATCTTCCATTTGTCCTTATGACTGACGTCTGGTCTATCTGGGCCACGCTGTTTGATCACTAACCTAGCTTCTCATTTCAGTCCATCAAATGCATTTTTTAATGGCAGGTTGGGGCAGGCCTGCTCCTGCCCCTATTGGACTCTATTAGCGCTGCTTGCAATTCCGACAACTGACGCCAGGCGAATAGGATAAATCAACAGATTATTGTGGGCAGTGACCGGTCCTGCCCATAACTGCAGTCAATAAAAATATTTGAGATTCATTTCCACAGTGCTAAATAAATAGTTATAAAAAACACATACACAAACCATATACGACAGAGCAGTTAAATAGGTAGCAAGCAGAGCAGTTAAGTAGGTAACATTATTTATTAGGAGGAACTATGTTTTGGGGTGGATGTTTTTTGGGAGGACCGTGCTTTTGTAGCATACATAATATTGCTTATACAGGCTACGCAGGTCAGTGTACATAAATACTGTACAAAAACACATAAATTGTGCACAAAATGGAAGATGCATCACATCGTGAGTCATTCAACCCTCTGTTTTATTCTGAGTGACTGGCTCATGGCTTTAATTACCATCAAGTATGGAGTGCCGGCTGCCCTCTCCGCTCGATGAGAATTCATCTGCTGTCCCTCTGCCAGCCCGTCACCCTGAGATATGAGAGGCCAGCGCGAGCTTCTCACATCATCGGTAATGAACCCAGAACGAGAGGTGAGCCGAGGTGTGCGCCAGTCGCCGAATTCGCCCTCCACCGAGCCCCCTTAATGAGTTTCGCTTTCACAAAGTGCAATTTGTAACGGCGCAACTTCTCCATTAGCCCATCTGCAATGCCTGTGACCCAATCACCTTTAGAGATGGAAGAAAACTCGGTCGGACTGAGACACGGCGTACAGACGGCGTCCCCTTGTTTCGGACCTGCCACCTCCCTCTCTCATGCTCTCCTACTCTAACTACTTGTCATTTCTTCAAGAGCTCTAAAAACTTTACAGCCCACTACGCCCGTTAACTTTGGCTGTGGGTAGAGTACTACAAAACTGTCTGATTTGGGAACATTTTCTCCTAAAAGAGAACTGTGGAACTTGCTGTACATGTAGATAAGGTAGGGAGTTTTTCACAGACAACTTTATCCAGAGCAAATCTTTATTTGGGCAGACATTAGGTATTCAGGAATACAATCCAAGCTGAAAGAGTTCCAATAAGTTAATGACTGCACAATCACACCTAAGACGATCACAACCTACAGTAGCCTCTTAATGTTTTTTGGACGCTATAGTTTAATTTAATTAATTATAGTTTAATTTGCTTGGCATAGCCTTGCATATAGTGTAGTGACATACCCCAATCTACATTACCAGTTGAATTTAACAAAACGCTCGATCTGAGGTAGAGGGTGTACTGTACATGTTGCTGATCTTCCCTGTGTAAATGACAGCAGCTGTCTGCTCCAACCTCTCCAGCTCCTGCGCTGGGTCAGACTAAGGGAACACGCTTCTCAGGATGGGCTAATAGAAATATAAGTGGGGGTCCCATTGGGCCCTCTGTTTTCATTTTGAGCAGGACCGGCAATTATCGGCCCCTTAATTGAACATTGTTCAATAATTACAGTTTGATGTGAAGCGTTGGCAGGGCAATGTGAGTTTTAATTAGGCAAACTTCACTTCAGTCACTTTAGGAGATCCCTGTAGAATTCCACACATGGTAAGGGTCTCAAACTACAGAGGCAAAACACAGTCTCTTTGCAGTTCACCATTACAGTCTTCTTTATCTTCCTGTACAGAAGTAATGGACTACACTAGTAATTGAGCATGAGTTCTAATTTAGAAGCTGTCTTTTCTTTGAAGACCCACTATGCAATTAACACTCGTGTATGGTACCACTTAAAGTGTACTGCATTCCTTGTTACAGTTTTGTGAAATGAATCCTTTTTTAGTCTCCAGTCTCACTGAAAGAGCGCTCTGAGGGCGCTGTGTAATCTATAGCATTTGTTTCTTGTACAGCACATTGTGGGATTAAATTTTACAATGACGCTTCAACTATGACTAAACCTTAACTAAACTATAAGTTTGTTATATATGGCTTGGACTAATCGGTTTCCCGATGTTTAAAATAACTACTGTGACTGCTTCATGATGGAAATATTGTCACATACTGTACATTATCAAACTCCAGAGGAAAGGATCTTTGAGGTTGGACTGATGGGTCATAGGGGTAGAGACCGTAGCAAGCACAGTGAGTCAGACTGATGTCCTCCTTGCTTGACTTATTTACAGACAGACAGACAGGCAGCCATGCTGCACCAACCGTGCTGCTTCCACATTTTCTGCTACTGAATCCCTATTGAGGGATGTTTTTTTTTCTACATTTCTGTTTGTTTTTACTCTTTTCTCTTTGTTTTTTCTTCTTTTATAGAGGGATGGTCCTGGTAGGGGTGTTTCCAGAGCTGTGGCTGCTATTTAAACTCTAACCGTGCATACATACCTGAGTGTGCGCAGTGGCAGGGGGTAGTGCCGGTTGATTGATGCAAAATTAAACAATGTCTTTCGGCAAACAGTGGGGAACCATTTCAATCAAGTCCGATTCAATCACAACAGCCTGACGAGACCGCCTGGCAAATAATAGAGGATGGCACACAACACTGGGGAGATAAATCAAAGTTAAATACGGAGGCCTCGGATCATCCCCAAGCACCACAGCACAGAGTCTTCAATGTCAGTCTTCTGTCGTGTGTTTAACAATGGAAATGGCACAGAGGGATGGCTATTAATGACCACGACAGGGGCAAATTTGGTCATAGAGGGAGGGTAATTGCCATGGTGAACAATAGATATTAGCCATTATAATAGATAATAGCCAACCTCTTCTTGTTCCTGCTCAGGTGAGGAAAATTAACTTTTCAAAATTACTGTTCAGTCTATGAATCTACAAAAAAGACTGCACCCCACTATTCATTTTTACCAAGCAAGTCTCTCTAACCCCACACAACCCCATGCATATACCTAACGCTTATCTTGTAGTAGCAGTAGTTTTACTACTGTGGATATGTGCACAACTGGAGATTGTTAACGAGATGCTGTTGTGTATTGATATAAATGAAAAAATTACAACGTAGAAGTCAAAGAAGCTAAGTTGTAAGCAACTGGACTTCTCTTTGAAGCTTGAAGACGTTTCACTTTTCATCCAAAAGGCTTCTTCAGTTCTGGCCTGATGATGGGGAACCAGGAGCTATATCTCTGAATGACTGGAGGTGGAGCTGTAGACCACGCCCCTTATTCCATGACAAAAGGGTAACATGAGTCACCCGTCATGGTGTGAATTGGGGTAAGAGCCGTTGTGGTCATCCAGAGAATGAGAACAGTTCTGATGGTGAAGATCAGTTAAACTTCCTGGGATGAGATCTCAAGGCAGAATGGTGTGTAGCAGATAGCTGATGACGCAACCCCCCTCCTTCTGTCATGGAATGAGGGGTGTGTTCTACAGGGGTGTGGATTTCCCATGTTAATGTTCCAAACGTTTTTTGTGATGTAACCAATGAACCGATTTTCACCAAAAAATAATCACGCCGAGGCAGTGACAATTTCGACATGCTGTCAAATTTTCAAAATGATACATTTATGACTTTTTTATGTTATTTTGCTAACAAACCAACACACAAACAAGCAAACAGCAGCTTTTTGAAAACGATGATGAGCCGCCCCTTTACCTGCTTGTGCACATCTCAAAACAACTTCAAACTTGTACAAACGGGTTGTTGTCGTATATAAATTGTGGTATAATTAACCTGCAAATTAGGCTGGGTGTTATGCAATTGTTCATCCCTGTGTAAACCTCTCTTGCCATTGCTGGACTGAAATAGCATACAATGTCACATCTACGCCTACTTTGTTTTTTCATTCTCATGTCGCAACATAGCTTATTACACCTTGTCTGAGGACATCATTTTTTCCAAAGCCAATGCTGGATAAACAATACTAAACAAACTGGATAAGCGTGCATGTAACGGCATGGCTGGCTGAAATATACACAACATCGGTAATGGACAATTGCGCTTCCAACCTGTACTGGGCGGCCAAAGAGGAAAAAACTACTTGGTGTTGCTTTAACACCTGAGAATGATGGCACAAGAAATGATGATATTGCAATGGAGGTTAGTGCTCATGTGTACAGGATGACTCCCAGCCTCATGATGAAGAAAAAACTCTGATGTAGACCCGCTTGAAAGCGAATTAACTGAGATACATGGTAGGAGGGTGCATTGAGCCGGAGGGCTTTGCTAAATGGAGAGAGGATCGTGAGTGGGTTTCTGTCAGCTCCATCAGTACCAAGGTCAAGTACCAAGCTTGTTCTGATATGCTGCAGATAATGGCCCAAAAAACAGGAAAAAAGAAAAGCGTTGCCACAAATTCATCACCAAAGTACAATGTTTAGTATCTAGTGGTCTGCCTAGTGTTCCTGAGCGTTGACAGCATGTTGTGCTATTTAGCGAGTTATTTTTGAATGTTACATTGAAGTTCAGCTGAAAATCTTTTGGCACATTGGGACTCGTTTTTAGATGATAGTGTTACTGTATACGTTATCCTGATGTAGTGCTTGCCTGTTATGGCTGACACAATGGGTAGGGTCAGGGTGACACTAGGTTGCACTCATTTTTTAACCATCTAATGTTCTTTTAGAGCGATGACTTTCCCAATAATTTGGATTCCCTTTCTGAGGAGAAATCAGGTGATGAAGATAATGCTGCAAATGGCGACATGAGAAATGTTGGAAAGATCACTTATGTTTGGAATAAAAATATCTTTGTAGTGGTCATTCATAGAAGACACAGTTTCTTCATCTGAAGGCATATGATATCTAAGTATTAGTGCAGTTAACACACAGTGTGGTGAAGTCTCTAATTATATTGCTTCGGACATTTTAAAGGAATACTATGACCATGACTGTGATAATACAGCTTTTCCGGAGCCTCTTGTGATGTGAGTTCTTCATTCCACAAATGCTTTTACACTTCAGAATTGTAAGTCATTTTGATATGCTTATTGATCTTAATAATAATTACACACATTTATTTCAAAGGATTTACAGGCACAAATGACATGCTACATCCTGAAGGAATGGAAGCAATGCCAGGGAAATCCATCTCCGAAGGACGAGATTGGAGGAGAGATGCTGTGGAGCTCCTTTACATTCTTAGTTGGCGTAGATGTATGGATACACTGCAATGAACATGACTCTAATAGCTAGTGTTTGGATACTGATTTGTGAGACGCTCTGTGCCTGGCCATTTGTGAACAATACTGGGAGCACGTCTTGCTTCTCAACAATCTGCTAAACAAATCCCTTCATGGCGAGGAGTGGGTAGGAACACTAGGCCTGCTACTTTTTGGCCAACGAACATAAAAATACATTGAGTTGTGAAACAGTGAATTACTAAAGCAGAATTTTGGTGAATATTTGGGGCTATGGCACTGATATCACTTGAATGTTTTTTAAAACCGCAAATGTTCTATCTAGACATGAGAGCTTTGGAGACTGGTGTTGTCATCGGGCCATGGTACTGGCTCATTGAAAACAATATGAGTTTTAAAACAAAGTTATTATGAAGATGGGATACTTGATATGTGAAATTGCATACAAAATGTTGTCAGACATTTCAACCAAATTGCTTTTTAACTGTATATCTATTTAGTCTTATACAGCATTGAAAGACCACCTTCAGTCGGCACATGTCTGTTATATGGTCATTCAAATGAGACCAGGAATCAACAAGTGAAACCCCAGACTAGAACTTAAAGGACAACACAGATAAATCAAGCATGAGACTCATTCATTAGGGGTGGAGCAGGACAGTATGCAATTGCCCTATTCCGATGCCATAGCGACAGCCATGTTAGTGTTGCCACCTATTTACAGATAAGCGCTGATAAATCTCTCGGTGGTAGTGTAAGCTCTCGGGGGTAGCTGTAAATAGAACTGGCCGTTCAGCATCAATTACTTTGGTATTCTACTTTTACTTATTTTCTTAAGTATTTTTCTACAGTTGTAGCTGCAATAGCGCTTTCTGGAGTGGGAGGCTAATACTGTACGTTAGGCACTTGATTCTTCTGCTAGTAACTTTAGTTCCAGGCAGTCTTGCAAGCCAGCATGTCAAGGGAGCTACTGTAGCTAGATAGCATGTCATTCCAAGCTACAGTGTGTAGCTTAGCTTAGCCATCTTTCTTGGGGCTTCACTTGAATCGAATAGTAAAATCCATAAGAATAGTGATTCTGCTTTAGGAAAAAACAATTCCTAAGCATATTTTGCGAGAAATGCGGATGGAACTGTTTCCACAACAGAAATAGAAAACTAAATGAGCATGACTATGGCTATGGGTTGTTGACCAAACAGTATGGTAAATTTCCTCCTGTGCGACAGTCACTAGCCATTGCTCAATTTGGGAAGTAATTTTTAGTATAATTTCAGATAAATGTTTCTTACAAGGCAATAAAATGCGAAATGTGTTTTGCTGTGTCTGACTATAGCATAGTTAAACTCTTAATTATTATTACCGCATTACTTTTCACATGATTTGGGTACATCATTTGGGTGCACATTTGGGTTGTCTTTGCATGTTAATTTTTGGAGGGAATTATATGTTGATTCTAAGGTGTCTAAGGAATAAAAAAACGTCTATTTTTTCTTGTAACGTTTTGTGACTGACAAAAGGTGAAATTTGGAAAGATACACTGTCTATATAGTTTCGCTGCCTGGCCTTTAAATATTAAAACATTTGGCTCAATTAGAGGACTAATGCTTGTTAACAAAACATTAAATTAAGGATTCTGGACCATGCAAACAAGGGGATGTACCATCCCTGAACATGACATTAGCATAATTTTGTTTGCCAAAAGTTTGCTTCCAGTCTGCAATAAAGAATCTTCATACTTTACAATTAGGACATTCATGTATCATGTTTAGTCCACTATTACCAGTATTTAATTCACAATTTACCAATAAGACTGGTTTGTTTTGGGGTGGATAGTTTGTGGGTGTGGTAAACAATCATTGGCTGATCAGTATCTTTCTGTTAACTGCATGCAAATTTCTCAAGTTTTCATATTTAGTGTGTAACTCACTTGGATTCAGTCATTAGTATTTTTTTGTAACTGGCTTTCAGTTCAGTGCCTGTTTTGCTGTTCACAATATAGGAATTCCAAATGACAAATTATTAAGCACACCATAAGCACACCATAGCCAAGGCACTACTGCACCCCCATACTATCATAGATGCTGTCTTTTGAACTTACCACTAAAACAAGAAGGATGATTTGCCTCCTCTGTAGTTTGGAAGATGCAAGACTCCATTATTTCAAAATGAATGTCAAATTTACAACACAGGACAGTTTTCTATGACTTCTGGGTCCATCTCAAATTACAAAAGTTGAAAAAATGTCATTCATTTTGAAATAATGGAGTCTTGCATCTTCCAAGCTACAGAGGAGACAAATCATCCTTCTTGTTTTAGTGGTAAGTTCAAAAGACAGCATCTTTAATGGTATGGGGGTGCAGTAGTGCCTTGGTTATGGTGTGCTTATTCATCTGGAGAGTTAAAATTATTGCTGAATGACACCTATCAGTTAAACTGCTGAAATAATGTCAAGGACAAGAAAGAAAGCTCTTTTTTTTATACAAAATCATCGTGTCAGTTAAAGGAGAACTTCGGTGTAAAATGAAAATTAGCATGTTAAAACCTGAAAATTGAGTTAGCCTGTTGCATTCAGAACTTTGTCCCAGAAGGCTAACAATGTAAGTGGTAGGTGCCCTCAGATGAAGCATGAAGATTACGCTATTATTATCATTAAAACAGCTCGAATAAACTCCACACTCCATCAGTAGCACAACAAAGGCCACAACATTCAAAACGAGGCACTGAGAACTTTGTAAGTGTACTTTGTAAGTGTAATGAACTGGGTGGAAAAATTGAGACATAATTTTTCTCAAAGTACAGTAACCCTAAAAGACATTTTACCTTTGTTTCTTATTGTGTTATTATTTGTGCTTCTGGATTACATTGGTGCAGAACATAGTTGACGTAGTCAAAACCCGTGGGGCCAAATTGAATTTATCCTCAGTAAGTCCATAAGGTCCATAGAAGCTCTTACTGCTAAAAGCTTCTAACTGTGTTCAGAAAACCCGGCCATTGTCTGGTAGGCTAATGTCATCATCTTGATTAATGTCATGTTGTCATGATGAGGACACGCAAAACAGTGACAATTTGAACATGACAACAGTCATGAACAGTATTGAAGTGTTACTAATGCGCATCACATGTCTTATGTCACCCTTATCTGCATATGTAGAAATGTGAATATACAGTTCTACAGATTTAAAAATGTATTATTATCTTCAGTCCTTTAGCAACTGGTTTATGGTTAACATAATAAATCAAATGCAATTAAATACCACCATGTTGTCTTTGCTTCTGTTTATGGACCATGTGGTATTGATCATAGACAAGGTTTAAAAAGCCTTGCTGGTGAATAGATGATATCTAAAGCTTGAAGTCATCCATTTTTGTGTCCATTGGGTCCATAGTCATGAGACTGTTTATTGATTCAAAAACCACCACTTCCAATAGACTGCAAAATGTCAGATATTTTCACCCTTTAAATTCCAAACATGAAACTGTCTGCAGAGATGCAGAAACGTGAAAACCATATAGATATTCCTGTGTTGTGTTGTGTTGTGTGCAAGGGAATCTTGAGTGTGTTCTGATTTCTGTTTGAACTGTTTGGGAAAAAAGTGTTGCTTTGATAGCTGATGTATCAGTAGCAGATTCTCATAATCTCCGTGGGGTATTTTGTGAAGATGGGCAAAATGCACCTTTACAGCGTGTAGTTATTAAAATGAGACATATTTGTCATAAAGCTGCCATCATAGCTGCACACTGCCACATGAGCAGCGGGAGAAAAAAAACTTCAAAGGTAACACCTCAAAACCTCATGATCAAAAAATGCTCCTGTGTGACTGCAGTCACTTCAAATATAGCTTGCCAGCAAAGTAGAGCTTATCTTGGCTAAACATATTTGCAGATAACTATTTCTGCAGGAAAATAAATTAGTCAACTAACAGCATTATTACCTCTAACATTGCATGTAGGAATATGAAGAGCATGTGTAAAATTATTGGATATATTTTGTTGATGTTCAGTCTATGTTTGAGTCTTATAACGAGATATTACATTATATTTATTTCCTCTTCATCTGCTCCGGCACCACTGAACCGCAAGAAATGTATGAACTGTGCTATACAAGTAAAGTTTATTATTATTATTATTATTATTATTATTATTCCTCTGTGAAGTTGTTAAAATCCCCATTGCACATTTCTAGTGCTCAAGAGACATTTTGCCTCCAGACTATGTTACACCAGCAATGAATTCTGCTGCTGAGTCCATCTGTTTCTGACCGTATCAGTAAAGAGGCCCTAACATCATACACCACATCACTCTGCTATACCAACAATCTGTCACCCCTACACATTCCCAATCAGCATAACAATGGACTGTGTGATGAAACTTCAGTTGTTAGCATGGCCCTTTGAAATACTTG
The DNA here is from genome assembly GCA_027475355.1 of Coilia nasus. Classification (NCBI taxonomy): domain Eukaryota; kingdom Metazoa; phylum Chordata; class Actinopteri; order Clupeiformes; family Engraulidae; genus Coilia; species Coilia nasus. Next base: position 29,754,378 of record CM050205.1, on the reverse strand, counting down.
GCTGGTTTGCAGACTATTAAAAGAGAGAGAGAGAGCGAGAGAGAAAAAAGTGAGTAAATAAACTGGTTAAAACCACAAAACTGGTCTTGGTCAGGACTAAGACTTACAAAAGCCTACCTGGCAACAGTTTCTGTTCAACCGGGATGTTGCTGCGGGGAGTCTCCGAGTACATAAGGGGACTCTCATTATTATCTCTCACGTGCAGCAGTTTTCCTGTCATTTCTCAAATGGGGGTGAATAATGGTTAGGGGTTCACCCTTGTGGAACTGCGCAGCCTTCCTCTTTTACAGCGTTTATGGGAAACGCACAAGTGTGTGCAGGGCTGATTAGTCTGCTTTTGTTTAGTTTCACCTTCAGCGGGGCAGTCATTGAGGTAACACCCCAATTTTCAAAAAACGGTCCCCACTTTTGGTGTAGCCTTCTGCCAATGGACAAGGTTTCACGATTAGAAGCAAAACTGACAAGAATCCATTATTAGTTGGCTGGCGGTGCTAAAAGTCAAAGACAACTTTGTAAGCTGATGTTGTTTGCCTAATGTGGTTATGTGCTGTAAATGCTTCCCTTGGCATTTTCTGATATTAATCACATTTACAATTTTCGCACTATTAAAAATGCATAGATGTTGAGGCCTCAAAAAAAAAAAAAAATCACAACATAGAAGTAATTTTAATATTTAAGCACCAACAGAGATAGAGCACTAGAAGAAGAACTTGTGATTGTCTCCAGCTTTGAAATGAGCAGAGAACATCTGCTCATTATGGCTTCACAGAGGAATATTTCAATTCTCAAAATCTTACAGTGGCCTGTCTCTGACTCTGACTGTTTACATACAAACTTATGTAAGAGAGAAGGTCAAACAAAATACCTTAATTCAACTATATTTGCTGTTGTTTACTGTCTGTGGGTAACCAAGACAGAATCTTTCCCTGGACAATGTGTTTAACTGTATATCCATCCATGAAGATTTAAAGGAACAAACTCTGAGATTTTCATCAATGCTGGCAAAGTATAAAGTATTTAATCTATATCCAGGATGCCCCCCCCAGATAACCATAATGGCTAGATCAGGCTTTCTCCTACCTGTAATGTTTGATTAACCAGAGGTCATTCAAAATCAATAAAGTCAGCTAAAATTGATTTAAGTGATAAATGAAGAAGAAAACCTACTATGCTGGATAAACAGGAAATAACTACTGGTGTCCAAGAGATGTTGAGAAGTCTAGGCCATATTTTCCGTTGTTGTCCCCTATGAACATGTCTTAACTATAGGACCCTTGAGGAGTGCATATATTTTAACATTTGGCCAGAGTTCATTCAAATTATTATTTTTGTTCAGATGACAGGTAAAAACATCACCAACTTAAAATTACACATGCAAAAGAAAGAGAGGCTTGAAAATACTGAAATAAAACAGATGTAACGCTAGCGTTTGGTCAATAAATGCTGAAAAAAGCATAACCACAGCACCTTGCTCTAGACATGACAGATATGGTAACCCCTGGCCTCTTGGGCTGCTTATATATTTGAAATGAATGGACTGACAGGACTGAACACTGCGGTGAGTCTCATTCTCGATTGAATAATGGGGTTGTGATCTTTCGGCTCAGTTTATCATGAAGGAGCCACTTTGAAAATACTCCGTGCATGACCTCAATCTGAATACACAGAGGAACAGCCCAAATAAAATGTTTCATCTTCAGTGTCGGGCAGACGATCCACCTCGCTAGTTATATTAGACATAATATCACAGGATTCATGCCAAGCTCGTTTCAAAAATCAAAGTTAATGTCAGGAGTGACACTATTAACTCCCAATCATTTGGTCTACTCCCACCGCACTGGCTTTTGATAGCTTGTGAAAATTGATGGTCTACTTCACCTCATGGAACGATCCAGACAGACGGAGCGGAGGCACATTTTTCTTAAGGTCCTGAGTTTCACAGGCTGGGGAAGGCTGAGCAGGGAAGGAGGGTAATAACTGACAAAAAAAAAAAAAAAAATTGGGAAAGTAGCAATTTTGGTTATCTGCTTCCCTTCATCACCCACACAGAAATGATTCTCTCCGTATGTAAAACAAATGATTTTGCAGTCAAAATACAGCTTAGCCCTCCTTTTCTATATCCGCATCTGTCAGTTTACTATCAACTTATCAGGGCTCCCCCTTCCCCAGTGAGAAGACAGGCAATACAGTCATCTTGATGCTGCCATCTTCCGTGCCACTATATTAGAATAACTGTAGAATTACAGTGTGTGTGTGTGTACATTTGTGTCAGTGCATGTGTGTATCTGTCTGCATCTTTTTATCTGTGTGGGTGCCTGTGTGTGTATGTGCATATCTGTGTGGGCGTGTGTGTGTGTGTGTGTGTGTGTGTGTGTGTGTGTGGGAGGAGGAGTAATATAAGACAGGTAGCTGTGGCCAGAGTTGGCCCCCTCTGCATGCTGCTCCCTTCAGGGCCAGTAATCTAGTGGCCTGACAGCACCCCCACTCACCTGGGCAGATTTGTGGGGCGAGCAACCCACCGCACAGCTCCAAAACAGCCCCAGCTATCTTGTGACACATAAATTCTCAGGGTGTGTGCTTTTTTCCAGGGTTAGTGGGAGTTTGTCTGTGTGTGTGTGTGTGTATGTGTGTGCGCGTATGTCTGTGTGTGTGTGTGTGTGTGTGTGTGTGCGTGCGTGTGCGTTTGTGTGTGTGTGGCCGTGTGTGTGTGTGTGTGACTGTGTTGGGGGTGAGATTGATGTCTCTTTTTTCCCACCTCAACTTGGCTCTCCCTTGAAAAACATCACAAGGAATACGTTGTCCCACACTCCATCACGGTTAAATGGAGTTAGTCAGTCATTTGTCCGACTTCAGAGGCATAACTCACGCCAGGATGAGGGCATGCTGAGGACAAAAGGGACTTCTTTAAATTTCAACAGGTTTGCAAGCCCACCCCTCTGCCACATTTACAGTGGTTTTAACTGTAGACAGCATGTGTAAAGTTACTGGATATATTTTGTTGATGTTCAGTCTATGTTAGAGTCTTAAAAAATAACAAGATATTACATTATATTTATTTCCTCATATCTGTGGAGTTGTTAAAATCCCCATTGCACATTTCTATTGCTCAAGAGACACTTTGCCTCCAGACTATGTTACACCAGCAATGAAGTCTGCTGCTGAGTCCATCTGTTTCTGACAGTATCAGTAAAGAGGCCCTAACATCATACACCACATCACTCTGCTATACCAACAACCTGTCACCCCTACACATTCCCAATCAGCATAACAATGGACTGTGTGGAGAAACTTGATTCGTTAATATATCCCTTTGAAATACTTGGCTTGTTCGCAAACTGTGAAAAGAGAGAGACTGTACATAATGCTGGAGAATTCTAGAGCATCAATGTCACCTTTCTGTGGCGCAGTTAAAAGACATTTTGTTACTGGGCTCAGCAAAAATGACTGAGGCTGCAATTTGTTTCCCCTTGATGTGTCTGACACTAATTGCCTTAGAAGGCCTACAGCTCATAGCCATGGATGACTCCCACTAACCCAATCCTCCTGCACCCCACCTTTCAAACTCAGCCCCTGCCTTCAATCTCTGCACCCCCACACCTTCCACCACTGCCAATCCTTCCCCACCCCACCTTTCAAACTCGGCCCCTGCCTTCAGTCTCTGTACCCCCACACCTTCCACCACTGCCAATGAAATCATGGTTGTGTTTTGTTCTTTGAGGCCAGAATCACAATCACAAGTCTACCGAATGCCCTGTCTCCTTCTGGGAATAAAAAAGATGAGCCGTCTCTGAAGACATCTCTGTGGACTACTTCTTTATTTACTTGAGTCGTTTGAAATGAGGCGTAAAGAAAACAAAAAACATCTTAGCCGAACAGCAAACCGTGGGCAGGCTAAAATAGGGTTATTGGTTTTGGCAAGAGGAGTTTTCAGCAAAGGACATTCCCTTTTTTTCACAAGTGTCAATCGCTGAGTAGCCGGAGGAAATGTCGTGCCACTATCGAGTTGAGTTACTATTCCCCACATGAGCATGCAAGTTCCCGAGAGGCCTTTAGGCTGCAGGACGTAAGCCTGGGACAACACGAGTCGTTGACGAACAGCTAATGACCATAAACAAAATCCCTTATTAAAGCAAGTGTTGTTAGTAACGGTGTCCTGGGGCAATAGGCAAGAAGAAAGGGGGGTGGGGGGGCAACTCTGGTCACTGCTACCTGTTTTTTATTACTCCCCCTGCCACACACACACACACACACAGATATGCACACACAGATATGCACACACACACACACACACACACAGATATGCGCACACACACACACACACACACACACACACACGTGCTCACACAGATATATACATACACACACACATGCACACACATGTGCTCACACACATATGCACACACACACACACACACACACACACACACACACACACACACACACACACACACACACACACACACACACAGATATGCACATACACACACACACACACACACACATGCACTTACACAGATATGCACATACACACACACGTGTGCTCACACAGATAGGCACATACACACACATGCACTTAGACAGATATGCACATACACACACATGCACCCACACATATGCACCCCACCCCACCCCACCTTCCCCAGTGACCCCTATGACTAACCTGGAATGTGTCATCATCAATTAGTACACACTACTTGCTAGAAGGGGACATTACACAGGTAAGGGAGTGGGTAAGGGGATAGGTAGTGGTGGCAGCAAAAAAAAAACACTCTTTAACTGCTGGGTCCAGGTAAACAAGACCTCTATGACTGCGGCAATTATTCTGGCACACGCTTGCAGTGACCTCTGCCCGCATTCTCATTAATCAGCGGATGTCACACACTGCACAAGTGTGTGCTTTTTCTTCTCTTTTTTTCTGGTGTGTGTGTGTGTGTGTGTGTGTGTGTTGGTTGGGGGTGTGGGGGTGGTGAACAGTAGGGCTACTTGGGCCTGATAACCTTGTAGTGATGGCACATGTATCTTGTAGACTGGGAGAGGAGGGGGCCTGAACCAGGGGACAGCAAGTGTGACTTGAGGCTCTCCAGAGGGCAGTGCCACTACATAGGAGGAGGCCCGAGTCACACGGGTATGTATTTGTGCCAGGATTTCACTGGAAACCAAGGCAGTTTAATAACAACTGAGGCACCGCTGACAAATATGGCTAAAAAAAATATGAATTATTTGAAGAGTGTCATTTTTGCCATAGGAGATATCCGGCACACTAGTCTTATGTTGACATAAAAACACCCTGGTAGAAAATCAACACTCTGACAAATCTCAGCGGCTTTTGTCCCTGCTACTGTTGCCTTACTCACATATCACAAACATCCACACATTAGATGTAAGTGTTATGTGACAGTAGATTGCGTAATCCAATTAATGCCGCCGCTTTTGATTGAATGTATAACATCCCCAGTGTACGTGCAAAGACAATACAGCTTTATTAGTGCTGATATGGAAATCTCGTGAGGATATTAAGCTGGCCAAACTTGAGCTGTTAATTAACTTAACAGACACGATAATGACCATTGAGGACGGCATGCAGACTGGCGCGCCAAGTATCGTACAGTATTCATACCACTTCGTCATCAGGCTGCACGGAACAACGAGGTCTGGGACGAGGCATTTCAGATAAAAGAGACGGAAATGAACAGCACAGTGTAATTAGACAAAGCTTCTCCTTTGGGTGTGATGAGTTAGGGGGATATACATCTATACTGAGACCTGCACTGGTGGGTTTTATGATAAAGGAGCAGCAGTTATGAGACTATTTATGGCGGAAGTGCATTTGTGGCAGTCGCTCGCTGCAAAGCGCGAGGGCCCCATAGGACACCATTAGAGCCTCGGTGCATCGTACTGGCCAGATGTACTTATAAGACTCAAACTAGGCAGCCACACACACACACACACACACACACACACACACACAAAGTGATTAACGCCCAACTGAGATTTACGCTATCTGTGCCCTGTATGCTCTTTAAACATTGGAGTAAGTGTTTGTTTTTATTGGTGGAATGAGCTAATGGATTGCCTTTTTTTGCTGTGGGTAAAGGCAGGGTGTGAATGCTAATTTGAAGTAAATTGCTCAGTGCAAGGAGGTAAATAAGGATATTTTAGGGTAAAAACAAGGCCAACTATTTCTTTTCCTTAAGAAACTAACACGACATCATCTATTTAGCCTACAACCATGTGAAACAGTACATACTCTGGTGTAACCTATCTGAATTAGTAAGCAGCAGGTAGTTGCCCAGGAAGTACTTCCCAACATGTCAAGGACATACACTAACCACTGCTTGTCATGGGTTGAAACCCTGGTCGATATTTAGCTGAGCTAGTTACAGGTAAACACAGTGTAGGTTATATATACATGGTGAAAGCAATGTTACCCTATTAGGAGAACATTTAATTAAAAATGGGTCACACGTTTATTTAGATAGTCCAATAGCCTGTTGAAACTCTTCTCATCTGGTTAAGGTCAGGGTTAGGCGTTGTGTGATAAGTCATTGAACAATAAACAAAACAACAGACACTGAATTTCAACAAGCCACCTGTACAGCCTTTGTAGGTGGACAATCCAAATGAAATGTTTTTTTTTTTAATTACATTAGATTAAGAGCACATAGGAGGAAAGAATGAACATTCGGTCTAAAACTCTGCTTGGTGAAAAACTGCTCTGGCCGTCCATACTCTGGCCGTTTCGTCCGCCATCCGTACATTGTTTTCCACCCATGCAGCTGATTAAGGGGCATGGCTGTCGCATGTATAGTCTGCTCAGTCATCTGAAACTTGACAACTCCGTGAAGGTCAGTGATGCCAGAATATAATTACCTGAGTATTTGCCCATTTGCCTGCAGGATTACAGTTGGCACGTGAAATATGAGGCATTGCATTAAACAGTCTTTATAAGCCACCGTGCATTCATTTAGTAGGAAATAAAATGAATGCCCGCCTCTGTGTGTGTGTGTGTGTGTGTGTGTGTGTGTGTGTGTGCGTGCGCGTAAAACATACATCACTTATACATTCAGCCCTGGCCATTTGCGCTCTTTGCACTTTGTTTCAATTACGAGAATCTTTTGTTCCCGGAGATCAGTCTCTCTCACAGTGGCGGAGACCCTAATCAGTATGCCTGGGCATAAAACCGCCAGGTTCAAGCTCCTATGAACATCATTAAAACCAGTCAGCTACAGAGTCCACTGCCTCCCCTGGTGCCGGGGAGATCTATTCAATTAGCTCTCGCGGCTCCACTCAAAGGTGCTGGAGAGGTGCACTTCCTGTCTCTGGCACATGCCCCGAGCCGTGTGTGAAGTGGAGGTGGGTGTTGCAGTGGTGGGGAATGGAGGGCATGAGGCACTGTGTGATTGGTCTATGGCTGACACCTGGGGTTAGGGGGCACTCTGTGATTGGTGTATGGCTGATCCTTGGGGGTAAGGGGCATAATGTGATTGGTCGGTGGCTGGAGGGCTGTGGTAATCATGAAAATGCTTAACGGTTTGCTGTGCTGTGTTACTGCTAGTCTCCAGTCACCATGTTGTCAACACCTCTGGTCAGAGACTGTCAATTCCTACTGTTTGAGCTCATCATAACAAGTAACATTATGGAAAGATGTTTTCCATGGGAAGAGAGAGAATGAAAAAAAAATAAAGAAAGAAAGAAAGAAAGAAAGAAAGAAAGAAAGAAAGAAAGAAAGAAAGAAAGAAAGAAAGAAAGAAAGAAAAAAAGGGCAAAGGAGAAGACATACAGATGGATTGTATAAGACAGAGACAGTGAGAAATTAAGAGATAAAGGAAGATAGAGATTGATTGTGAGGAAGTGACATAAAAGAGAGATTGAAGGACATGCATGGATAGTTTGATGGCTGTGAACAGAGACAGAGAGAGAGAGAAAGAGAGAGAGAGAGAGAAATGAACACGCTGTGTGAAGGTTCATGACACCCAGGCAGCACGGGTCATAAGCTGGCTTCCCTAATTAATCAGATTTAATTAAGGAGAAGCAAATCCCTCTTTGGCAGCCAGAGGACATTCACGGTTCGAGCGCAAACAGCACACACCATAAACTTCCCCACCCCTCTTCCCCAAAACTCCAACTTAAACTTCAACTGTCTCCCTACTCCTAAAAATAGGCACGCTGCTCACACAATCTCCCACAGACTCTCGCTTTTCTCTCTCTTGCACTCAGTGGCAGGTAATTTTGCTGTCTGTCCCTCATGAGAATCTAATTGATAATCTCCTAGCTGCCTGATGAACAGCATTTGCATTTAACAAGGGGCTGTTAAGAGTGCAATAGGCTGGGCTTCGGGGGCCAGCGTGTTTCAGAGTAGAGGCGTGCCGCCGGGTAATTAATCACACTGACACATTAAAGTGCACGGCAGCAGTGATGTCCGCATGTCACGCCGAGATAAAACACAAGCAGGGGGTAGTGTGCCACAGGTTGGGGGTGGGGGATGCGTGGAGCACCTGGCCGTGGTGAATGCCAATGCGATATTTGACGTGATGACTGCGGACTGAGGTGGGAGAATGAGAGATAATACATTGGATTGCCTGAGGAAATATTTGTCGTGGATAATGTCAGGTTTACGGTGGCTGTTTTATAAGCAGCAGAGGAAAATACAGACTAATTTCAGGAATCTGTCAGCTAGGAGGAAACTTTTAAATTGGATAGCTCACTTGTAAAAGGTACCTAATTCTAATGTCATGGCCATTTGAGGCTTTGCAAGACGTTGAGAGACTGATTTATACACAATTCCAGTCAGACGTGCTAAGCTAATAATGCATCATGTATTAGCATTGGTAACCAAAGAAAATATAGATTCAAAATTGACAGCCAAAACCTGTCACAGCCAAAACTATTAATGATAGCATTTTTTACAAAAGTTTTGATTAAGGACAATCAAGGAAAATTTAGGAATAAGTAAACTATCAAGACCAACCCCACTGTCAGTCAAATTTGTCATCTCTCCACAAGAACCTCTAAAACCATATACATTTAAGGGCAAAGTGTGAGGTTACAGGAACACAGTTGAAAAAGTTGTTGGACACTCACAGATAAGACGGAAAAAGTTGCTTGTCAAATTTGTTTACATTGAGGTTGAGCCAGACAAGATTACTTGAATGTGTGTTTTTGACACATAATCATTTTCAATTTCCAAACAATGGGAGGTAGGTCAGAGGTTTTATGCTAAAGTTTGACTTGCCAATTAGTAGTGTTGTCATGACGATAGGAGATGACCTTGTAAAAGTTGCTGTGCAGATGACTCTTCCGAGCCATGCTCTCACAAACCACTTTGCTCATGTAGCTATTGTCACTGCTGAATTTTGCTGAGCTGAGCAGATTAGGTGTGTGTGTGTTTGTTTGTGTTTGTGTGTGTGTGTGTGTGTGTGTGTGCACGAGTCCTTATGGGCCATTTATTTTGGGGTGACAGAAAATTCTGGCACAGCAAGCAGTTATTGTAGAGGCTTTGATAGCATCTGCGAGCAAGGCTGGAAGTCACCCATGTTTGGTGTCATGACTCAGAAATAGATGGCCAGGGCTCGCCGAAGATTTTAATTTTCACCGCTTGCCTCAGATTTGGACCCAGCAGGCACTCAAGGGAAATGCTTGACTGCTGAGGTACAAGTGCTTCCATTTCTCATGCATTACCTCCAAGTCACACACAGGCATTGTAAGCTGCCATGGCTTGCACAAGGTCACAAATCCATTTATTTGTTTTTTTTTTTCTTAAACATTTTCAGACAGTCATTGCTTAAGTGTTTCCACAAACATTTTCTCAATTCCCCCATTCCCAAAACATTTTTTTTGAGTACGCTGGACCATCATTCTCTTTTTTGAGGTTTCTGAGTGTGTGTATATTCATTTTGTCAGGCAATTTCAGATAGATAAAGCTGAGATATTGACAAGGTATCAGCTTTCACATTGCAAATGAATACTAACATGTGCCTCTATGAAGCACATTGCAATGATAATGTAAAAACTGAACTAATGTAAACATGACATTTTCAATTTAATCTTTTACATTTTAACATCATTGCTTGGCAGCAGTGTTAGGTATACAACACTCAGCAGGAAAAAAATAGGTGGATAAACTATGCACATCTTTAACGTTAGCACGGGTCATAAGAAATTTAAAGAGTTACGTAATCACATTGTGTTAACTGCATCATGCCACCTTATTGAGCTTTCACAGTATCATACAATAATGATAATGACTTTATGGTGACTTGATGCCGTTGCAAAGCTGAGCACTGATTGATACAACTATTTACGAGAATACTGCTCTACGCAGCCAAAAGGCAGTAACTACACATTTAGTCAAAACTGAGTTTAGACTATAAATTGACTTTATAACATTTTGTCTCTATTGTGACTAAATATCTTGCTTCTTCCCATTAAGAAAGCAATAATTACTTTTAATAAAAGTATCACCACTACTGTACCTACAACATGTTGGACTGGGCAGTATGACAGTTTTCTCAGTTTCAAAGTCTGCATAGTTGCTGCACTTTGCCTTTGTAGGGCAGAATATATATCATATTCAATGACAAGATTACACAGACAGTGTTGCAGGTAGAAGCCTTCAAGTACCTGGGCACACAGATTGGCAGGTGTCTGTCAGCACACCAACTCAGTGTGCAAGAAGGCACAACAATGTCTGTACCTGCTGAGGAAACTCTGGGACTTCAATGTCAGAAAGGATATTTTAACAGCTGTCTATAAAATCACTTATTGAATCAATTCTTACTTTCAATATTTCATAGTGGTTCAATTCCACCTCTGTCAAGAACAAAGTTAAGCTATCGAGGATCATTAATCAAGCAAGTAAAATAATTGGCGAAAATCAAACCCAGCTCTCTGTACTCTGACCCCACCCACCCCCTGTATGAGTCTTTCCAGTTATTACCATCAGGTCGCCGTTACAAAGTCCCGTCCTTCAGAAAGAACATCTACTTTATCGACCGTTACCACTGCCGTCAAAGTCTTAAATAGCAATGCCTCACCCTCCTGCCCCTCATTTTTCTTAACCTATTTATTACACAAGTCACTTTCTTTTTGTCTAGGAAACATTTTTGTGGCACTGTCTTGTTTTGTCCTTGTCTGAGAGTCATGACTGGGAGGATTTTCTGCAATGACAGACAATGAAGTTTTTCTGATTTTGATTCTAATTCTGTTTCTAAAAACATCCTCACTTTTGCCTACTGAATAGAAGGCTAGTTGGGGTATAATCGGACAGACAATTAGATAACATGTCTGACAGTGCTCAAAGTTCTAAGGCTCTAAGCAAGGCATGGCAAAACCATAATAATACAACAGCAGGTCATCCTGTATAGACCTGAGGAGCTAAGGTTTCACAATCCAGTCTTATGCTAGTTAGTCTATTCCAGTGGCACAGCCTCCAAGCACAATATGTGCCGTGAGAAGAAGGACGGGACTGCTCCAGTGATTGCTATCTCTGACTCACGTTCACCAGAGGGGAAATGGCCAATAGCACATTCCTTGAACTGTAGGTCATAAGCTGACAATTCCCGGTCATAGGAGAATTACAGCAGAAGACAGAAATCATTTCTGACGGAGTCTGGTCCAGACCCTCTTGTGACTGCCCCTCACTACGCTACACAATCACCAGGGAGCAAACTAGACCAATCAATTACCAGACAACAATTGCAGTTGTAAAACACACTTTATTAAAAGTCTAAAAACTAACAAGGTCCATAGGTCCAAGGCCACTCGTCCACGGCAAGCCAGTCCAGTCCAATAGTTGGTCTCCCCTCTAGTCCAGAAGGAAGAGCAGGCCAGCGGCACAGCAGCTAGGAGACATCGTACTCCAGAGGTAACCTCCACGGTAGCTGTCCACTGAAAGCTGGGAGAGAGAGGCAGAAGCTACTCAGATAGGTGGGGAGGTGTAGACTTTTAAACCCCGTTATGGCCCCTCCCAGCTTAGCCTACACTTCAGCAAAACCCTCCCCATGCACGAGTAAGGGCAATTAATACAACGGCACACTGCATACAATATTCCAATGGGATGATCACTGCAAATATCCTTACCACACACTACTAAAGGCAGTTAATACAACAGCACACTGCACACAATATTTCAATGAGGTGATCACTACAAATACCCTCACAACACACAAATAAGGGCAGTTAATACAACAGCACACTACATACAATACACTGCATGCAATGAATCAGTGCAACAGCCACCACTAGGCTAGTAGTGTTACACAGTATTACTCAGGCTAAGAGGGGTGGGCCAAAGGTGAGAATGTCCAAAAAGAGTCTTTCCTGCCACCCAGCAGAGGCGGTGGCAATATAGGGCCAAGAGGGGGAAGTCACCAAACAATGGACGAGAAAGCAGGCGTAGACAAAGCACGTTAAAAAGTACTTAACTTATGGAGAGACAAACGAGTACACCTCCTCCGTTTCCGTCCCGCAGGCAACAAACTAGCCACAGGAGAAGGTCCCCAGCCGTTCCAGACCAGACGAGCAGCGTAGCGCTAAATAATCCACACAACACAGGGTATGTCCAGAGCGTCCAGCGGAGCAGAAAAAGACAGGGGGTGCAGGGAAGAAACGGGGTTTGAGAGGCACACACAGTACTAGTATAACCAGCAGACAGCAGAACAGTTGTAGGGAAGGAACGCCACTTACCTTAGTGAGGGGTGGACGATTCCACCCCTCAGTTGTTCCACAACACCACAGCAAACTCTGGGGCCGCTCCCATAGGGAGCTTGTTTCTTCTCACCCAGCTCTGCTCCAGTCTTCCCCGTCCCCCTGCTCCCCACCAGTGCCCCAATCACCAATTAACCATACAGCTGAAACTCATCAGTAACCAATAGTCACTCAGGTGGCAGCCATCTTGGTGCAACAGAATAGTGGGTCCCACTGGGAACCACAGCACACGTCAATTAAACAGAATGCCACTTGTAATTTAGTCACCCTGTGACACTCTGTTCAAAATGAAATGAAGTACGAGGGGCTGGTTTACCAGGCTAATATATGAGAGGGCTGGATATGGTTTCTAATGCCATTCTAGCTCTACTGTGCTATACTATGGCCTACCAGCCCAGACAAACCTGGGGTGCATTTATCGGACGCAAAGTTGCTAACTTCCTAGCCACTATCGTTGTTGTGACTTCCGAAGTACCGCACCAAAGGCTACCTTGCGTTTCTCGAAGCTCACTACGGTAGTACTTCAGAAGTAACAACTATGGTAGTGAGAACTTCGGTAGAAGAGACCCTCCTATGCGTTTCTTGAAACCTTCGTAGCAGAGAAACTTCCGAAGTAAAGCCAAAACTTCGAAGTAACGTTGGGAAGTTCTCACTACAGCTCTCGAGGTGAAGTAAGGGCCTTACTACAAAGGTTGACCCCACCCACGGCAAAACTTGCAGTAGATCTTTGACTGTAAAGTTTCAATATCTCATAATCCTACAGCACAAACACAGTGAAATTCAACCGGTGTGTAGAGGTTACTATAATACAGCTGTTGAAACTGTTAAATGGCCAATTCGTGATATGTGATTTTCTTGTTAAAACCGTATGGCATGACTTAAACATTTAATGGTTTGCACAGTAGTATTGTGATGACCTGCACAAACCGATTGAGTTTCGCTGAGTTTGGACCGCAGGATTATAAGATATTTGCATTAGAAGTTGGCCTTCAATTGGAAGGTTTACAGATGGCTACATCATGTATGTTTGGTTGGAACCTGTTGTGAGCGAGCTGATGTGATTATCAGTGGTGCAACTGGATCAGTGATCCTATGCTATTGAAATTTGAAATGACATGCGCAGGTTCGAGACCGATATGAGTCATATTATAGAAATCTGAAATGTGCGTGGCCTCACATGTACATTAATGTGGATTTATATTGCTCTAGTCTGTAGTTTGGTTGAATGTTAAACGACTACATATGGAAGAAATGCATTGTATCGGTATAACATGTCAGGTATCCGTGACTGAAAGCGCCACCGTTACTCAGCTTAAAATGTTGTCGTGAGTGGTGATTGTGGAACGTAGGCTAAATGCTACCATAGGTGTGCAAAGGATTTGAACTCGTGACTAAATGGAACAGTGTCAGGGGCACACCACTTTGCCACCGAGCTATAGGCTACCTGCCAGTGGTAAATTAGTCTCGTGGCGGAGTTTATCAATAGTATTGGCAGATGACGCCAAAACGCTATTAAAAGTTGTGGATTTATAACAATGCATGCATCGGCTTTGCCATATGGCAAATATACATTTTAACGCGGTAATTGGTTTAACCAGATGTTTGCCATAGCTTAATCATTATTATCACCATCGTATAATTTCAACAAAGATTCTCCGTCATGGCATGTCAACAAAAAAGTTAGCCATCCAATCAGAACGGCTTTCCCCTGCTTTTCCTCCGTTGCTTCCATGCTTCACACAAGTACAAGTGCTTTCGCCACTATGGTAGTAGTAACTTCGGTAGAACTACGGTAGTAGAATGCTAACCTAGGAAGTTGTTCGAGAAACGCACCCCTGGTCATTTGCTACATGCTCCAGGGGTGATCTAGTGAGGCATCATGTATGTTGAATTCAACATCGGGGGGTTATATGCTTACTGCTCCAAACAAATAAGAAGGATGAAACTGTGTCCATGCATGTTGTTTATGGTATTTAATAATGTATCAGGAAAAAAATGTATGTATGTGTTTTTATTATAAAATGGAATGCCTATTTTCTACCTCATGGGCAGTTCCACTGATGTGGAGGACAAAGAGCCAAGCAGTGGGTTATTTGTTGCTTAAAACCCACTTTAAAGGAATAACAATGGCTTCGCCTCTGACCTTAAGCACTTGATAAATGTGCTTAATTTGGCATGACTAGTGGACTGGGGCTGTCAGAAACAAAGCACTTTTAGGTGCAATGCAAACTCCCTGATCTCACCCCTACGCCCTCCTCCATTTCTCTCTCTCTCTCTCCCTCTGTCTCTCTCTCTATCTCTCTCACACGCACACACACACATTCACATACAGACTCTCTCTCTCTGTCTTTCAGTGCCATGCCATGACCCAGGAATTAAATACTTTCAGGCAAGACAGCAAGCTATTTGCTCCTGAGGGCAGGAATATGAGCCACCAACTGCCACTCAATTTACACCCTAGAATGACCAGGGGAGAATTGGTGGGTAGGAGGGAGGCTGAGCGAGAGGTGGTTTTGGCAGGTGCCGGTGGGGTCTGCCATCTTAAATAATTCATCATCAGGCCAGGATGAGTTCCGTTCCTGTTAGGTAGATTGGTGCTGCATGTGGGCTTACCAGCTGATTTAGCGAGGTAGGCTATTTTCTCCTTCCCTTTGTTCTTTAGCTCTCAACACATTTAAAGTCACACTAGAAAGAGCCACATCAGCATGTGGTTATCTTTCATTTTCTCATTAATCAGATATTTGTTCCCTTTTGTCAGGTACTGCGCTGGGCTACCCCGCCTGGCTTTAGATGACACACTTATGCATTTTCTTTTTGCAAGCGATGAAGAAGAAGAGAGTTTTTTTACATTGTTGTCAGTGTTTCAGATGTCGCCACCTGAGTTTGTCAATCCTGGCACATCCAGGGTTAACATCTTGCATGGCAGTTTTTCATGTAATTTTTGAATAACAGGCTCGTCATTTGTGACTCCATCAATCGCAAACAAAACTGAGCTTTGCCATATGGAGAGAAACTCTTCACGCATCCATCCACATATAGAGGGAAAAAAAAACCTGTTTGATCTTTTTTCAGGATTCTCCCACACATGCCATATTGTCCATATGTTGACACAACCGTGTTAATTATTTTTCTCTTAGCGCATGATCCGCGTTGTTGCTCCATGTATTTTTTCATCACCATAATTAAAAACTACCACTACTGATTGGTACCAAGTGGTTGTGTGGTATGCGTGTTGTGAGTGGCCTCGGGACGTCAGTTCCCTGGGCTGTGATTAGACCGGTCCCGTCCAGGCACTCAACCCAACGCACGGCTCAGCCCAGAGGTAAAGGGAAACAACCTTGATGCGTCGCCTTGAATTACCCTGAAGGTTAATTTGTGTCGAACTGAACCAATCGCACTTGTTTGGAAAAGAAAAGTAAGGATGGATGGATGGGTGAAGGAAGAGCAGGGAGGAAGAAAGTAATGATGGAAGTAAATAAAGAGGGAAGGAAGGATGGAGAGAAAGAAGAAAGGAAAGATGGAGGGAAAGCAGGAAGTAAGGTAGGATGGATGGAGGAAAAACAGGAAGTAAGCAAGGAGGGTGGGCGTGAGTGTTGGTGGGGGCTGGATGTCCACAGGCTCTGTTATGATGTGGTAATTTTGTTACATAAAATTCCCTGTTGTGTGTCGACTTGCGGGATCAACTGTTGAAAAAGCCCAAAAAAAGCATGTTAGAGGGAGTAACCAGATTAACCATGTTAATCAGTCATCAGTAATCAGGTCAGTACGTTTTTTTCAAAATGTTGGGTTAGCACAGTAGGTTTGCGCATTTACATTACACCATACGCCTATACACACCCTGTTTTTCTCTCTGTCTCTCTCTCTCTCTCTCTCTCTCTCACACACACACACACACACACACACACACACACACACACACACACACACACACATTCTCTCTTGCTCTGCTACATGAACTGACACATTGTTACTTTCTTTCACTCACACAAACACACACACCCTTTCTGTCTCCCTCTCTGTCTCTGTCTCTGTCTCTGTCTCTCTCTCTCTCTCTCTCTCTCTCTCTCACACACAGACACACACACACACACAGGTACACACATACACACACTGCAGACAGAGCTATTTGCACGAAAGCAGGGTTATGTGGGGGCTCCCTCCTACCTTCTATGCCCTTCTGTCTGTCTGTGTCCTGCCGACCCCACCCCACCCCACCCCCCACCCCCCCTCCTACACCCTCCTACCCCTCTCCCCGTGTGTGCCTGGGTGTTTACCCGTACTTCGGCAGCTCTGCTGCCCGGCCACAGGCTGATGATTCAGAAGTGATGTGACAGCTTGTTCAAATGGAAATTAATTATTCAGTAGGATGGCACCATACAATGCAATTCAAATAGAGAAGGTCAACACAGACAAAAATACGACTCTGGGAACAATGCCAGTGCCATGAAGAATGAAAAAGGCTGGAGACGACACTGGGAGTGAAAAATTGACATATTTATGAACCACACTCTGTTCTCCCAGACTCATTTTTATACATGGGTGCAATTCTTGCCAGTGATAACAAACACAAACTACAGTGGCTCTAAAACTATAACCATCTGGTTGTTTTCTTTGGTTGTTTGGTTGATTTCTGGTGCAAACAAATAAAAGCCATTAGTATCCTTTAGAAGACCACATCAACCTTCTAGGCTTAATCAGTGGCGTTAAGAGGCAGACATACACCTATGAGATACGACAGCCCTGCGATGAGAATGGATTTAGCCACAACACTTGTGCATGAGCCATTACCATGCAAAATTAGACTCTGGCCCTGGAAAAACACCCAGCTCCATTACACACGTGTTGGAAGAAAAGAAAGCCCAATGTTAGTGTATTGTAGCCTTTATGTGCATCCAGGCCCGCTGACAGTCTTGGCTGGGCCTGGGACAAGATGATCTGATGGGGGCCCCCCCTCCATATTCCATAATTTAAGGAGGCACCAGTTCTGGTCCCCCACGTTCCCTGGGCCCGGGACAAGAGACCCGTTTGTCCCCCCCTATCAGCGGGCCTGTATTCATCTATAGTATTCTTCTTTTGAACCCTTGAGATGGGGCGCAAACAGGCCAACACAGCCAGAAGGCAGGAGCTTCAGACTTCCGCCTTTACCTGTTATCTGTGCGAGGCGTCTTCCAGCTGAATGCGGCACGCGAGTGATGCTTTGTGTAAGATGAGGAGGTGGATTGACAGGCGGGCTGGAAGCACAGCTTCACCTCCAGGCACGGATCGATGCTACCCTTGAAGCCCTGCCCTGGCTTTGGGCCAGGAGCCGAGCAGCAAGCACGAGTGTCATTAGCGCAACATGAGAGTGAGAGGAACATACATGGTGCAAGGATCGTGATGAAGCTCACTCTAAGTGCCAGCCTAAGAGGTATTGCATTTGATTATGTGGAACCAATTGTTACAAAATTAGAGGAAGAAAAGTGGATTGCTTTCTTTTTTTAAATTGTTGTAGTAATCAAAGTCAAGTCAAAGTCAAAGTGTACTTTATTGTCAATTCACTTTGTAACCAGCATTACGTAGAGGCCTGAAATTGTGTTTCTCCAGACACCAAATGTGCAATTACTAAACACACACACACGCACACAAACACACAGCCACACTCATGAAAAGTCTTCCAACAAGAAAACATAGGCAAAGCATAGTCCACAATTCACAAAACTGTGTGCTTTTTTTGCAAGAAATGCACACATTGAACAAATAGCTTGGAATATTAAGGGATGTGAAGTGTGAATTTACTCAATAAAAGCTTTTGTTGAGCTGGTTACATGTGACTGAGCAAAAGCGCGTGCACTAAGGTGAAATGCAACCAGTACAATACCTCTTTAGCACCTTCCATGCTGATGTAATGCCTAACTTGCCCCCATGTATTATTAATTATGCAATTTTGCCCATCATATTGACACACACTGAGACAATATGCAATACTGGGTCCAGATAATGGATTGAATGGAGCACTAATAATTGATCAAAGTCCGCTTAGGGGGGCTCCTGATGGAGCAGATCCTGAGGCGTCTACACACAGCAGCAGCAGAGTCGGGAGGTGGGGGCTAGAGAAAGACAGAGAGAGAGAGAGGGAGACGGAGAGAGGGAGACGGAGAGAGGGAGACGGAGAGAGAGAGACTGGGAGACAGAGGGACAGTGAGAGAGGCGTCACGCAAACACTCAATATTTGATGGCGTGCAGACAGTAATAGAAACCTTTTGAACAGCACATCTCTCTTTCTCTCCCTCGGCTACCCTACGTAATGGAGCCTGCGGAGTATCCCACATGTATCTGGGCCCGCAGAGGTACAACATGTGCTGGAAAGAAGTCATGAGAAGCTGTCAACGAGAGGGAGGGCAGCAAAAAGAAAGAGAGCAGGCTAGTGGGAACAACATTAAGAAAGGAACATGAGAGAGAGAAAGAGAGAGAGAGAGAGAGAGAATGCAATGTGGAGGTTTCTTCTTCTCTCTTGTCCCCCCACACTCCACTGTTTTGTGAGGAAAACAAAGTGTACCTGGGAGATAAGAGTGCCATAGTAGGATATGCACAGACATGGCTCGATCAACACGCTCAACTTTCTGAGGTGGATGTCACCCCAGTCCTTTGTTGGTGTGCAAACAAAGGAATGCAATCTATCATCTGAAATATGAATGTTAATGGCCATAAAGATATATAGTGTACACAAGCAATACACGACTGCTGTCTGTGTGTGTCGTCAGCTTCCTGGACCTTTATTCCACTGAAACATCCGAGACTGAGTTGTCACCTTCACAAGTGTTTTAACAGGGAGTCAGGGACTCACTGATAAATGCACAGCAGAAGTTTCCCCAAACACAGGAGAGCACTGATGACAAAAAGCAACCTGGGAACATACTAAAATATAGCCCCAGGTCTATTTTAAAGTAGCACGTCTGTTGATCAACTCATTACTTAACTCATTTGCATTTTTATGTGCTGTTACAGATTTTAATCTGTGTGGGTTCCTGCTCCCCCCTTTCTCATTTTTGGTGTCATGTTTATCCATTTCTTTTGATTATACAGAAGGTACTTTTTTTACCATGATAACTATAAAGTATATGGTCTATGCTTTAATATGAATATACAAATAGGCGTGACTAAGAGAAATTAGTGCCACAGGTTCATCATTTAATGAATGATCAACACATTGAGCACACATTGAACACATTGAGCACTTTAAAGGAATTTAGTTTTAATTTCTCTACATGTTTGTGTATAGTTTAGTTGTAAAAGTGTAATATTTAACTCATTTGCAAGTTCAAAACTTTTTCATTTTGCAGTTGGTTCACAGCACCCAGCATAACACATTATCACACATCCTCACGAATGTGCCTGCCTCTCCACCACACTCATCACCTGCAGCAGACTGAGAAACGAAACTATTTTTTGCAACACTTTGCAACACAGTGACAGACAGAAAAGGGGATTATTTTTTTATATTTCGACAGCCCTCTTGTCTGTATGACTAGCTGTAGGGATCCTCTTTCCCTTCATGCTTTGATGGCACATGCAATGAACTGACCGAGGCGAGCCCTCTCTGCTGGCGCAAAGTAAGTCAGCTGTGTCGCTGTAGATAAGAGATTGCCTTCATCATCTGTATGACCTATATTAAAGCTGTAGGTTATAATTCTTTGGGCTGTATACCACTATGTATAGTGCTAAACATCCAGTAAAAAACTTCTTAAAAAGAAAGAAAAAGGATTAAGCCAAAAATCCCCATATTCCTAATAGTAAGTCTGCATTGGTGCGTTCAAGCATAGATTTACAAACACAAAACACATAGGCATGTACACTGTAATATAGAGGGCAAGGTAAAGCTCTCTTGCTTGGCAAAAATAACTCGTTTAATAGGTGGATGTGAGAGTCAGTGTTTTCCCCAAAGCGTCTAAGCGTATCGGCACCGATACGCTTCTTTTTTCGCCGATACGCATCAAGTTTTGCCGAGACGCTTTCATAAAATGCCGATACGCTTAAAAATCATGCACAACAACATTCCCCCCTGGATTTTCCCCGAACAAGAAGCCCCAATGTAGTCAAATGTAGGCTGCGTTTTTAGGAAACTTCCGTGGTGGGTGTGTAAACTACTATACTGGCAAAACTGGCCAATCACATGCCGATTACAGTGCTACTTTGTTTTTTTTTCCGCCAGTCAGCTGTATCAGAGAGTATTGTAGAATCTAAGATCTTTAACGCAAACCTCGGGGCTACTAAAACTGCCGGACTTTGACTGTAAATGCTACACAAGAAGGAAGGAGAACGCTCTCCTTGGGACATGCTCATGTAGCAAGAAAACTTTCTCCACAGTGTACAGAATGCGATCGGATCATCTAGCTGCTGAAAGAGAGTGAGAGAGAGCATGAAAGGCATGTAGAGCAGAGTCAAGACTGTTTCATTGAAACTCGTGGAATTTAACTAATAAATTGGTCCTTACGTCTTTCTGGATTTGTTGATGGTTCTTTTTAACAAAGTGTCACAATCGTTATTCAATTAAATTATTTCAAGCCTAATAGTGTACGTTGTTACTGTTTGGATTTCCAGAAAATTAGCTTAATTTCAGACCAGGCTGCAGCCTGTATGGGGTTGTTAGCGCGCTAACGCTAGCGAACTACGCTAACATAATGTTTTAAACTGAAAGCTGCCACTTTACTCACCAACACCCACCTAGATACTAATACTGATATTAGCTGAAGTGGAGAAAGTAATATAAAGTTGTAAGGTTATTGCAGCGTGTTAAATTCAAGGTGAGTCGATGACTCTTAGCATTACCACATTACCAATCATTTCAATGAGCTAGTTCGTTAGCTTGTTACAGGAACACTGAAATAAGAATTTGTTGTCATTAGACATCATTCTAGATAATACTACACTACACTGAATTATATTTATCTGCAGAATCTAAGATCTGTGGTACCAATTCAGCTTTCATGTGGCCATACAGGGAGATATTTAGCTGATAGTAGGAACGTACTGTGACGTTGTACGTAAGAGTGGCCATGACATTGGTGATAATCCCACCTTTTGCGACGGTGCGCACGTGCAGCAGACGAAGTAACCTTGACATGTTGGAATACCGTGTAGTACTCAGTGATGGGCATAATCATTGTAGCGTGATGACATTGGTAAATGATGCTCATTAGCATCGAGGGTCCACCTGTCCGAGAGATGTGGTTGGAGGCTGCGGCAGACAAGTGGGCGGCCCAGAAAAACAGGAGGCTCAACATTTAGTTTAGACATTTTAGTGACAGCCTAGTCAAATTCATGTGACATTATATAGTGTTTGCAGTATTTCTTGTGTGACAATAAATTAGCCTTCCCACCTGGGAGTTTTGGCTCTTTCAACTCACCAAGTGCAACGAGTTTTTTGTTCTATTTGTGCCAAAAAATGCAACATTTTATTAAAAGTGTTATGTTTCCACCAGCCTTCTGGGACCAAAATTTAGCTTCAGATCTTCCTAGAATGCACCATCTTAGCTCTGGAATTTTTTTTTTCCCAGGGGGCATGCCCACCAATCCTCCTAGCTACCGTGCCACCGCGTCATCGTATTTACATCAAAATTTAAACCCTTCTTTTTATTTCTGGGGAAAACACTGAGAGTGTATGGTTACAAAGATATCTCCTGTTAGAAAACAAAGAAGTCAGACATAAAAATAAATAAAAATATTTATTCCTCACACTACTACTACTCATGCTGTCCTTGAACATTGTCTGAGTTAGGGCTGGGCGACATATCGATATTATCGTAATATCGATATATTTTTTAAGAAGATATGTATTTGACACTATATCGCCATATCGATATATGTTCGATGCTACAATACCACTTTATCAAAACCACTTATTTTAATGTGTTCACACTGTTCAGACAGCCGGGATTTCTCGGATCACTCAGCTGTACCCCTGCGTGTGTTACTGTTTACTTTTTCATTTGCACAGCTCTTTTAGAGTAGTCTTAACTTAATATAAAACACTTTGCTCATTCTGTTTTTGAAATATCGATATGTATCGTATATCGCCAGTCAGCCCAGAAATATCGTGATATTAGTTTAGGTCCATATCGCCCAGCCCTAGTCTGAGTAAAGGTCCATTAGAACTATAACAATAATGACAAGAACTATAACAATAATGACAACTATAACCACAACGATATTGGTGTCCAGACTGAAGAACGACATTTTAATGGCATAATTCTAGTCGTGATTTAAGCATTCCAGTGTTTTCCCCAGAAATAAAAAGAAGGGTTTACATTTTGATGTAAATACGATGACGCGGTGGCACGGTAGCTAGGAGGATTGGTGGGCATGCACCCTGGGAAAAAAAAAAAATTCTAGAGCTAAAATGGTGCATTCTATGAAGATCTTAAGCTAAATTTTGGTCCCAGAAGGCTGGTGGAAACATAACACTTTTAATAAAATGTTGCATTTTTTGGCACAAATAGAACAAAAAACTCGTTGCACTTGGTGAGTTGAAAGAGCCAAAACTCCCAGGTGGGAAGGCTAATTTATTGTCACACAAGAAATACTGCAAGCACTATATAATGTCACATGAATTTGACTAGGCTGTCACTAAAATGTCTAAATGTTGAGCCTCCTGTTTTTCTGGGCCGCCCACTTGTCTGCCGCAGCCTCCAACCACATCTCGGACAGGTGGACCCTCGATGCTAATGAGCACCACGCTAAATATCTCCCTGCATGGCCACATGAAAGCTGAATTGGTACCACAGATCTTAGATTCTGCAGATAAATATATTTCAGTGTAGTGTAGTATTATCTAGAATGATGTCTGATGACAACAAATTCTTATTTCAGTGTTCATGTAACAAGCTAACGAACTAGCTCATTGAAATGATTGGTAATGTGGTAATGCTAACAGTCATCGACTCACCTTGAATTTTAACACGCTGCAATAACCTTACAACTTTATATTACTTTCTCCACTTCAGCTAATATCAGTATTAGTAGGCTATTTAGGTGGTTGTTGGTGAGTAAAGTGGCAGCTTTCAGTTTAAAACATTATGTTAGCGTAGTTCGCTAGCGTTAGCGCGCTAACAACACCATACAGGCTGCAGCCTGGTCTGAAATGAAGCTAATTTTCTGGAAATCCAAACAGTAACAACGTACATTGTTAGGCTTGAAATAATCACAAATAATTGCGGATTGTGACACCTTGTTAAAAAGAACCATCAACAAATCCAGAAAGACGTAAGGACTAATTTATTAGTTAAATTCCACGAGTGTCCTATTCAATGAAACAGTCTTGACTCTGCTCTACATAAAGGACGATTTGCCTTTCACGCTCTCTCTCACTCTCTTTCAGCAGCTAGATGATCCGATCGCATTCTGTACACTGTGGAGAAAGTTTTCTTGCTACATGAGCATGTCCCAAGGAGAGCGTTCTCCTTCCTTCTTGTGTAGCATTTACAGTCAAAGTCAGGCAGTTTTAGTAGCCCCGAGGTTTGCGTTAAAGATCTTAGCAACTAGATTCTACAATACTCTCTGATACAGCTGACTGGCGGAAAAAAAACAAAGGAGCACTGTAATCGGCATGTGATTGGCCAGTTTCGCCAGTATAGTAGTTTACACACCCACCACGGAAGTTTCCTAAAAACGCAGCCTACATTTGACTACATTGGGGCTTCTTGTTCGGGGAAAATCCCGGGGGGAATGTTTTTGTGCATGATTTTTAAGCGTATCTGCATTTTATGAAAGCGTCTCGGCAAAACTTGATGCGTATCGGCGAAAAAAGAAGCGTATCGGTGCCGATATGCTTAGACGCTTTGGGGAAAACACTGCATTCAAAGAACATGACGTCCTGCGAATTCTTATGAATTCTGATTGGCTGACAGTGCTTTTATAGTTCATAAAATTGCTCTGAAAGCGATCCTAGCGATATTGTTTAGCCTGTCGTTATAGTTGATACGTGAACAGCACCATTCACTACAGTTAAAACGATTTTTACAAAGTTATAGTTATAATTATCTTTATAGTTATCATTCTAGGTGTAAATAGCCCTTAATGGTGTGCAATTGTTTAGGTTTTTTTTAAACCACATATATATACTGTACATTTTACAGCTTGGTTATTCATTTAAATTGAAATGATACATGAGATTACGCCAGTCACCATGCAGTGATGTCCCTAACCACACGTGCTTATACTATAAGAGTCAAATTTAAGCTTAGTATTGATTGTAGTTTTTCTTTGTATATTAGTGTGTGCAGGCGAGTGTGTGTGTGAGTGAGTGATTGAACATGGCCACAGGTGTGTCTACTCCTACCCAGAGGAGATCTGGGAGACCGAAGGTGGAGCCAGGGGGAAAGCCGCAATCACCAGTACTAGCTAACGAGAACCTAAAGGGGAAACTGAAAACAGCTGCTGCACTCATCTTCTCAGCCTCTCCCCCATTGTTAAAAAAAACCCCACAGCAGTAATTGGATTAATTTACCCAGCGCTTAACTAAGGACACCCCAGTGGTGCCTCAAATTTGGCAGAAGTGTGCACATCCCTAGCATACACAGTGTGGTGCACATCCTGCTGCCAATTTTAGCAGCTATAGTTACTCTTTTTAAACTCGTCTCCACGGGGGAGATAAAGGTGGAGGGCCTTGCCAGGTCTAAAATAGGCAGCAGTGTCTCCAGGGTGCTGGAGGCCTGTATGTGTGTGTGTGTGTGTGTGTGTGCATGTGTGTGTGTGTGTGTTAGTGTGTGTTAGTATGTGTTAGTATGTGTGTGTGTGTGTGTTTGTGTGTGTAAATGTGTCCATGAGTTTGTTGTATGCACATGGGCGGAAGCACAGATTGTCGTCTGCCCCCCGGGGGGACTGTAGTGTGGGACAGTGATCTAATCTCAACCGCATGCTGAGAGGATCAAAAACAATGATGCAAAAGAGAATTTGAGAGGATACACAAAGCTATGATGTGTGTGTGTGTGTGTGTGTGTGTGTTTATATATGTGTCTGAGTGTGTGTCTATGTCTTTGGTTGTGTGTGTGTGTGTGTGTGTGTGTGTGTGTGTGTGTGTGTGTGTGTGTGTGTGTGTGTAAGTGTGTGTGACTATATCTATTTATTTTTGTCTGTGTATGTTTAAGTGTGTGTGTTTGGTGATTGTATTTGATATTGTGTGCGTGTGTGTGTGTGTGTGTGTATTTGTGGGGAGGGGCGTGTATAGGGTTCCCCCTTAGCCTGTGGGTAAGGGGTTTGAGTTTTGGAGGGCTGCATGGGAACAGCATGTCATGTAGCCCCTAATGAAGCCGAGGGGCGGTGGAGAGGTTGGGAGCTGTGTTTGCTCATCTACAGATGTTCCCCCCGAGAGCTCTTCAGCTCTGATTAGTGCCAGCTGAACCATGGGGGATGTCATGTGTGTGTGTGAGTGTGTGTGTGTGTGTGCGTGTGTGTGTCTTTATGTGTGTGAGGCATATGTAGTAAGGCTGTAGAGAGGCTGTTCAGGTGTCAAAACAGGAAAATGGGGAATTTTTGTGAGCCACGGTTGTGTCAAGAGCACAGGGGCTGATGGTGAGCATAATGGATAAACATCACATCTGCCCTTGCCTGGTTTATATTCCAAAAGGGGGACATGCTCTGCCCTTTCAATGGTTATGGTTTCATGTACCTGCAGAGATTGGCAGGGGGGTGGTAGAGGCTTCCTGAGGAGGTTTTGTAATTATGTTTTCTTCACACATTAGCCGTGCATGGGTGCCTGTGTTTTTTTTTTAAACTCTGTTAAAGGAACTTTGACTAAGGTAGTGCATCTGACTGTGAGACCAAACCATATGACGTATATCCTCTTTGTGGAGCTTTTTTTAAGGGAACGTGATGGAATCAAAACAAAGTGTGTCAAAGGTCAGATTTCCAATAGACTTCAGGGTACATCTGTACAGCCCCCATACAATGCACTCTGAAGGCTTAGGGTAGTTTGACTGTTTCTGAGAAAAAGCCTCTTACAGAAATGTATGGCCCTCACCACCAACACTGTAATGGATGTTTCAATGGTGAAACCCTTATACCAGCATGCCCATGTGCATGAAAAAAACATAACCCTGTTGTGTGTGATATTTCAGTAAGTGCAAGCAAGACACTAACAGAAAGCGTGAACACACAGTTCAGATGAAGGACAGTCATTGGAAATAGCTGGAAGTGGGGAGAAATCCTACCTTGAAATCATGAACTGTCAAAGCTGCATATCCAGCTCTCAAGCTATAATTCTGCACTAATGGTCATTTTCATTATTACATTATTTCCAAATGCTCTTCAACTTCAGCTCTTCCAGTTTTCCTTTCTGTCTGATGCCTGTGGCTTTTTCCTTCTTTCTTTCTTTTTTTCTTTCTTTCTCGTTCCCTCCCTCTCAGAGAAGAGAGAGGAGAAAGGAGCAGTGAAATTGTTTCCTTGACAGGCATCCTACGTAAATGGCTTCTACATGTCTGATTGCACCTGTTAGAGCTTCTCTTTATGCTGCCTAACATCCCCCCTTCTGCTGAATGCCAGCTTGACAGTCAGAATACGATTACAAAAGCTTGCTCAGGCCCAGCGCGACAGGCTGGTGCAGGAATCAATGTTTGCCTTCAAACCTCAACTCCGAGACAGATGCAGTGCTTTTCTAGGGCCTAGGCTGATCTCAGCAGAGGGGAGTCTAGTTCCAGTTTATCGCCACATTTACAGCATTTGTACTAATATACTTACATAGATTTACAACACATTTAAAACACTGTTTTTAAAAGTCACAACACAGCTCTTTAGATCACTGTCACCACTTTTTTGATTACTGTAGACAAGTTACACCGCACTTATGATTAAAATGTGCTTGACATGAAAAAACTAAAACTTGAAAAGAAGATTTTGAGTGTGCAGACATTCTTTTCAAGTTTTACCACTTTTTTAATTGAAAAAAGATGAATCTATAGATTAATTAACTTCAGTTAATTTAACTTCAGTTTTAAGGGTGCATGCTTGTAGTTTTGTCCTAATAACATCTGCTGAGGCACAAACCAATAGATTTTATGAAGGTCACAGACTCACCCAGAATATGGAGTCTGGTTGTGCCAGCCTTAGGAACACAATTGAACAAAGAGGAGTGAGGTAGGGATGGCGCAATTACGGCATCTCTAAGACTGAAGTTCAACAGGGCCCGGCTGAAGCACCAGCAGACACACACCTTGGTCTTGGTGTGAATGACAAGACCGATGTCCTGAGTAAGAACATGAGGAACACACTATACAAGGAAACTGCATAAATCAGTGGCGAATGAAAAGATGGCCAACCATATTTTTTTCTACACTTTCTGTAGCCTGCTGTCTTCATAGAGGCAGAAAGGCACACTGTGAGAAGTGGCAGGATATGGTCCTGGAAGGCATGCCAGTGTTTCAGGTCAACATGGTAAAACCTAAGTAAATCTGGCAAAAATAGTAACAGAATATAGCATGCAGAACACAGCTAGATGATGTAATAAATACAATATAGTATTATCAAAACAATTTAGTATGATCAACAGTGCATCAGTCAGCCTCAAAGCTTTTTACGATGTGATTTGTAATTGATTGTATGTTTGTTTCATTCTTTTTGTTGGCCGTGTTAAATGAAACATCTTGTGTATGTCATAGACAATGGCTCCAACAGTACAACTCTCCATGAATTGGAAACCGGTCAAAAGGACAACAAATAGATTCAACCAGTCATGGGAACAAGGGCATATTGTCAGAGCTAGTAGTGCCTTACCCTGAGAGAGACACTGGTTAGGGGTTGGCAGTGCTTCACATACTGTAGGTAGCAACTGGAACCAATTTGCGGAGGGTTAGGCATGTGGGGATTAGTGACTTGTTGAGTGTTACGTCCACTTGGCTCAGAGCGGAAATAACATAGGGAGACCACACCGTTTGTAACGTTTACTACAACTTCTTTATTTAAAGTTACAAATAAAATCAGTAATGTGAAGTTATACTAGTGTGGGTGAAAGTCAGTATTTGTTAGAGATGCAATGCATAAAAAGATAAAGGAAAGGGGAGAGAGAGACAAAGAAGTGGGCAGCAGCCAACAGCCACGCCAGCGCGCCCAGGAGATGAGAGAGAGAGTGAGAAGCCTGGAGCTGGTGTTTAAAACACCCTCCCATGGAGCGCAACTCACTAGCCCATTGGCCAGCAGGGCCAGCCAGCTAAGTTGAGCAGCTACCCCTGCAGCCTGGGAGCTGGACAGCCAGGCAACCAATGTATAATATAGGCAGGAGGAGAGAGGCAGCCACAGCACGACAGAGCTGGGCGCAACATCACTCCCCCCTTAAGACAGACACCCATACCTGGGTTCTGTCAGGGACAACACCAAACCCATCTCAACACACCCACACATACTACACTAAAACATTAAAAAATATCAGGCACACCTTGACTACATTAACCTGAAAGACATTAACCAAACACAACACCACACTCGCTCATACACCCCACCACCTCAGCAGTGACATCCTCACCCAGTCCTTCACTCCCACCACGAGCTAATCCTGGCGCCTAGACCGCAAAGTGGAAAGAGATAAAGGCAGGAGAGAAGACGGACACCACGATCACTCAGGCACACGGGACAGGGCATCTGCCATGATGTTATCAGCACCCCTAATGTGCCTAATGATCAGCTTGTAGGGCTGCAAGAAAAGAGCCCAACGCATAAGGCGTTGGTTAGAATTCTGGAGCGAGAAAAGAAAAGTCAATGGGTTGTGATCAGAATATACAGTGAGTGGGTGCACACCACCACCAACATAAACGTCAAAATGCTGGAGAGCCCAGACAAGGGCAAGGGCCTCCTTTTCAATTGTTGAATAACTAAACTGATGACGATTGAATTTCCTTGAAAAATAACAGACTGGTCTATCAACTTCATTTGCATCTTTCTGTAAGAGGACTGCACCTGCCCCAACTTGACTGGCATCCACCTGCAACTGGAACGGTTCATCCAGCCTCGGTGCTGCCAGGACCGGTGCAGAACTCAACAGTGTCTTGGCGTTCTCAAATGCCTGCTGACATTCAGCAGACCACTGAAACTTAACTGAACTCTTCAACAAGTTTGTTAAAGGTGCAACAACAGATGAAAAATTACAACAAAAACTCCTATAATAACCAATCATACCCAGAAAACGCATAAGCTCCTTTTTCGTCACTGGAGGTGGAAACTTGTCGATCGCCAAGACCTTGGCCCTGACTGGCCGCACATGGCCTTGACCAACCACCTTACCAAGGTACTCCACCGTAGCCTGGGCGAACTCACATTTAGCTAGGTTCACTGTGAGGGTTGCTGCCACCAACCGCTCAAACAGTGCACGAATGCGCAACAGATGGTTTTCCCACGTATCAGCACAACAAACTACGTCATCTAAGTACACTGCGCACCCCTCCAGTCCCGCCACGACTCTGTTCATGAGCCGCTGGAAACTGGAAGGGGCGTTGCGCAACCCAAAAGACAGGCGAGTGTAAGAGTACAGACCGGTAGGTGTAATAAAAGATGAAACCTCTTGTGCCCTAGGAGTCAAAGGAACTTGATAATACCCTTTAAGTAAATCAAATTTACTAACAAAACGCGCTGCACCCACCTGATCAATGCAATCCTCCATACGAGGTAACGGGTAACAGTCTGGTTTAGTCACCGCATTCACTTTTCTGTAATCAGTGCAGAATCTGAAGGTGTTATCCGACTTCCGCACAAGTAAACACGGTGACGACCAACTAGAGTAAGATGGCTTAGCAAGCCCATTATCAAGCAGGTACTGAACACTGTCGTCTAAACTCTTACGCTTGTCAGGCGCAACCCGATAGAATCTTTGACGTATGGGATTTGCCTCACCGACGTCAATGTCGTGTTCGATCAGGCTAGTGCAAGAAGGTGTATCAGAAAATAAACACCAAAATTCCGAAATCAAAGCTTTTAACTCCACCTGCTGGTGTAACTCCAAATGACTAAACAAAACATCCAAGTTCGCTAATGTTTCAGAATTGTTAAGACGTCTGTGCAAAATAGCGTCGTCGGGAACGCGCACACCATCCTCCGCTGCCACCGGAGAATGAGGTGGGCCCTCAACCCCTACCAGACCCACAGCTTTCACATCAGCCTTCTCCTCCTCCACCTGAGCTGAAGAGAAATAGGGCTTTAACAGGTTAACATGACACAGTTGTGTCGCTTTCCGGCGTTCAGGGGTAGCGACCAAATAATTAACATCAGATACTTTCCGAACAACAGTATATGGGCCAGAATATTTTGCTGCGAATGGAGAGCCAGGGAGAGGTAAAAGAGCGATAACTTGATCCCCAGGGCTAAAGACTCGCACTTCAGCCCTGCGATCATAATTGTGTTTCATTCTCTTTTGAGCCGCAGTCAAATGTTCAGTGCCCTTTTTCCACGCTAAAAACAGTCTTCGTCTAAAACCATGAACATACTCCGCCAAACTCGCCGGGGGATCCGACGTGTCTAACTCGCCCACTAAAACAGACAACGAAGTGCGCACCTTATGGCCGAACACCAGCTCATTGGGGCTAAAACCTGTGCTTTCCTGCACAACAGCTCGTGCCGCCAATAATAACCAAGGTAGACCATCTTCCCACTCCCGTCCCATCTCCACGCAATATGCGCGGAGCAAGGACTTGAGTGTGGAATGAAAACGTTCGAGCGCTCCTTGGCTCTGAGCATGGTAAGCAGAACTTAAATTGTGGCGGATCTGTAACTGTTTAAGCGCAGCAGCAAATGTCTTCGAGGTAAAATTAGACCCGCGATCGCTTTGGATGACTTTAGGTAACCCAAAGATCGAAACAAATTGAGACAAACACTTAATCACAGATTTTGTCGTGATGGTTCTGAGCGCATATGCAGCGGGGTACCGGGTGGCTTGACACATTATTGTAAATAGGTAATTACAGCCAGATTTAGACGGGGGCAAAGGACCTACACAGTCGATAATCAGGTGCTCAAACGGCGTGCCCACCGACGCAATGGGCTGCAGCGGGGCCGGTTTAATGTCAGCTTTAGATCTCCCAGCTACCTGACAAACATGACACGACCGCACAAACTTCGCTACATCCCTTTTAACGCGTGGCCAATAAAAGTGCTGCAACAGTCGACTGTAAGTCTTTCTGACTCCAAAGTGACCTGCAATTCCCCCATGCGCTGTAGTCAATGCTATAGCCCGATACTCCTCAGGCATCACCACCTGCACCACCTGATCTGCCACATCAGCGTCTGCAGCTGGTGACCACCTCCGAAGCAACAAGTCATCCTGCAAAAAGTAACCCGAATCATTGTCGTCTTTATCCATAATCAAATCAAAATATTTCTGTAGCCCCTGATCGTGCTTCTGGGCCTTAATAATGTCTTCACGGGACAACGGTGCTGGTAGGTCGGGAATAAAGACCTGAGTTAGAGTGGTTTTAGATACCTCGGATGGCTCCGCAGCCTGCGTCCGCGCCATCGCGCGTGTCACTGCGCAAGCTGTAAAAACCTCCGGAAAATCTGCACCACATTTATCTAGCTCAGCTGATGGCACAGCTTCAGTTTTCACTACTGGCGGTGGTATAACCTGCTCAGGGAAAACACAGTCGTAAGCCAAGTTATTCCCCACAATGAGGTCAATACCATCTATCGGCAGAGATGGACGCACCGCAATTGTTACCTCGCCGTTCACAAAACCTGAAAACAGCTGTATTTTATGCAAAGGCACTGGAAAAACCTGAAGCCCAATTCCCCGAATTAGCACAACGTTCCCAGTATCAGATACAGACGAAAAGGGCAGGACTGACTGACATATGAAGCTTTCAGATGCCCCGGTATCGCGCAATACCTTTACAGGAACTCTGCGCGAGTCACCAACCAGCGCAACAAAACCCTCTGTGACAAACGGAGCATAGTCCGCCACAGTTGTCTTATCGCGGTCATCACAATGCCCATTTTCAACACTTTCGTTTTTATTCGATGACACACATAGTAGTTGACTATCCGTTTTAGCTGGAATGAACACACCAGTCCCAGCTTTTACATTGGGCTGCTCCTGACGCGGATTACAGACCAAAGATGCGCAAAGGCCCACCTTACCGCGCTCATTTCGCTTTTGACGTTCATTCAACATCTTCAAACAGTTCCTCTTAAAGTGACCTGGCTCCAGACAAAAATGACAAACAGGCCTGTTGTCTAAATTACGGTTGTGAACTTGGTCAGAAGTTATTGGAGTGGCTGAGTCCGACACAGCCGGTACAGTATTAACGCGGTTAAAGCGCTGACCCCTATAACTGTAGTCTTGACGCGGCACAAAATCTCGCACCTGATTCTTATGCGTCAGAACAAAGCTGTCTGCCAACGCAGCAGCTTCTGATGCTGTTTTTACTGGGTGTTCATTGACATAAGTACAAATACGATCTGGCAAAAGATTTTTAAATTGCTCTAAAATCATTAAGTCACGTAAAGCCTCAAATGAATTAACACCCTCTGCTAAGAGCCAACGATTAAAAAAACTAGACAAATCTCTAGCCAGTTCAGCATGTGTGTGCCTATCAGATTTTCTCCATGAACGAAATCGCTGCCTATAAGCTTCGGGGATCAATTCATAACACTTCAACACTGCTTCTTTAACTGATTGATAGTTCTTCCTTTCGGAAGGTGACAAATCAAAAGCTTGCTGCGACCGCCCAATCAATACTGTCTGCAGTAACAAGACCTTATCCTCATCACTCCACCTCTGATCACATGCTACATTTTCGAACAAAGAAAAGAACACATCGGGATCTCTTTCGTCAAACTTAGGAAGGAACTTAACCATGTTAGCCAGGCCCAAGGGCGAGGAAGCACTGCCGAGTCTCCCTTCGGCTGCCAATCTAAGCTTTTCTCGCTCAACTGCCCGGTCCTGCTCTATGTGTCTTAACCGTTCCAACTCTAACTTACGATCCTTTTCCCGTTCATCAGCCTCCAATCGTCTCTTTTCCATTAACAAATTATGTTGCATTACCAACAGTTCTTTCTGCTGATCGAAAGACAAGTGACTCAATTTCGTCTCTAGGCTAGAAGGATCTTTTACCGAAGACGATCCCTGATGAACAACACCAGGCAACACCTCCTTGTCCTTTAAACGCTCAGAGATAAATGCAGCAAGTTCATCCTTCTTTACTGATTTCGGCAATGTTACTTCAATTTCAAAATGGTCCGCTACACTATACAACTGCTCCTTTGTTAAAGCCGCAAATAAACCCTCAGACGGAGTCGCCAAGAAAGCATCAAGGACACTCATTTTCTAATAAATTCAACAATCAAATCAAAAATATGCACACAAAAAACACACGTGGTCTTCCAGATTACCCTACCAACCAAACCAAAATCAATACACAGCAAAGTGGCCTGCAATACCCGCAACAAAATACCAGCAGAGCTCCCCCTAAACATTTACCCCCCACTACGCTAAACTACCTTCACACTGAGCCCAAGAACCGAGGATCAGCGAACCAAAATGATTCACTCACCTATACCGCTGGAGCCGAACTGCCCCGTTAATCGGTCCAGCACGGTAATCCACGGCGGTGCCCAAGGTCCAGGCTCCAGTGACACAGCAGCCTAACCCAAATACCACGGGGATGTCGTAGGCTCTACCCGCTGATACCCTGCTACAGGATCACACACACACTTCGCAAAACCCAAAACAAAAATGGTTGGACTAAATGCTCTACTCTACTCACTCTCCCCGAACCCACACATGTAAAACGTTACATAAACGATGTAGATCCCCCAAACACAAACACAGCGAAAAAAAAACGGCAAACCAAACTTAAGCTCTTTCATTCACAAACTTTAGACCAATGACGCTGCTCCACACACCTCACGCTCTACCAAGAGCAGTGAGAGTTTCCTAAAAAAACTACACCGGTTCACAAACGCTAGGAAAACAAAAAACCTAAATCATTTACCAACAACGACAATCTCGGGATCAAACAATGGCTAGACGAGCCCCCATATGTTACGTCCACTTGGCTCAGAGCGGAAATAACATAGGGAGACCACACCGTTTGTAACGTTTACTACAACTTCTTTATTTAAAGTTACAAATAAAATCAGTAATGTGAAGTTATACTAGTGTGGGTGAAAGTCAGTATTTGTTAGAGATGCAATGCATAAAAAGATAAAGGAAAGGGGAGAGAGAGACAAAGAAGTGGGCAGCAGCCAACAGCCACGCCAGCGCGCCCAGGAGATGAGAGAGAGAGTGAGAAGCCTGGAGCTGGTGTTTAAAACACCCTCCCATGGAGCGCAACTCACTAGCCCATTGGCCAGCAGGGCCAGCCAGCTAAGTTGAGCAGCTCCCCCTGCAGCCTGGGAGCTGGACAGCCAGGCAACCAATGTATAATATAGGCAGGAGGAGAGAGGCAGCCACAGCACGACAGAGCTGGGCGCAACATTGAGTAAAATTGATTATTGGGTAAATAATCTATACTATAGTTAGTATTATTACTATAAGCACCTTTAACAAAGTATTTTAGCCTGCAACAATGATGCTGTATTGCATTTTTTTTCAGCAGCCTAATCTACTACAGTACTTACGCATGCTCCTGAAAGGCTGTTGGTATAGGCTAATAGCTGCATCCAGACTATCGTGCCAGGTCAGGCCAAAGCCATTTCAGGGCTAATAGGTGCTACGAACCCGGGCTACCAGCCTCATAGCTTGATATTGACCAAATGTCTTTTATTCATGACATGTACTTTACTACAGTCAAGTTTTCTACATGCTACATGTATGCTATTGTAGTAACATGGCCATTACAATATATCCAGGCTATCCAGATGGGTGAGTAGGTAGTTAGGTAGGTAGGTAGGTAAAATTCAATCACAGGATGAAAGACATATTGTGTAAAGCATTGCCTAACCACCTTTAAAAAAACAAGCACATGTGTTGTGGTGAATCAGAGCTGTCATTTGTGATCCAGCTGGGATTGCATGGAGGAGAGAAAGAAGGGATGTGAAGGAGAGGCCCTGAGGAGGAAAGATGACTCACTCGCTCTATATCTCAGGGTCTTGGCCTCCTCTTCCTTCTTCACACCCCTCCCTCTCTCTCTATCGCTCTCCCTCTCTCTCTTTCTCTCTCTCTTTCCCACTCAGTTTCTCCCTTTCTCTTTTTCTTTCTCTCTCCTCCTTATCATATATATATATATATATATATATATATATATATATATATCTCATGTACTCCATCTCACTTTCTCCCACCTTCGCTCATTTTCTCTTTTAACCATCCTCTCCATTTCTCCATTTTAATTTTGTCTTGTCCCTTTCCTCTGGGAGTATTGTTAGAAAGTTGTGATGGGCTGTCACTATAAAAATGACCTTGCATTTATAATGGCTCACAGCCAGATAAAAGGGACAGCGCTCATACATACGCTCACACTTGCTGGCCAGAAGGCTGAAGAATTAAGAGGTTTTCTATGATAGCTCATTGCTAGTTTCCACTTTCAGTTTCACACACATGAAGATGTGTTGGAAGACTTGCACCTTTATCTGTAGTCAATATTATGGATTGCTATAAAGATATGCTTTTAGTGTTGAAATCCTCACATTTAAGCCTGGTCAAAGATCTGCTGCATTGCACAGCGATGTTATTTTCCCCCATCTTTTGACAGACAGATGCAAGCACTCTTACCCCCCAGGTGTGCTGGTCTAACCACGGGGGAGGTCTTTACGGCATCCACAGGGAAGCGCACCATGACCCAACAAATCAGTCATTGTCAGTCTGGCATCTGTTGATTGAGAGGCTGCCTGGTTGGAATGGGGAGACCTTAACTCACCCCTAGCCATGTGTTTTGGGGAACAAAGTCGACAGAGTATCTGGAGTGATGTCCGCTTATAGAGGCACTGAGAGAATTTTTGTACTTACTGCTCAGGCTTGGGCAGGGGCACTGCAGGGGACAGGGGACCACATGGGGACAACGACTCCACCAGGCACCGGAGCAGGAGGGCATGCCACAACAGGTCCCACAACTAACCTAGTCTGACAGACTATTACTTCAAGCAGAAGGTCCCCATGCTTGCTGGTACGGGGGAAAAAATAGAAAGTAGGTTCAGTAAATTCAGTACAGGAAAGAAAGTGTGTGCATGTTGACATTTCCATCTGTCAGCGTTTGTGTTTCAGCTGTCATCTTTCCTTTTACCACGTTTTGCCTAAGCTTCAAAGAGGGATTATCAAATAATATTTCATTTGTTCAAATGTGCATGTATTAAAGGTACGTGTGTGTGTGTGTGTGTGTGTGTGTGTGTGTGTGTGTGTGTGTGGGTGTGTAGAGACTGATTTAAACTGATTTAAATGTTGTGTAAGTAAATGTGCTCAAGCAGCACTGACCCTCTTTTTCTCGCTAGATTGCACAACAAGCCAGCAGCACAGCTATAAAAGGTAATTTGATTAGACATTTTAAAGGAAATATTTGAAAATTGTAGTTTTTCTTCTCTAAACTTAAGATTTAAGGCCAGTGAGGGAAGAAGAATCCTCTACACTGGGAAACATTATCTGCTTGAAGTTTTAATTGAGTTGAAGTTTATTACAAGCATGTCATGAGGGGAGGGATCTTTTTTTTTTTTTTTTTAAATATTGTTATTTTGCACTTAAGGAAAAAGATCTGTAGATAAGTCCTACTGAATTTTTGAAAAGGGCAATGGAATTTTTTTTTGTCATAATGTTCATCCAAATTTGATTTGTACAGTTCACAGCCACCTCGTCTCTCTGCATTTTTTCCCTTTATTTCAGAAGTATAATTTTATTCATTCTGCACAAATAAGGATTAGCTTAGCCCACATAGTGCCATTACTGTAATTATTTAGACTAAATGCATTATTCATTGGTTGGTATCCACGGGGATCTTGCTCCTAAGCAAACTTGACCTTGGGAGATTCGAGGGTTCTGAGTTAATTTAATCACACTTTTATAAGCTCAGCCATATTCAGAGCCCTATTTCCCCCCATGTTTACTTCTGTCACAGTTTTATAGATGTAAAGACAGGCTCTCCCACCACACAACCCCCAACGCCTCCTCCACTTGCCCATGTGTCATACTCATCCACATCTTCATCCACCCCACACTAAAGCCCCCAAACCCACCCTATAGGCTGTGTCTTATGCGATCTTACAACTGTCTAGCTACATAATTGCCCCTCTGATTAAAAAGCCTCTGAAAACATCATATTATGTGACTTGGTGCATTACACCCAAACACACACACAAACACACTCGCACACAAAACAATCACACACACACACACATACACGCTCGCACACAAAACAATCACACACACACATGCACACACACACACACACGCACACGCACACAGGCATACACGCACACGCACACACCAGGGGTGTCAATCCCAAGTTCAGAAAGTAAAAACCCTGCCACTTTTTCCTTCTGGACGAAGTCCACACAGGTGACTTCACTGAGTAGCTGACCTACCTGTCTTAAGTGTTCATTACGATCAGCTGATTTAGAACTGGTTGGATCAAATTTGTGGCAGGGTTTTTACTTTCTGAAGCCGGGATTGACACACATACACATACACATACACAGTATACACACACACACATGCAACACCTACAATAATACATTAAGAGCATACAATTCATATTTTTTTAAGTCTGCCTTGCAGTGCTGAATTCCCCCATCAATCAGGTGATGCCCCACATAGCGCAGTGTTCTCAGAGTGTCAGCCACTGATGAGCGTGCACACAACCGCAGAAAGAGACATCCAGTCGTGCCTTAGAGAGCACACAACAGCCCTTTACAGATAATCAATTAACCTCAGTCCTCACAATAATGCCAGAAGTTTCTGTTCAAGTGCTGTATGACCAAAGGTCTTCAAGCAAAAACATTGCTGCTTTTTTAAGTTAATTGGAGCCATCGTTGCCCACGGGCTCATGCTCTGGCCGCTGTCGTCCTGTGGTCTGGACACTACGATCCTCCAAAACGGCCTATCCAACTCCAAAATCAATAGAGAGCTACAGATGCCAAGGGGCTTACTCATTTTCACCACTGTTGCCGTGGCAGTTGTGCTCTTTTTAGCTAGCCCCGTTAAAACCATCGTCGAGACTAAACAATGATTCAGCAGCAGGGGAGGCGTGTGTGTGTTGTTGTGTGTGTGTGTGTGTGTGTGTATGTGTGTGTGTGTGTGTGTGTATGTGTGTGTGTTTATGTGTGTGTATAATGGTGGGGTTAGGATGCCCCCTGAGGAGCTTATCATCTTCCAGAAACGGAACAGGAGTACTTACATCCCTCTCTCAAATCCCTCTGACAAATGTTTTGCTTTCGTCGCAAGCCATAATGAGTCTGAACATGCTCGCCTTGCATTACCTTCCAGAGGTGATGGTGGGGAGGGGTGGTGGTGGTGGTGGTGGTAGAGGGGGAGGGCTGTCAAGGTGGGTTGTATTGGGCGCTTTGTTTGAAAAATCCCCTGCTTCTGTTTCGAATCGATCAGTAGTTAAACCATAACTGCGCCTCCCTCAACCGTGTGGCGCGGCCACCTAATTGAGAGGGTGAGACTGATATATTCGATGTGTCTGGGAATTAGACAGGGGAGGGGGGCCACAGTCTGAGTGGGGCGGGTAGGCCGCTGTATGTGCATGAGAGAGAGGGAGAGGCAGAGAAGAAAAGCGCAGGTCAGAGCTGCGGCTATTGATTTCTCCCACATCCCAGCAACAAAAAAAAAAACAACACAGTTGCACCTATTTTTTTAATGGGGTCAAAAAGAATAACAGAAAGTAAGAGCGAGCAAGTGAGCAAGAGGGAGAGAGAGAGAAAGAGAGGGAGACATAGAAAGATAGAGAGAGAAATGAGAAGCACAGAGATCCATATATGTACTTGTGTTTCTTTTTTTAAAATGTACTCCCAGTGTGTCACCTTTAGCAAAGTTACCTGAGAAAGTTCCTCACCAGCGTACTCTAACCTTCCTAGTGGTGTTTTAAAATGAAGAAAAGCACATAAATGCCATGCAGAGTGACAAAACTACAGAGACATCTTTTTGCTGCAGCACAGAAAGCCATTAAGATGCCATACATTTTGCTCCATTACCTTTTCACATTTTATTAACTGAAAGCAATCAGGCATTACAAAGCCTGTGTAAACTTGTAATGGTTACCTTTAGCTGGTAGCTGACAGATGACACAAGATGCACAACAGAAAAACATGCTACGGTACATGGGAGGTAGATTGGAAATTAAAAAAATGAAAAAAAGAAAAAGAGAGAGGAAAAAATCGAATGAGGGGCATAACATGATAAAGTAGTCGCCCTGGCCTCAATAACCTTTATGAGCTGTAGGCCCAGCAGGCCATTCATCTTGTCCCTAACCATATTACCCAGCGTTTAGTGCCAAGCCAACCACAGGGGTGCGTTGCCACGGTGACCTTGTGTTCTGCCATTGCAGTGGCCAAATAGACGTCGCCGTTTCACGATACATTATCAGCTGCAACAAGGCTGGGGCACTCCAACCAAACGTTCTGCGCGAATCTGATTGCACTTCCTAACCCCCCCCCCCTTTTTTTCAAGCAGCCCTTGTGGCTCACTATTTTAGGGGAGAGTGCAGGAAGGTGCAGGGAGATGTAACCCATCTCATCTATATTTCTCCTGGCTCGGTGCACTGGGACAGCTGGAATCACCTGGAGACATCAAGGTGCGCATAGTAATACGTCAGGATGCATATTTCACTTTTTTGGTGTGTGTTTGTTTACTCTGTGTGTTTGGACACTTTTGATGTGCAAATTCCATAATGTTTACGTAAGTGCCTAATATAAAACAGCTATTCATGCTGGATGCATGGATATATTATGCTAGTCTTGAATACGCTTATCTTTGAATCAAGATAAACAACCAAGGATTGTATCTTGGCTCCTAGAGATTCGAAAATAGTGACTCACAGAGTGTAATAATGTTTACATAATGACACAAGTGGCCTGGAAAGACAAGATATATCTTATTTCGTTGAATGTGTGTGCCTCGAATAAGAGTCAAGGTCAGAGAGAGAGAGAAAGTGAAAGACAGAAGAGGAGAGAAGAGATCAGAACAGCAAAAGAGGAGAGGAAAGAAAAGGAGACACACGAAGGCAAGAGAAGAGAAGAGAAGAGAAGAGAAGAGAAGAGAAGAGAAGAGAAGAGAAGAGAAGAGAAGAGAAGAGAAGAGAAGATAAAGAGTGTATTTGTGTGAGGCTCGATGGCTCCTTGGCAGTCTATCTGAAAGCTAAACATTTAGCAGGTGGAAGCAAAAGGAGAGTTTAATTGAATCCAGGCCGGGGTCACACTGAGGTTTGCAATGCAGATAATTGAGCGCCGGCCCCCAGGTGTCTCCTGCTGTCTGCAGGCCCCTCTGCTCCTGACAACCCCGCCACTTCTCTTACCTCTCAGGCAGGGCAAGGCAGGGGGAGGGATGGAGGGGTGGGGAGGGGCTGCAGACAGTGGGTAAGGAAAGGTGGAGGGGAGGACGAAGGACAAGGACAAGATGGATTGATTGATGGAGGAGAAACAGAAAGAGGCCAGTAAAGAGGAAGAGACAAAGGGGGGTGGGGGGGCTAGTAACCAGATAGTGAGAGGCTGTGAGAAGGTGAGAGATGGTGAGGAAAGAGAGGGCATAAAAGAGAGAGGGAGAGAGAGAGGGAGAGTGAGAAAATTGGGAGAGAGGCTGAGACCTGACAGGGCAGAGAGCATGAGTGAGAGAGAGAAAGGTTAGAGAGAGAGAAAGAGAGGTAGACAGGGAGACAGATGCAGAGAAGGAGAAAGAGAAAAAGAGAGGGGGGGTGTAGGTGGGTGTATAACAGGTAGAAAGGGAGGTGAAAGGGCACGAGTAAGGGAGGGAAAAAACGAGAGAGAGAGAGAGAGAGAAGGAGAAAAAGAAAGAGAGAGAGAGAAGTGGGGCAGCTGACAGGCCCCATTTTTCAGCGGTGTGCTGTGCTGTGGTGTGTGTAGCATGGCTGCTGGAGGGGCCTGGTGCTCGGCTGAGGAACAGACTGCTCTCCTGCTGTACAGCTTTGTCAGCAGGAAAGAGCCGCGCCTGTCAGCCCGGGAAGGGTGAAGACTAACCCTCGCTGTCTCTCCCTCTCCTCCAATCTATCTCTCCTTCCTTCCTTCCTTCCTTCTCTCTCTCTCTCACTCTATCTCTCTCTCTAACACTCGCCACCTCTACCTCCGTCTCTCCTTCCTTACTTTTTGTTCACTCACTCTCTCTATCTATCCCTCTCCCTAACAGTCGCTGCCTCTACCTCTCCTCCACTCCATCTCTCCTTCCTTACTTCTCGTTCACTCACTCTACCTATCCCTCTCTCTAACACTCGCCGCCTCTACCTCTCCTCCACTCCGTCTCTTTCCTCCCTTCTTTCTCTCACTCACTCACTCTCTCTATCTATCTCCCTCCCTAACACTCGCCACCTCTACTTCTCCTCCACTCCATCTCTCCTTCCCTCGGACTCTCTATCTTTCTCTCTATTTCCCTCCTGCTCCTTTCCTCACACACCTGCACAGTTCAGTGGCAAGTTCAGTTTGTTTATTAACATGGCTCTTCAAATTATTTGCCTATAGTT
Organism: Coilia nasus; assembly: GCA_027475355.1. Lineage (NCBI taxonomy): Eukaryota > Metazoa > Chordata > Actinopteri > Clupeiformes > Engraulidae > Coilia > Coilia nasus. The sequence continues at coordinate 29,712,112 of CM050205.1, read as the reverse complement.
TTGTGTTATGACAGCAGAAGAGTAGGTATATTTTTCTCTTTGCAAAAGATAGCTAAGGGTAATTTCTTATAATCACTGCATTTACAGTCATGACATCCTTAATCTATGTCGGTCAGGCTCCTTTTAACACTTCATGTTTACTTACATTACATTTAGCTGACGCTCTTATCCAGAGCGACTTACAGATATTCACAGGGTTTCAGTTACAGTCCCTGGAGCAGTGTGGGGTTAGATGCCTTGCTCAAAGGCATCTCACCATGGGTACCAGCAACCTTCCGATCGCAAGACCATCTCCCTAACCGCTAGGCCACAGCTGCCTAAATAATGTTTTATGTTAATAATAATATAATAATGTTAAATAATCATTTCTTCATCAGACAATCAAGCAGGGAATTCTCTGTAGTGTCAGTCATCTAAGGCCTCTTTTCACTCACAATGTGTGTATGTGTGTGTGTTAGCGCCTCTGCCTGTCTGCTCATATGTGCGTTAGCATAGATTGTTGCCTCTCTATAGCCATGCACCAGGGGTTCTCAGTTGCTGGGATTCCTCTCTTGGAGCAGAGCCACTAAAGGCTGCCTTTGAATGACCCCCTCTTCTCTTTCAGATTCTCACTCTTCACACCTAACCTCTCATCTGTACTTCTACTTTTCCACTTGGCAACCCCTGCCACTTCTCTCTCACTTTCTCTTTCTCTCCCTCCCCCCTTCTCCCATTTCATCCAATTTGCCACCTGCTACAAGGGTTAATATGGAAAAGAAGAGGAGGGACCGGGCATGCACGAGCACCCACTCTCTCTTTCAAAAATGACATACACGTTTAGTCCCTTTCTCACACACTCTCACACCAACCCTTCTTTCTTTCTCCCTCTGTGCCTCTCTCTCTTTCTCTCTCACTCTCTCACTTTACTCTGACTCTCCCTCACACATACACGGACAAACACACACACACGTACACGTACGTGTACACGCACACACACACAGACACACAGGCGTAGACGTACACGTACACACACACACACACACACACACACACACACACACGAACAGTAAGTCTCTCTCCCGCTATGTCTCTCTGTCTCTGTTTTTCTGTCTTTGTCACTCTCACTTTCTCTCTCTCTTTTCTCTTTATTTTCTCTTTATTTCTCTTTTGTCTCTGACATGCAAAGACACAAACACACTCACGTCCACTTGTTGATGTATTAACGCTTGTTTCTGTCGACACCAGGGGCGTGGCCACGTGGGGGCCAGGGGGGGTCATGGCCGCCACTGGTCAGAGGATGGCCACCCCGCTGGCCCCCCCTACGGACCCACCCTTTGCCTACTTGAACTTAATATTTTGCCCTTACGATGAAAGCTTACTAGCTCGACAGATAGTTAAACAAAGTCAGCCAACAATAAGAAGTCTACCTACCGCTTCCATTGTTAGCCTTCTGGGACAAACGATAAAAAATAGTTAAACTCTGAATGCAACAGGCTAAATCAATTTTGCTCCTCAGTACACATACCAACTTGGTATGATGTTTTAACATGCTAATTTTCATTTTACACCGAAGTTCTCCTTTAATGCAACTCTTTCCAGTCTCCCATAGTCAGGCAACTACTTAACTACGGCAAGCCTACAAGGACAAAATTCACTACAATTCTTGCAGGTGAAGAAGGTTATTTGTGAAACTTGGGGAATTAAAAAACTGTCTGCAGAGTTCATCTCGATGAGAAATTGTATAGTCAACAAATATGGATACAAGACGATTTCTGAAGCATCTTAAAAGTAGGCTAACCCTGCTGCTAATGTAAGTAATATGCTAAACTTAACATTTTCAGGTTAACTCCCTCACGTTTTGGTTCACGTTATAATCATGCAATTGACTCAACAAGATACCAAGGCTAAGTTAACCTTTAGACACGTATCCACTGGTGGGCTCGGTCTACTTCTTCATTTAGAAGTTGCTAAACGTAGCCTACGTCTTATTTCTGAAGTTATTTTTTCCAAATTTTCTTCGGCATGCCATGCAGTGCATCAAACGACCTGATATTTCCATTCATAAGAAATATCATAGCAAAAGACCTTATTAAGCAGTAGGTACATGTTAAGGCATAACTATGACAGAAGCACATAGGAAACCATTTTATTTCCACAGTTGAGTTGTGTATGATACCATGCCATTGAACTGTTTTTATCAGCCAAATACGTGATATCAGCTTTGTCGCAAATTATTTGTTTAGCCTGAAAGCAAAGTTAATGACCATCAATATCACAAATGCTTTTAACCAATTTTAACTTTAGCAAGTGCAAAAATACATGGAATTTGACACAGTTTTTTTCGAATAGTTTTCTAATCATCCGTGCCTTTTGCTCCATAAAAAAAGAGGTAAAAAGAGGTCTTAAGGCGTGCGATGGGCATATGGAGAAAACACTGGACATTTCCAGAAAACAGGATACCAAATCTAGCTAATTAAAAAATTTACGGGGGAGGACCCCCCGGACCCCCAGACCACATTCGTCAAAACATGGCCACGCCTTCAGTAACGCTGGCCACTCTTTTGCCACCCCATGTAAAAAAGTCTGGCTACGCCCCTGGTCAACACACATCGGTCAACACCTCCAAAGGTCACTATTTTGAATCCTGAACTCCACTAGTCTACCATCATCATCATCACCATCATCATCATCATCATCATCATCATCACCATTATCACTCCAACTGCTATGCTATGGGCAAGAGTCTAGAAACTGATAAATGAGTAATTAACTACTCTGCATTTAACAGGAGCGGATGCTGCCATGCAAGGAAAAAGTCCTCCCCCTTCTCCTCCTCCGAAATGATGTCTCACTTAACGGGTCTGATTTGATGAGCTTTTAATTAAGCATTATCTATCAGTGTTAATTAAGCGCAAAGCACAGTATCAGTGCTGCTGTCACTCTCTGTGGCAGAACAACGCCTTTGTATGAGGGGATTTGAGGCCTAATTAGAAGCCGGATAGGCCATTGATCTGAAGCACTCTACTGTACTCGCTTTGTTCTGCTGGTGAGAAGGCCTTTACCGACCTCTACATTCCATCTTCAGGACTATACACACACACACACAGACACACACACACACATACACACACTGGCCCAGACACACACACAGGTACACACACTGACACAGACACAGGGACACACACACTGACAGTCTTACACACTGACACACACACACACACACACAGATACACACACTGATACAGACACACCGACACACACACTGACACTCTTACACACAGACACACACACACACACACACACACACACACACACACACACACACACACACACACACACACACACACACACACACAGGCGGTCAGTGAATGAGACCAGTTAATTGGAGAGGGCCATAGAGGATTCAATATAAATTTAATCAAAGGGGACATGAAAGGCCTTAAGCCCTTGAAGTGAGGTGCGGGAAAAGCTATTGTGCAAAAAAAAATCCCATTGCCTTCATTTATTGGCGTGGGAGCCTCGCTGAAGCATTTGGCTCAACTGTCACTTCTAAGTCCTCGCTCAACTTAAAGCTGTAGTTGTTTCTTATGTAATTGCTGTGGCAAACTCATCTAATAGTACAGAGAGACAACACTAGTGAAAATACATCTTGTATTTACACGATTCAATTGGAGAGCCATCCAAGTACATACACTACTGTGGTGCAAGACTGTGCGTAAACTGTTAGTGTGTGAGCATGCACACCTACTACTGTGTGAGACTGTGAGAGTGTACGTTACTGTGTGAGGGTGTGTTGCATGTACCAGTGTGTGAGAGTGTCAACAGCTGATTGTGTGTCTCCTACTAGTGTGTGGGTGTGTATGAAACAGTTAGTGTGTGAAAGAGTTAGTGTTTGCGTGAGTGTCTGTAAATTGATATTGTAGGGTATATGTTAGCTGCTGTTGTGTTCAAGTATATGTGAGCTGCCCCATGTATTATATGAAAATGTTAATTAGAATTGTGTATAACACTGTGTGTCAACAGCTAGTGTGTGAGAAGGTATACTAACATCTGTTGTGCGAGAGCATGTGTTAAGCATGTGGGATAACTGATGTTGTGAGAACTGACTGTCGTCCTTTTACAGTGAATGTGTGCAGACATGTGGAAGCTGAAATTGGAAATGTCTCAGCTGTGTGTGTGTGTGTGTTTGAGTGTGTGTGTGTGTGTGTATGTGTGTGTGTGTGTGTGTTCCGGGGTCACTATGGCATCTTTACCCTTGGTGGTGGTGGTGGAGGTGATTTGGATGTTGGTGGGGATTGTGGGAGATGGGAGCGGGGACGTGGGGGGCTGAGGGGGTGGGGTGGTCCACTGCAACCATCCGCACAGGCGTGGGCAATCACACACACAAAGTGGGACAAGGACATGAGATGACAAACTGGTTCCTGTCATTGTGGCCCTTTTGGGAGGTGTGCGCACACACAGACACAGACACACACACACACACACACACAGACACACACACACACACACACACACACACACACACACACACAGCCACACAAAGACACACACACACACACACACACACACACACACACACACACACACACACACACACACACACGCGGTGCACACATTACACAGACTGTATGTGAGGAGGAGCAGCTAAGGGATAAGAAATGTATCACTCACACATATACACACATATACACACTCACACATATACACACAGCACAGATAGAACTCACCATCCCTCCTGCAAAGCACACACACACAAACGCACACACACACGCAATTCATGGGCATAAAACACATACATGCATGTATAAGTGGGCAGACATTCAGAAAAGGAGGTGTTTGTCCTAAATGAGGACTAAAACATTCACCAACAAATAAGCTCAAGGCAATACTTAACATGTTTCATGAACTACACTTAATTACCCGGGTGTTCGGAGAACACAGATATAATTAGCTTACTGTGCAGCCTGCCCCACCCCTCTTTAATTACCCACAATGTCGGATAGTTAACGTAGCAATGCGGGTTAACACCGCAGTTTTCCGCAGCTGGGAAAAAAGAATCCCCTTCCATGATAAAGAAGGAGGTAATTAATGCTTCTGTGGTAATGGACCAAATTATATCTAGATGCTTTTAAGTTTACCTTTCCTCATGCATAATGTGAGCTAAATGGAGTCAGCAAGGATAGATGTTTAAAGGGGTGCTAAGGCACATTCATAAGGGTTCAAGGTTGAGTCTGGCCCAAGCCATGTACTGTTTTTTCTTTACTACTCGCTTCCTGTCTATATAAATCTGATTAAAGGCATTTAAAAAGGCCCCAAAATACTTACACATGTACACATTTGTGGGTACAAAGCTGTGTCTGTAAAACTTAGTACCATGGACAGCGACACTGCATGGGCATTGTGCCTGATAAAACTGAAACTCAGTGCCATGGACAGTGACAAAACAAGGGCGTTTTGTTTGGCCATATACTGTGTGCCAGACAGACAGCTTTATCCTATTACATGACTTAAAACAGAAAATCAGTCACAAACCAGGTGGATTTTATTGTATGTAAAATGGGCAAGGAGAAATGCTGGACTAGAGGAAGCTGGCACAAAGATAGTAGACTACAGATATATGTATATACATTATATATCATGCCAAGCTGAGCAGGAATTGTTTAATCATTGTGATGTATATATATATGGATTGAACTATGATATTTATACAGTCAAATCCAGTATTTGTTCAGTGAAGCCTGATGTTTATTGAATCAACTCTGGTATTTGTACAGTCAAGTCCAATACTTGCTATAATATACACAATATAAACAGAGATTTATATACATTTACTTTGCAAGAATTGTTCATGACAGGTCTGTCCTTGCATGTTTGTTTTTTCAAATCCTATAACCAAATCTTATATATAAATGCCTGCGATTGGACACTTGGTTAAACTTTATTGTTCCAGTAGTTGCAGTGCCAATGCACAGTTACTTTCAAGAACTAAACCAGTCCCAGGTATATTTGCTCCCTTTTTTGTGAATATAACACTTAGTATGAGAATCTTTAAAACACCTCATGCATCCCTTGAGTATCACGCGTGCATCTGATGCAGTACGACAGGGTCTGCTTTCATCTTCACACTCTGTTCTCTGGGGAGGAAAGCTGGTGGTCTCGTGTGCTGTTGTCTGCGTTGTCATCTATGTTATTTTCACAAAAATAAACTCCAAAGGAAAAAAAAACACACAAACTTAAAAAAAAATTGCACTCATGCGTGTCGTTTGAGTGTCGTTTGACATGCCAGCCAAAACTGGGAAGCAGCATGCATTTAGGCTGATGTGAAGAAGCATTTTTTTGCAATTTAGTCCAATGGTGAGAGTTTTAAATATTTTTGTAAGTTATTTTTTCATGATTATATTTTTTCCCAGCACATTGCACCCGCGAAGGGACGGAGATTGGCTAGGCTTCAGTGAACTGTGCTATTAGACTCTCAGGTCACAGTCAGTTTGGCCTTGCAAGTTGAACCTTACAAGTTGAACCAAAAGCGCACATGGGAACACAAAGACACTTTCATGGGAGCACACTACATACACTACACTAAATTACAAAATCATGTGTGTGCACACAGACACACACACACAAACGCACATACACACACATACACAAACACGCACACACTCCTACACATACATGCACATATGCATTTATATGGAACCCACACACAGTACACACACACACACACACACACACGTTTTGTGCTGTCCTTGCAGAGATACAGTGGCCCAAGCTTTGGAGCAGATGTCTGAGTGTGTGAGAGCAAATGCAGGAACAGTCGGAGACAGAACGGGCAAATGTGAGAGACGTGTCCTCGCGGCTCGCTGTACCGCACTGCCTTCTGCCGTGCCCGCCTGCCTTCACCAGCTGGCCGGTTTGGTGAGCAGGGCTCGGGCTCGGGCTCTGGTTAGGCTCCGTGAGCACATGACAGATGTGTGCTCATAAGGTGACAGCTCGCATGGCTCCCAGGATCAATGGCTTGTCAATAAGCCATTTCGCAGCAGGAGCAATAGGTAGGTGTGTGTGTGTGTGTGTGTGTGTGTGTGTGTGTGTGTGTGTGTGTGTGTGTGTGTGTGTGTGTGTGTGTATCTGTGTGTGTGTGCGTGCCTGTGTGTATGTGTGTGTGTGTGTACATACATGTGTTCATGTGTGTGTCTCTGTGTGTGTGTGTACGTACGTGCGTTCATCTGTGCGTGTTAGTATGTGAGTCTGTGTGTGTATGTATGTGTGTCACTGTGAGTATGTGTGTGTGTGTGTGTGCGGGTGTGGGAGGACTGAAGGTTGGAAATAAAAAGAGAAAGAGAAAGACTGAAATGGAGAGAGGGCACAGGGAGACTTGGGGAGAGAGAAGACAGGGACGAGAACGCATCTGAACTAATTGTTTGCAATGCTTAAGCCCACGCCAATCAAGTGGCACCGAGTGGAACAGGGCTTGTGGGAAAAGGAGAGAGAGAGTAGGATGAAAAATGGTCATGAGGGGACTGGGAAAGAAAGTTAGAGAGAGAGAAATGAGGAGGAGAATTAAAGAAAAGAAGGAAAGAGCAGTGATAGAGAAATAGAGAAGTGAGTTAAAGAATGGTAGAGAAAGCAGAGGAAAAGATAAAGCCAGTGAGTATGAGAGAGAGAGAGAGAGAGAGAGAGAGAGAGAGAGAAAGGGAGAAGAAGAGGCTGGTTGTCAGACCCAATCTTATCACAGACAGATCCCACTGTCTCAGCTGCACAAATGACGGCCTGCAAAGACAGATGGATTTTAAAAAGCTGTCACGGCGACGTGCTAAATTAAATCTATTCTGATAGAGCGCTGAGTGACAGGCGCTGACCCTGCCAGGATAAAGTGAGGTGGGCAGCGGCGAGGAGGAGGAGGAATGAGGGATTTGAGACACGATGGAGCTTGAACAGGTATGGCAAAAGGTTCGGCTTCATTGAGAACAATCCCTCACATCGCTTTCTCCCTTTCTTCATCTCCTGCCCCTCTCTCTCTCTCTCTCTCTCTCTCTCCCCCATCTCTCTCTCTCTTAAAATGAGCAGGGTAAAGACAGATGACTCCCACTTCATCTTAAGTGTGGAGTTGGGCGTATATGATGACAAGCATGAAGATGGAAGGCCTTCCTTCTAAGGTTTATTCATCAAAGAGCTGTGGCATAGAATTTCCCAACAAACTACCCTTCAGGGCGGTGAGATGCCTAAAGTTCAGGAAGTGCTCTCAGTGTGTAGTGAGGCTCTTCATGTATACTGGCGCTATGGTGTTGTGTTTTTCTGGGTTTGTCTAACATTTCTAACAATTTTGGGCACCAAATATTGATAGATTCAAAAGCACAAAATATGACATCGGCTACAAAATTTGGTCATTAATTTAAAATGCCGCTGCTCTTTAAAATCATTTTAGCTGCCCCATTTTAAATGCCCCCATTTTGAATAGGGCAGCTGTGGCCTAATGGTTAGGGAGTTGGTGTTGAGGTCAAAGGGGCACAGATTCGAGTCCTGTGACAGTAGGAAGAGTATGGGTGGGCAGGTAAATAACCAGTGCTCTCCTGCGCCCTCATCCATGGCTGAAGTGCCCTTGAGCTAGGCATGTAACTGCACATTGCTCCAGGGACTGTACCTTGTAAAATAACTGTAAGTTGCTCTGGATATAAGCATTAGCTAAATGTAATCACTTCAGGTGGGATGGTGAAGTGTTTCCAAGGAAACACTGAAAATGAACATGTCCATCATCAAGTTCTTAGGCTTCTTTTAAAACTCTTCTGACTTTTAACAATTAGCTCCACCAGAGACACAGTACTTGTCTTTGCCACCAGCAATTCATTTGCACCTTTTCACTGCCTATTTTAGGCTTATAATGTGTTTGGAGGCACACCAGAGCCCTCTTATCAGCCTCTCAATGAAATGTGTGTGATACTCACTGCAGCAGGTTTCAGGTGTGACACCTAATGACTCATCACAGATGTTTTAATGTGCTACAGACACCAGTATGACAATACCCTCTTATGCATTATTGAGTTCAGTGCATTATCTGTTAAATGTACTGTGATGCACATTAGGTATTTGATAATGGGCAGTTACGGGAAGCTTTATACATCTTTATGACTGGGGTTAATAAAGATAACACATAATGTTATCAATAGTAGGTCTTTATGGGGTGTTTTATTTTATACAATGATTGTAGGCACAGACATTATGGGTTTTTCAGACAGACTCTATGTTGTATGTAGGACACAGTGCTGTTGAGCTCGATTAGTGGTCATTATTATAATGTGACTGGGAAGGAGGGAAGGAGGAGCGGTCCTGCAGATGTCCAGTTTTTCTTCAAATTGAATGCTGATTTGTGTGGAGTAGGAAAGGAGTCCCTCTGGTGATAATGCTGATTTAGCTGGCGAATCCTCTTGGTTGTGTGTATGTGTGTGTGTGTGTGTGTGTGTGTGTGTGTGTGTGTGTGTGTGTGTGTGTGTGTGTGTGTATTTGTGTGTGTGTGTGTATGAGTGTGTGTTTGTGTGTGTGTGTGAACATGACTGCACACCAACACGGTCGGGACACCATGAGCGGTGGGAACCTGAATCTTAGTCCCCAGAGGCACAACCATTGCACATGATAGAAAACGCCATTTTAACATGTCTGGTGGGGTTCCCCTGAAAATGCCCCTAGGTCCCGACGGGGTACATTTCACCGGACAAAAAGTGTGTGTGTGTGGAGTGTGTTTCAGAGTGCGCCCCCATGTGGTCAGTACTGGGACAAGTGTGTGTGAGCTGTGTGTTGACCAGACACATCAGGTCCCCACCACACTTACCACGCCCCCATAAACAAAAGACACCTCCCACAAACAATAAACCATGTGGGGGTTTCCTGTATCCAGAAGATGTTTATAGCATTGTGTGTTTACCTGACATGTAAGGTCCCCACCGCGACTATCTCCCCATCCCCCATTCCACCCACTAATAAAACCATCTTACCATCTGAAGGCGTGATGTATAGAGAAGAAGATTCCAGCACTGTGTGCTGACTCCTGACCTGACATATCAGGTCCCCACCCCAACCACACATCTTCCAATGAACTGTTTGAGATGTGTGTTTTCACCTGACATATGTCCCCACCACATCCACCTATAAACCACTAACAGATGACCTACAGTCCTGCTGAATTTGAAAAAGGTTTCAAGTAGCGTATTCTATGTGCACGCGACATGTAAGGTCCCCATCGCATTTACCCCTTCCCCACTGGTAAAGTGTACCGGTTGATGACGGGAATGGTGAGATGTGTGTTTTCACCTGACATATTAGGTCCCCACCACAACCACCCATCCCCCACTGGCAACAGACCACCTAAAAGCTTGATAAATCTAGAAGAGATTTCATGTAGCGTACAGTGTGTGCACTTTACATGTAGGGTCCCCACCCCATCTACCTCTCCCCCATTGATAAAGTGGAACTGCAACTGATGGCATCTAAAAAAAAACCCTATCTGAGCCTCTTTCATGGGGCTAAAACTATTTCAGATGATAGCTACCCTCCCCTCCCCAAACTTCCTCACACATACATACCTCCTCCTGCCCCTTCCCCTTCCTCCTTCAGCGTCGCTCTCACCCCACCCAACCTTGCTAGTACGCTTAAAAATTTGGTCTGCTGATCTGTTCTTTTTCTGTGTTTATGGGCCCCAGCCTTACAAAAGGGTGTAAAAAATGATAGATGGAGGAATGAGCAATGGAGAGAGAGAAAGAGAGAGAGATGGGTGGGGTGTTAGTTATCGAGCTAAACAAACATTTAAGAAGCGATGGAAATGAGGAGCCATTTAGATAAAAGCAGTTTGAAACACATGCACACACGTGCACACACACACACACACACACACATGCATGCACACAAGCACTCAAAACAGTCACAGAGCAGAGTAGTGAAAAGAGTCACGTAATTGCAAACTCTCAAAGGCATATAAACACACACATACACACACACCCACTCATAGGGCTGTCAGAGTTGTTATACAGTAATTTTGCCAAAGCACAAGCACAGTGTAAGGACTTTGAGTGGCTCATTGAGGATGCTGTCTGTGGCTCAGGTTATAAAGCTCACAGATAGAGGCATCGCAGAGAGACACACGGCAGCCAATCAAAATTCATGATAGTGGCTAATATGGAGAGCATACCTGCATGCAGAGCAACTCTCTGTTCTGGATAAGGACAGATGGATGGCCATATAGCCTTGCTAATGTTTACAATTGAAATGGAATGTGTGGACACATCGCATTTTGAGATAAAAGCCAAAAATGAAAATAAAAGCAACAATGTAAGCATAGCATGAAGTTCTACCAGGAAGACGTAATGCGTGTCATCAATTAGCTGTCGTCCAATCAGCATGTAACATCTGTCTTTACGTCATCTTACCTACCTGCTTTGCTGCTCACAGGTGTATTCCGCCATTCGCCCTCCTCCCTCCCCAGCATCCATCCAAGGGTCCTGTCCGTGTCCAGTGGGTCCTGACGATGATATCTAATCCGGCATGCCTCTTGATCGATCTTTTGATGTCTCTTCTACATCTGCCTCTTCACTGGCCTCCCGATGTCTCCTCTACCTCTGCATCTCCACTGATCGACCTCGGATTTCTTGGTCTCCTCCTTATCCTTCCGGATCCCTCCATTATACTCACTCGGGATTCCAGCTAAAGCCCCTCCATGAACAGTTCAATTCTCTGCCACATACATTGGGGTGGCACTGCTTTGTTCCTGGATGTTGGATTTCCTGTCACCTGAGCGACAACCTGGATTCTATCAGCTCATTGAGCTCCAGTTTAGCCTCAGGCAGTTAGGCTTTCCCCCTAGAGATGTGGTTCTGCCCAAGGTTTCTTCCTCATAAAGAATATTTAGGGAGTTTTTCCTTGCCCCGGTGCTCCGGGGGGACCCAGGGTTGTGCTCTTGAAATCCTCTGTTGCCCTTTTCAATGCATTATGTATCGTGTTCAATGTTTTGTTATGCATCATATGTTTCTGAAAGTTCATTGTCCACCTTTTGATCACCACCAGTGGGTCCTTGTCCTTTTGTCAGGGGGTTTTACTATTATGCCCTGCCACTACTACAGTCAGCATCTATTCAGTTTTCATGTTTTATTGATCAGGACAAAGGACAGGACCTATGCCAAAGTTTTGTTGTGCCATATCATTACATGTAATCAAATAAATTATCGTTATGTTACCATATACTCAAAGTCTTTCTGGTTGAAATAAGAAACTCTGATGTAAGACTGGATTAAGTGTAGTTGATGAAATAGGCAACATGATGGATCCCCCTAAGTTGATGAATGTGTTTTTGTGGTTGACCTTTAAAATAGTAACTTTGGAAGCTGATTCAATATTAACTTGTGCAGGTTAATAAATTCCACTGTATCCAGATAAGTACAGATGCATGTACAAAGTCCAATTAAGGGAGCAGATCAAGGCTGTTAATTACCTGTTACTTACCAACTGAGCCCTAAACTTGACATGCTGTTCACATAAGCATGTCAAGGAAGTGTCGCCTCTGGTTATTAATCACCATGAGTGTCAACAGACATCCCCCTTGTCATTTAATCACAGATGACAACCATTGGATAACCATAATCTTTTATGATTTGGTACTTAATTTTTAAACACCTGATCGTATAATGATTAAGGTGCAAGCAAACCACCCCCTATAAATGTGGCCCCTAGATGTCACATGCTTATGATTCGCACTGTATCAAGCTTGTCAGGATAAATTGTTATTGACCCTTACATGCCACTAGTGCATGAGTGAACACACCGACTGTCCTGTCTGCAGGTATTATGGTCGGTGCTCATGGCAGGCTTTCACTGGTGTGACATGTTTGCTTAATGTGCTTAGTGTATGTTACAACAAACCTTACAAAACATATATTTTTAAGCAGTGTGGCATTCAATTCACTTTAAGCACACAGGTGTGAGAAAACATTTCCAATGCACTTGTGAATCATTAGTGAAAAGGCCTTGAAACAGATGTCCGAAAGGAGGAGAGGCAATGCCCTGAGAGCATCATTTTGCATCATATGCTCTCAGCAAGATCTACAATAAAAGGTGAATATGTGAATATTTAGAGTCCTCATGTGTAAATGAACATGAGGTATATAAGGCTTCCTGTATTTTTTGCTGACATCAAAGAGAAGTCAAAAGAGTCGTGTTATCACAGATATATTTTGAAAAGTTTCGAACTGTGTTACAAAAACCTGACGTTTACTTTCTTATACAAGTAAAATGAGATGAAGTAATGATTTTTTTTTTCAGAACTACCAACCCTAGCTATCTACTTTACAGAGTTGGTTATGCAGAACCGAATTTGGTAAAACTTTGTATTGCGTAATGCTATTGGAATGCTGAATTGGACATACTGGACACAAGATAACTCATTATTAACAAAACATTATGACCTTGCACATGAAAGACAGTACTGTACATTCAAAGCAAGAGCGAGACATGGAAGGAGAAAAAATGGTAAAACTGGAAAGATTGATAGACTGTCTTTTGGTGTCACATTATGGCAGTAGCACATAGCAAAGCAAACGTCAACAAAGATTTTACCCTTTGCTCTTTACCATGAGTTTTTAATTTTCAGTGTGTACTGGAGCGTGGAGAAACTTTGTCCGTTTGCAGTTAGTAAGGCTAACATCATAAACCTGTGCCTCAGAGTACAGGCCATGTACCTGTCTGTCCATTATGTAAGGGATAATGGACGACACGGTGTTCGTATATCAGAAAGTTGATGCACGTTCGAGGTGGTACGAAGTGGAGTGGCCCATATATGCCACATTGATACATAAGCATGATACAGTCGGAAAGCAGGGACTACTTTATAGGTGTGCTTATATTGAAAATGAATCACCATTCTAAAGAACGCATCATAATGTGAAATTGAAAAAAGCCATGGTATAATAATATATATGGCAGCCCCAGAGTTTAAAATAGGCTTCCCTCTCAAACACACCCCACAGCTACTACAAAACTGCACTACACTGGCTTACAAAAGGTTTGTGTTCAAGGGTGAAATATGTCTCATAGTACAATGCTTGTAGAAGTTATCTTGTGGCTAACAAGTCAGAACAACTCATAACGCCTTCCTGTTGAATGGTTTAATCTGGTTAATGCTGTAATTGTTTTCACTCTCTGTCCTCACTCTCTATTCTTGTCATGTGGGAGGTTAATAATTATCGCGCATGATCCTAAGCAGCTAATGGAAAATGGACTTTCCTCAGAAGCACTTATTTCTTCAGAAAATGTTTTATTGCACACACACACACACACACACGCACACACACACACGCACACACACACGCACACACACACACACACACACACACACACACACACACACACACACACACACACACACACACACACACACACAGAGAGAGAAAGAGAGAGAGAAAAACAAACTCAGACTGGGAAAGAGGAAAGAGGAAAAGCTCATCTTTTTACTCAACCAAGAATATAAGTCTCCAGAGAAATTTCTTGGAAATTTTCTTTTTTTTTTTCCAGGTGTAATTACACACTCTTCTCAAGGGCTGATTTGCATATAGGTCAGTCTTAGACCTACATGAATTTTAATAAGTGCACTATGCGTTGATGATTTTTGGTTGCTTAGTTAGGCATCCTGAAGGGGCTCCTCACATTAATGCAATTCACCTTGTCAGGGTGCTTTTGTGCGAGGAACCTCATTATTGCCCAGCACCTGAGCCCTGATGGCTGAGCGTGTGCAGCCCACAGAGCAGGAGTCCTTCCTGACAGGCTACTTCCTGACAAAATTTAAACAAGATCAGACAGACAACTGGCAGACCCTTGGAAACATCTCACAATCCTGAAGAGAGGGATAACAAAATTCAACCTTCCAGCAGATTTGGATGCGGATTGTCATGTAGTGAGGCTGAGATGGTGCAATTGTAAGACAATATAAAGTAAACAGTCAGACAAGCAGTTTTGAAGAAAGTGTATGAACACACACACACACACACACACACACACACACACACACACACACACACACACACACACACACACACACACACACATTAAATTAAAATAACCATATAGTATATATTTTTCTTAATATAGTGGGAAGTGGGGTAATACATTCTTAAGATGGATGCAGTGTGTATTCATTCTGTGACAGTGTGATTCTGCGATTCTGAATTTCTCTGCAGGTTTAATTTCTCTTGTGTATTATAAACATGCTTTTTAGCAGTCATACACTCCCAATGTTTCCTTCTGTGGAAGTCCTACTAACACAGGAATTGGCCCTATTTAAATTGCCTTTACAATAACAAAGCTGTCAACAGAATATCAAAACAAAGCTCTCTTGGCCTGTGCCTCTGGGTTGGACTTGCCTTAAGCAATCCCTAAGGTTGTATACAATTTTCAGGCCCTGTCTTAAAGTGAAGAGACATTAGCACAGCTGAACTTTTGCACTTTCTGAATAAGATATCTACGTGGTAACTCAGCTTAATGATTGAGCTTAAACAGGCTGTCAGCAGGAAAGCAAAATATCTCGAAGGTGATTTCATTACCTTTGGCTGGACCTCATCTCTTGTGACTTGTGGACTCACCCATCTGTGTCATCACAGACTCACAGTTGCCATGGGTTAGTTAATTGCTAATTACTGAATAAGCCCCTAATGCTAGGCACAATCTATTATTATGACTTGCCATACATTACTAAACTATCCATGCAATCAAAACAAAGCTATAACACAGAGCACAATATGAAGAGGCTTTTGTTCGATCTCTATTCCCTGTTTGCTGTGTGCACTGTCACTGAAGTTAAAACGACCTTATTACTGAGCCAATTCTGTGCACAAACTACGTGGTTCCATAAGCACATTTCTTTACAATGACTCACTGCATGGTCATAACAATTTCAGAGCAGAATTGTATCATCACTGAGCATGTCAATGCAAATTTAAATGCCAATTTAAAGCATGTTGATTTTATTCCCAGAGACAACTTGAATGCCTAATGAATGTTCCACCATGCTGTTATATTTGCCTACATTTGTGTTCCGTGCTGAAAAAAAAAAAAGCCATGGAGAGCAGCCTGACAGGAATCTTATGATCAATGCAAAGCAGGGACACAGTGACTCAGTGGCTGTACCATGCTGCAATATGCACCAGCTAGAAATGTTGAGCAGTCAGAACACATGACACATACGGAATGGAGCCATGTTTTATCTATAGATACAACATTATTCAAAGACGTGGATACCATGCACAATGTTTAACACAGGGCAGGATGCAAAGAAATGATGTAGTGAAAAATGACTCTTTTCCTCTGAGCATGTGCAGGTGGATAATAAAGTCATGACAGGTTTCTGGACCTCACACTGTTTGTGGTGAGGCAAACATTTCACTCCAGCCAGTTTCCCAGAGAGCGAGAGGAGGGAGGGAAAAGGGACTGATCACTCAAGGCAAAGCCTCGGGCAGATTGCATGCTTGGGCACCAGCTATCATTACAGCTCCATCAGAGTTGGTGGTTACACCATCCGCAAGGTCAACAGTGTTTGTTTTCAGAAAGCCATGGGGGTAGGGAATTAGCCGTAGCTGTTCCTGGACACACAGCGATGGTTGGACGGTCAGAGGTCAGAGGAAGGTCAAGAAGGCCTCTGACCAGCTCCGTGTGTGCCATTACAAGAGCCCTGAGGGGGAGTGATAATGGGAGTTGGAGGACGACAGAGAAAACCTCGGGAGGATTCTAGACAATTTCAGATCATTTGTCCGAGGGAAAATCAACCATGACAAACATGATGGCCCCAGAGGCTATCAAGTTTTTTGGTAAACAAACTTCATGTTCCTCTTCAGGGAGTCAAGGACTCCTTCCTCTTCACTCTTGTGTTCTGTTGTGTTCTGACTGGAAAGAAATTACTGCTGGCTGTAATTATTTTGGTCATTCACAGCAAGTGAGAATCCGGCTGCGTAGATGCGTTCTATAAGGCTATCCATGGCCATTAGGACACAGGCAGGCACACTGATGATAGGGGTCAAAGATAGTCTTTTCACTCCCACAAGCTCTATAGAAACCCCTCAGGCTGCTATCTCAGTGCAGCATGGCAGCACCATGGCAATCCCTGCTTGTTCCAGCGTACAACCCACACACTCGAGGGAAAGAGAAATGTTCTGTATAAAGAGACTCTTGTCTTTGGCTAAAGTTTAAGTGCCAAAGGGTCTTTGAAGGGAACCAGAGATTGTTCAGTTTGAATTTAATGCTATGGGAGAAGTTGCAAAATATCTGGAACATTTGGTTTCATAACAACCTCAGTAGTGATCCTTTAACATCTTTTCATTAGTTTACTAAATTGTGGCATCATCTGCTAAGATCTGGTTTGTTTTGCCTGCATTGAGGAATAAAAGTCATAGATAAAACCTTTACACACAACACAAAACAGTAGTGAACAGTAATCAAAAAAATAAATAGATTTTTCTTAGCTGACACGGAGAAGACAGTGCAATTTATCTTACATAAAGATAAATCAGTATCGTTGGCTTGCATCATTTCAGTTGATGAGTAAACAAATCCAAATTCAAGAGAAAAAACTGTCTCTAACCAGGCCATGCATACAGCACCCACAGCAATACAAAAGTCCCTTAGATCTATACTTATTCTTATAAATGAATTATTTTTTCTTTTGTGTTGCAATACAATAACCCATTATGACATGTGGAGGTTATACAGACAAATACTGGGTCTTTATGGTGCCTATTATGACGTTCAGTAGCATTAAACTGACATGTTTATTTTTGTGAAGAGAAAACTAAAGAATTTCTGCAGCCTTTAAGTGTGCACCACTTTCTTCACGACACCAAGGTTCTATTTAATGTTAGTAAGCTTAGACTCCATGGCCCTTTATGCGTTTCCTTGTTTTTCCCCTTTCATAGCACATAATATGGCAGACTTTAAAAGTGGTACAAATGAAAGAAAAAAAGGACCAAAAGAAGAGGAACACCTCTGACAAGGTTACTACTATATCAAGCTCTGCCTGGGAATCTGTTTTAGCTGTACCGTACTGTACCATTATGTTCCTGTTCCATTGATTCTAGATCTATCCAATCTGGATTTTTATTTAGCAAATGCAAAGTCCTCAAGCCTGGCACCTCTTGATCTGCAGTGTAAAAATTGACCAGCTCTCCATTTAGTCTTTGGAGATGGCAGGCTTCAATAATGTGCTCCATGGTCTGCCCCCCTCCACAGGCACACAGTGGGCTTGGCCTGCTCCCCCACCTACGGAGGCTGGCCAGGCAAGGGCCCTGACCAGTCCTGAATCTGTTTAGGGTAGCCCACTGTCTCTTTGGGAGGTTAATGCCAAGGGTCGGATGAGTGTTGTTGGTTTTGGTGTCTCTGGACTCCCATTCCTCTCTCCTTGGCATCAGGACTGGATTGGACAGGACTGGGAGCCAGGGGAGTGGTGTTGAGCAAATGGTGCCATAGTTGACTGATTGATCCAGAAACTGATAGATATCATCATGCTTAAAAGAAACAATTCATGATTCTGCCAAAAGACTGTTGACATTTTGACCTCAACGACCAATAACATGACATTTCTGTCTTCTGCTCTGCTGAAGCCACATGTTGATTGGCTGCAGTAGTGTATGGCCCAGTCTGATTGACTTTGTTTGTTTTTTATTTACATCGCCAGGACTCTGCTCTAATAACAAGGAGATGTTTCAGTGCACAAAACCAATGGAGCACCAGAGGACCATGAGAAGATTTTTGATGTATTTGATATAGATGGTATTACATTAGAATTGCGGAGTGCCATAAAACCACATTGTGGGCACATCAGAATGTAACAGCCAAAATCTTTGTCTGCCATGAACTGGATCCGATCTTGCGACAGAGACAATTTCACTGTTGGCCTGACTTTTCATCATCTCTGAAGCTGTGTATATTTTTTCCCTATTAAGTGCTGAAAGAATCAAATGTCTTTTCCATTCATGTAATGACTTTCATGCCACTGTCTACTCAATCATATGAGATTCAACATGTGCTATGATGATCAGGTACAAAAGAAAACTACCTGTACATGACCAAAAATTCAGTAATTTTCCAGCTTTTGTCAAATGCTTTTCACTATTAGGCAGAGGGAAGGCCCACAAAATACATGCAGTTCTAGGAATAACCGAATAACTGGCACAACCGATTTTTGTTATCCCAATAGACCCACTGTTGAAAGGTCTACATTATTTTTCTGACAGGACAGGATTATAATATTTATTTATTCATTGCTGACACTCTCATGTATAAGACCAACAATTGAAACATCTTACACAATGTTATTCAGGATGTCATGTTTTTCAGAAGAATTTATGTGTTGACATATTTCTTTGTGACTTAATCTCTAAGAAATCAAGTAGCTAATATAAGTGGCCTGTGTAGCTCGTTCACAATAACAGGGAGTGACACGTGTTACTGACTTTTGCACTCTCACTGCAGTCACCCTATGTGAAGTGTTTTTCTAGTCCTCAGTGATAGGTGCACAGCTCTCTGCCTGTGTGACATTATAATATCTAAAGGCCACTGAAGGAATTAGTTATATGAACATTCCTGCCACCTAAGATACCCCCCCCCCCCCCCTTGACAG
>CM050205.1:29590000-29687500 GCA_027475355.1 Coilia nasus | reverse complement strand
TCAATTGTTTAAACACATTTCCTGAAAGCATGCCTCATACTCTCAGAACTCTACACACAAATAAAAAAACACACACACAATGGGCAAAACCACTTACTTCTCCTGCAAAAGGAAACTTTGCATTCAAAACAATGTTATTTCTTCTCAAAATGCTATTTTGTTGTCAAATGACAAACACAAACCATCATATGAATAGACATTTATAACAACCAGTTGAACCCTGATGTGCTTAATGTAAAACACTATGATAAATGGAAAACACTTCTTCTCCATTCATCATAATGATTTAGGCCTTTTTTTGTTCAGTGTTACACTTGCTACAGACAGTAAATACATAAGTGTGCTATATTTTACAATATTGTTTTTATACTCAGAACACACATATACATTGTTACAAATATTTTTTATTTTTCCCACAAAAACAGTGTACACACTATGCATCCCAATCAACACAAAGCTGCACCTACAGTGGTCTACATACAATAGAACAGAAGAATTTACTGTAGCCTATACAGTTACAAAAACAAATTACGCTGCATCCTTTCTTCTGTTTTTGTGTGGCCACAGCACCTCATCCACATCACATGCAATGTTTTTCCTGGCCTAGCAGCGAATCCATCCATGAAAAGCATCAATTGCTATATTTCCACATGCGTCTTCCATAGCTTAGAGAAAGGGTACACGCATTTGTGGATTTTGGTCATACACTTTCATCTCCAGTCAAAAAAAAAATCCTCAATTGTGTTGAGGATTGTAGAATATGGAGAGAGATACGTAAACAACTAAACAACTACTGTAAAATAATTTCGTTGACCAAATGGTCAACCAAAATGGCTCTGATCTCACCAGAGATTATGGTCCTCCTCGTCCTGTGGCTCTGCCTCTTCCAAAGCTCTGATAGCTAATTGTAAAGCTGTGTGACAGGTGTTTGCTGATGTGATGAGTCAGTGTACATAATAGGGCAATTGACTTTAGAATTTTGAATCACTGTGTGTTCCTTGTGAAAACAAGAGATTTCTGTCATGAAAATTGTGCCAAATGCAGAGAATTGTCTATAGTGTTTTGAAAAAAGTGTGTTTTATAACTGCAATTTGAGTGTAAAGCAGGAATTGTGTTTATAGTTTAGCAGAATTGGTTCATGGGGTTGGTGCATGAGTTACATGTTGTGGTCATTGTGTCTGAAGTACAAGGAATTGTGTTTAAACAATTGAGAAAAACTGTAACAAGGAAAACAAGATGATGTGACTTTGCTTTTTAAACGTTTTGACAGCTGTATTGTCACTATTTCTGCACATCGATTTACCGTGTTTTCTCAATTGTTGTTTTCTCAAATGCTCATTGAACTGCAGTGTGACAGACTGTCGGAGTCTCCCTCTTGTGAACTTTTACTGCCAGCTGGATAAAGACAGGTACCAAGACATTCGGACATTTGCCAAGAAAATGTTGAGTTTATTTCGCTGGACATATGTACCTGTGCAGGAAGACATTCTCACTTTTGAACTTTAACAAGAAGCGTGTGAGGACAAGACTAAGTGACTCTCACTTGCGTGACATCTTGCGCATGAAAATCACTGCGTTTGAGCCAGACTTAATTGTTGTCTGTGTGTGTCTGCGAACACGCCTGTGTGTGAAACAACTGATGTCCTCATCAGCTAGTGGCTTTATAACACATACCCCCACACCCACCCGTCCACTCCCCAACACACACACACCTCCGTTCAGAAAAAAAAACTCTTCTTGTCTTCTTTGTCTGACACAGTCATTGTCGTCACCAGCCCATCCCCCTTCACACACACACGCACACAAACAGTGCTGGCCCAGATCCGTGTTTACAGATGCAGCATGGATCCGCGTACCAGATCAATGCCAGTTTCATTTTTGTCTTATGTTCAGCATTAATCTAGATGGGTCAGATGCAGTGACAATTGACCTTTTATTTAATAAGCATAACATACGGAACTCTTTGTTGGGCTGAACTGGCGATATACAAAAGTAGTTCGTCAGAAGGTAGAAACAGTAGAAACAAAGTAATGTTACGAGTAAAACTTTTTTCAAACATCTAAATGTGATGTGTGCTGTTGATTTTTGCGTGTTGTCCGGAGGTATTCATTGATTTTATCAATGCAGTCCTTCAAGTCATTACTTCCTAAAGCGGGAACCTTGCGCTGCAGTGTTGAGACGAGACCACAAAGTTCAACCAGAAAGACTTTGAGTATATGGTAACACAATAATAATTTATTTGATTACATGTAATGATATGGCACAACAAACTTTGGCGTAGGTCCTGTCCTTTGTCCTGATCAATAAAACGTGAAAACTGAATGGATGCTGACTGTAGTAATGGCAGGGCATAATAGTAATACCCCCTGACAAAAGGACAAGGACCCACTGGTGGTGATCAAAAGGTAGACAATGAACTTCCAGAAACATATGATGCATAACAAACATTGAATACGATACATAATGCATTGAAAAGGGAAACAGAGGATTCCAAGAGCACAACTCTGGGTCCCCCCGGAGCACCGGGGCAAGGAAAAACTCCCTAAATATTCGTAATGAGGAAGAAACCTTGGGCAGAACCACGACTCTAGGGGGAAAGCCTAACTGCCTGAGGCGGAACTGGTGCTCAATGAGCTGATAGAGTCCAGGTTGTCGCTCAGGTGACAGGAAATCCAACATCCGGGAACAAAGCAGAGTCACCCCAATGTATGTGGCAGAGAATTGAACTGTTCATGGAGGGGCTGTAGCTGGAATCCCGAGTGAGTATATGGAGGGATCCGGAAGGATAAGGAGGAGACCAGAAATCCGAGGTCGATCAGTGGAGATGCCGAGGTAGAGGAGACATCGGGAGGCCAGTGAAGAGGCAGACGTAGAAGAGACATCAAAAGATCGATCAAGAGGCATGGCGGATTAGACATCATCGTCAGGACCCACTGGACACGGACAGGACCCTTGGATGGATGCTGGGGTGGGAGGAGGGCGAACAGCGGAATACACCTGTGAGCAGCAAAGCAGGTAGGTAAGATGACGTATTTAAAGACAGATGTTACGTGCTGATTGGACGACAGCTAACTGATGATGCGCATTACGTCTTCCTGGTAGAACTTCACGCTACGCTTACATTTCTTTACATTCTGTGGTAGGGCTCGCTTGCCCCTCGATCCATCCCAGTTCGCAGTTTTGCTCCAGGCTCTGCAGTGCTCCTCAGAGATTATGGAACTGAAGAGCAGACATCCGTACCTACCAACTTGGCCGTGGCTCTGTTTGTGTATTCTGGCATGGTCTGGCCCAACGCAAGGTCACGTCTGCGTGCTGGCTACAAATTTGGATGCTGTTGTTGAATGTTGTAGAGACTGGGGACTGGTCTTTCAGGCGTCAAATGACTTCCATGCTCACGCATAGTGCCTGAATGTCCCTGATCCCAGCCCTCACCTCAGCCCCGAGGACGGGAGACCTGGATCGTAGTAAATAAGCTGACTTTGCACACAGGCTGCGTATACTTAACGTACATACTGCACTGGATATTTACACGTGTATGTATTTTGTAAATAGCGCATTCTTTTATTTTTATTTCTATTTCCGACTTTGCCTGTGAGTGTCCCAATAAAAAACAGAGTTTCAGTCTGAGTGCTTTATTTGCTTGGACAACAGGTGAGCTTATGAATACAAACACAGCAGGCAGCAGAAAAGACAAAGAATTGTGAGACAGCAATCAACGCCTATCGTTAAACTGTACAATAAAGAACAAAACGAAAGTTGGCAGTCTATTGCCATGTCATTGTTGGTGTAATCACACTTTTTCCAATCGTGCGACAGGCTCAATTGAAATTCCTACACTTCACTCCCATATACTGAGTAGACCCTGAAAGATAGTTTTACAGTATGCTAATACAGGGACGTTGATTACAGAGGGAGAGGGGCTCAAATCAGAAAAGGGCAGTACAGTATGTTCCCATATCTGATGCTCCGTGGTGAGAAACGAGGAATGCAAAATAACAAAATGAACTGGATCTGCAGTAACGGCTGTGACAAGGGCAACAAGAATATCAAGGATGACTGGCGCATCTGATTCCTCAATCTGAAAGATACATAAAGGGTGCAACTGTAAGGTTATTTGTACTTATTCAATTCAATCCAATAATGTCCAATATGTTTGTCCAATAATGTAAGACAGGACAGAGTTAGGTTGACACTTCTGATGCGTTGGAGTTCAGCATAAAGCGTGAGACAAGCGAACTGGATATAAACCCAGGCAACTCTCTTCTGACTGGCCTACCTGCTTGCCCAATGAAACCATTACAAATGGTCCAGAGCGCGGCTGTGCGTCTGGTATTTAATCAACCCAAAAGGACGTCACTCCTGTTCTCTCTTTATCCTGCTCTCACGGGCATAAGCTGCTCCAAACAATTTAATGCCGTCGGCCCGACAGCAAACATTCCAGTCCGATATTTACCTGTCCATTTTCACCATGCAGTCTTCACTATGTGTGCGTGTTGTGTACTGTATGTGAGTGTGTGAGTGCGAGTCTTCTCGCGTTGGCGAGTTATTTTGCAAACCATTCAACCAACCCACTCACCGACAAACTCCCGAAAACGTAACATCCTTGGCGGAGGTAAAAATACAGACATCCCAAGTCTCCCAGAAGTTCACAATTGACTAATCGCTGGCTGACTGGACATAGAATTAAAAAATATATATTTTTACTCACCAAGTCAAGCCGTCTCTCTCTTGCTTTTGCAACTTGCAGTCTGGTAGCATACATAAAATGGCCATTGATCACTTCCTCTGCCTGCATGTGTGTTAGGAAGCTGCACTAAGGCAATATTATGAAGTTTCACTAACTTAATACTTTTCCTTGTTAACTCATTGAGTGCCAGCCATTTTGAAAGTTGGTCACGTCCCAGTGCCAGGATTTTTTGAACATTTCAGTGTTTTTTCAAGACCCACAAAAAATTGAGTTCTATGTCTGTGTCAACAAAAAACATACCAAAAGAAACTCCAGACTTTCCTTTATCATCAGAATTTTTTTTTTGTTTGTACCTCTTTCCATTCCTTAGCAATTGTCTGGAGAACATGGGTGGGTTTAACTAAAAATGCTGATTTCTGACCAAAATACTGAGAAAAATGGCTTTTTGTAACGAGCAACATTTCAAGCAGAAAATGTCTTTGATTACAATTGTTTTTGCTTCAGAGACATCTCAAACATTATGAAAAGTGATCCCATTGTATACTGCACCAAAAATAACGCTGGCAACATTATTTATAAATTGAAAAAATACAAATTTATTTATAAAACCATGTAGGCACATTTCATAGATTCTTTGAAGCACAGCTAAAAGCAACACTTCATGGGAAACACTTTGTGCGTAAACATTTCAAAGGCAAAAATTAGACTTTCTAGCAGCTATTTATGTACAGCACACTATGTTATAACTGTAGTGCTTCTAGCTCTCCCCCTGTGTGTGCGTGCGTGTGTATGCATGTGTGTGTACAGCAGAGAAGACCTATAAACACGATCTAAAATACCGGTCCATACATCTAGTATCGGAGTAAGCTATGCAATTAGACTACTGCTCCATGCTTGTAAATGTAATATTTCTGAACGTCACCAAACACGACATAAAACATTGTAACATTTTAGTGTGGGAACTTGGCTCAGAGAGGGGATAGGCAAATCGGAACCGAACTAAATATACAACGCCTTCAGAGCAAAATAACATCGTATTCCACAGGATCCGCACACAGAACAACTAGATTAACACATGAGAATGATAGCACAGGAAATTATGATGTTGGGAGAGTGCAGTGAATCCGTGCGCTTTACCAAATGTAGAGAGCTGGGTCGTCAGTGACTTGCTGTCGGCGCAGACGGGTCAGTCAAATGCAGGTGTAGCTATCTATGAAACAGGCTGCTCATTATGCATTACCTAAAGTGAAATTAATCTATTGGTTGCTTGCAGAAGCTAAACGTGAGATGTTGCTAGGAAAACAGTAGCTTCAACATACGTGCTGACAGGATTTATTTTGATCAAGCTAGCAGTGTGCAAAACTGCGAGCAATTGAGCAAGCCAGGTCCAGTGTCTCTTCTTTGAGACAATGTTAGATGATCACATATCCACACTGATACTGGGTTCCCTTGTGATTACAACTTTGATTTTTTTACACAAGCTAGATCAGATGATTACCCCACCTCCCCTGTAAAAAAACGAAATTGACTCGATAACGCGTCATTGGCACTGGGCGTTACTATTGTAAAAGACGCGTTTTCGCGTCATTGGCATCGAATGAGTTAAGTGAAAGCAGAAATGCTTATCCAAAATCAATGTATTTCTGAGTTAAGACAGCTTTCTTTAATTTTAATTTTGATCAACTTGAAATATGTTATCAACTTAATAAAATAATAGACGTGACAAATTGTGTTTTTCCATCTGAAAAAGCTCATGGTTTAAGTGAATCATTTTTAGAGTGGTGTTAACCACTGGTTCAAATACAATAGTCCACTACAGTGGTCCCTCAGTATATCGCAGTTTACCTTTCGGCCTCGCTGTTTCGCAGATTTTTTTAGTGCATGCAATCTCCTGTACAGTACAGAATGCGCTCAGCTTGTAAAATGTACATAAATCTTCCACCGCTAGCTGTGTGACTCTAAAGTGCTGTATGTTTGCAAATGTGAACTTTGCCTGTCTGAGAAAAGTGTATAAGTACAGGGAGGGATTATATAGCCTTTAAACATCTATAATAATTGTAAAAAATAAAGCTGACTACTTCGCGGATTTCGCCTATTGCGGGTTATTTTTAGAACGTAACTCCCGTGAACAACGAGGGACCACTGTACATACCATTTATTGTGGTATAAAGGTGGCGCTCCCAAGTGCCACCTGGTGGTTGTTTGGGTACATTACAGCTTCTGACAAAAAGGCTGCGTGAATCTCACGAGAGTCTCGCCGAGAATCATGTGTGAAACCAAGCAAGCTGAAAGGACAACATCTGTAAATATGCATTGTACTTGGTTAAACTTTATCACAAAAATCACTAGAAAAACTGACATGACGATCCAAGAGACTTTTGTTTTTGTTTGCTTTGATATCTTTAGTTTAATTCAGTGGGTTTACTGTCCGTAGCAGGGTCTATCCATACGTCTCCCATTAAGGTCATTTCTTTACAGTACTTGATGATTTTCTAAATATTAAAAAAAAAATAGCACTCTCTAAATGTGTCTTCAAAATGTGAAATGATTAAAATTACTTGCAATGATCTGACGAAAGATTTTTAATGTCTTCTCTTTTTACTAATTTCGTTTATTTCCTTTCCTTCAAACCACAGCACGTGTGCAATGGCTGTTTCTCCCTAGCCTGGGAATGCCCATACTGCCTGTGACACTGCATTTGCATTTCGCGAGCAAGTCAGTCTGGCCAAGCTGCCTGTCTAAACCATTTCTGCTCAGGCCTCGGAATGGGGGCCAATGAAAATCGAGCATTTCAAAAAGGCAATGACGCGGTAGTTTAGCGACCGGAAATCTATCTCAGTCACTGTCAACATGGCGAACGTGGAGCAACCGCAAGATTTCAATGCAGCTGTAGCTGCTGTTTTGGACAAATTCAAAGGGAAGTTCTCTCTGAAAATAGAGCAAAGAGCAGCCCTTGAAGCATTTGTTGCAGGAAAGGATGTTTTCGCAATGCTACCGACCGGCTTCAGTAAAAGTTTAATTTATCAGTTAGCCCCGCTGGTAGCCAAGTCGATGGGGCTTTGCGAGAACCCTGTTGTTGTGGTCATTTCGCCTTTGATCGCACTGATTCGTTTTTCGAATATCAATATTGAATGACCAACACCAGCCACTCTCATGTTCACCTCACAAGTCTGACAAAAATCATTTAACGCCATTTCTATATGACTACAGGCTATTACTACTTTTTGTTTGTATCAAGCAGTTTCCTTCGCTGCGTATATGTCAGAGGACAGAGGGGTGTGATTGGTTGAAGCTTTGTCCAGTAGCAAACAGAGGCATTTGAAAGAGGCGGGTTAAGCCCGCCTTCTGAGAAATGGGTTTACAACACAGCTTGGTCAGACCTTGCAGAGCATTGACAAGTCGCAATAGCCAGGCTAGTTTCTCTCTTCCAGGTGTGTAAAGATGGGGTCCCTCATTCAGTATGACAAGCCTGTTCATGCCTCAGCTCAGTTCTGATCCAACACGAGCTCGGCCCGACACCTGAGAGTGGAGATAAAAAGCTGCTGTTAACTGCCCTATAATAAGGCGATGACACTGGGTGATTAATAGTGCTCCCGCAGCAGATGTGCTAATTAATTAAGCAGTTTGTCAATATATTCACACTCCGTTCCCCCGGTGGCTTTTGCATACAGAGCATGTCATGGATCAGTGGAACATGCAGTGGGATGGGCTTGCACAGGCAGTCAGCAGGGATGAACGAATGGCTGATGTCTCATAAGGCCATGGCACGAGCTCTCTTGAGTCTGATGACAAGGATAAGTAATGACAAACTCTCCAAAAAAAGTCGATTTATATTATATAAAAAAATGTAAAATATATATATATATATATATAAATATTTATATTATATAAAAAATATTTATATTCTTATGTTTTAACACTAGAAGTCCCAGAGAGGGGCCATTTGGCCTTTTTACCTAGAAAACCCACAAGAGGGCCAATTGGCCCCAAGTCCCCCCTGTGGACACTCATTTTGTTATGGAAATGTGGCTGTTAGTGGCACACGACCGGAGCCACTTGAACCTGTGTGGGGGAGGGGACACACCTTACAGCTCAGGAGGTTCTTTTGAGAGCAAGCTTTAGTTTTGAGATGGATAAATACATCAGTGACTATGACTATGAGCTGTATGCAGTGGAAAGGATCAACAGGAAGGAAGGGATCAACACACTGACAAGAAACCCAAGCACATTTACAAAGAATGAAAAACCATGCATTATGAGTGAAATAAATTTGAGCAGTCACTCACAATCCTGGCACTGCCATTGCTCCTTTCGGCATTTCCCACATGTATATCGGTAGCAGTCAATACAGCGCACAGTTGCATGATTGTCCTTACATTTAATTTTAGCCTGACACTTGGCTCTTTTTCCTAGTTGTGGTGTGGAGGGTTGTTGCTGAAATAATTGTTTCCTTTGTGCCTTTTTCATACCCACGTGGGAGTGAGACAACTCTCTTGCAAGCTCCAGCAGGAAATCCACCCGTCTCTCCTGCCTCCCGGTGCATAATTGATAGAGCACGTGTGCATTCAGTGCTGCCATATCTATCATGTTATAGAACACTGCTACTGGCCAGCGCCGTGTTCCTGCGCTTCACACAGAAGTAGCCAACATGACTTCACCACTGTAAGGTGTGACCCCCTCACCCCACACACTGCCACTAACAGCCTCATTACCATAACAAAATGAGTGATTAGTGTATTCAGGAAAAGCGATCGGGCCAAATGGCCCCTATGTGGGTTTTCTAGGTAGACAGAAAAATGCTGGGACTTCTAGTGTTAAAAACTTTGAAGAGACTATTACAGAATATTCAATAATATTGTGTAAAACATATGGTTCGATATATGGTTCGACAATCAGCCATTATTATGTGGTAGTCTTCTAGTCATTTTTTTTTGCATGCTTTGACTTTTTAAAGAATGCAGTGAGGTGAAAGCTAGAATTATCTGCCGAGCTTGTCACACCAATGTAAGCCTGTTAAGAGTGGAAACTCACTTTGCCTGACCCAAACCTCTTCTGCCATAGTGCAGCCCTTGTCCCTTTCACAGGTGGGGGGAGGGGGGGGGGGGGGAGAAGGAGACATGCCCCTGCTGGGTGTCAAAAGGGCTTAAGTTGTCACTTGCAATCCTGCCCGACATGGCCTTTTGCAGCCGGTCTACTGTAATTGTGAGGGAACCAAATTAACTTGGCGAGCTGTTAGCTTCATCAGTTGCAGCCGCCACCACAGCCGCGGTCTGTGAGCTCAGTGCTAATTATCCGGCTTACCGCACCAATTTTGACTTCGCAACGCACTTCAAAGCACATTGTCCTAAATTGTGCCTCTCTGGCTGCATACCCACTTTGCGAGTCTGAGTCTTGAGTGTGTGGTTAAGGCAGCTCTTATGCGATTAGAGCCATGGTCATAATCACGGGTCCATTTGGCCCTTCTGGAAGCTAAGTGTTTGGACTCTCAAATGAGAAAAATAACAACAACAGAAACACATTGTTCATATTTACACTTCATTGTGGCATCGCATGGCTATTATGTGTATTCAGTGTGAGTTCTTGAATGATATAAAAAAAATCAGTTTAATATCTCAACTGAGATGTTTACCATGCACTTGTTACACTCAAAAATACTGAATAAGATTAACCACCAAAACTTGATGGGAGGTTAGATATAGGCTGCTGATAGTCTTGAAGTGTGGACTTGAATAGAATAAACCATGGTGTGGATCGTAGCCTGGGCATTTATGTGATCACGATTAAAGATCACAATAAATTTCAGATCGATTACGGTGACTAGCTGTGAGCCTATTTACTTACGAGGTCAGTGTTGAAAAGACAGTTACTCAACGTTGGTTGTGTGGTGGTGGTTTGGGTATCTCCAAAGTGACGTGGAGAAAATTTTACCGATATGCCAAGTATGGCGGCAGTTGGTGCCATCAAAAACTGGCAACACAACAAATCATCATTTAAAGAAATGCCACCGAAGTGATTATCCGGAAAGCATGAAACTGATCACAGTCTGCACATCCTGCCAGTTCGGCACAAAGTACACCCAACACTAGCAGTTCAGCCACTACTAGCAGTGTAACCACACAACCAAAACAGCAATCAGTTGTGTCATCTTTTGCGGCCATTGCGTTGTACGAGCAACATTGAAAGAGGAGAAAAATGATTACACGCGCAACTGCTTTTTGTTTGTAAGTGCTGGACCCGAGGTAATATTTTTCTCAAACTGCAATACCACAGCTATATAACGAAAGCTGGAGACTGAGCTTAAGGATGTTTAATACTAGCAATTATTATGAATAACATTTGAAAATATTTCAACAATTTGATTTTATTGTTATGGAGTTTTGCAAATTTTGTATTTTGAAGTCTAAATATATTTCTAAATATATATAAACTGTAATGATATTGTGATTATATGAAGAGTCTGTAATTAATTTGCTATTTTTTACTATTTTTTATTTTTTAGAGGGAAGCATGAAGGACAAGATTATTGAGAGAATTATCAGTGGTCAGTGCTTTTTCTTTCTCATCGAAAAAGAAAAGGGCACTAGCAGGTACCCAAGACAAGCTCAAATTGGCGAAGCACAGGTTAATCACAGAATCTCCTATCAGGTAGGGGTCTGGTCATGCCATGATCGCAAGGGTAGTATAACAGGAGAAGGCCATTGCACAGGTTTTATCAGATGATTGAAAAAACAGGCACCCGAATCCCTCATGGTAGGACATTGATGTCTTAGAGTCTGTTCACA
Source organism: Coilia nasus (assembly GCA_027475355.1). Lineage (NCBI taxonomy): Eukaryota > Metazoa > Chordata > Actinopteri > Clupeiformes > Engraulidae > Coilia > Coilia nasus. The sequence goes on along the minus strand of CM050205.1, from coordinate 29,676,031 downwards.
AGGCTCTAAATCCACTTGTGCACTTTACTGACGCCCGTTCTAGAGAACCACGTCAGTGTCTCTGTTGTGAAACCTGTCCTTCAGTGCTTCAATGAAGAGGTCTTAATGCCAGAAGATACTGACATACTGTAGACCTTACCAAGGCCATGAAGAATTCAGTCACCAGCTAATTAAAGAAAAAAAAACATGATGGTACAACTGATAGCTTCCTGTGCATGGCAACCTTTGTTGAGCCTTGCTTCAGGACTCATTATATCCAGGCTGACAAAGTAGAGGCTGTGAGAGCCAACGCTGTCTCACCGATGTTGGACGAACGGAGGACATCACAGTCTAGGCCTACTACCTCAGCAGAAGCTACAACTTCAGCTACACAAGTGAAAATACAGAAGAATACACTTTGGCAGCTTTTTGGCAGCAAAAAGCCCTATTCCATCTCTGCTTCTGGTCTAACAGACCAGCAGGCTGTTGAGTGAACTGAACTAAACAGTCACCTGCATGTGCCAAATGCAGATAGTGAAACCAATGTGTTGGCATGGTGGAAGACCCACTCCACAACATATCTCAGTGTGAGCCCCTTGGCAAGGCGGTGCCTCTGTATTCCTGCCACCAGCTCACCCTTAGAGAGGGCTTTTAGCATAGGGGGCAATATTGTTATCTGCCCCAGGGCAGCTTTAAAGCCAGAGGCTGAGGACAGGCTAGTCTCTCTGGAAAAGACTAGTCTTTCTGGATGTGCACTAGATTGAGTATGTATAATGTTTTGCACTTCTTATTCCGGTGCTGTGTAACATGGCAAAACTAGCTAATCTGTATTGTTATTAAAGATCACACACATTTATGAGTAGCAATGATGTTAACAGCGTATGTAGCATCATAACTTGAAAATTATAATGTTTACATTTTAAGGTGTCTTCATTATTCTTAAGGGGGCAATTTCTTTAATTTGGATCTTGCATACCTCAAAAACACTCAGGGCTGTAAACTAGTTGACTGTGTTATTTAATATATATATATATATATTTTACATTTGTTGTACTATTGGTGTAAAAATTGTTTTATATTTTTATATGTTCATCTTATTTAATTTCTTTTGTTATTTACTTTGAATTTTATGTAATAAAATGTTGAACTAATCTCTAGTTTCCTCAGCTTTCAGTGCATAAATTATGCTTTAAAAACTGGCAGTTTGAAAAAATATTAAAGAATTATGATAATAATTGAGATCGGTTGACATGAAAAAAATATATCGTGATCAATGTTTTTGTCATATCGCCCAACCCTAGCCTTGACCACTTGTTGACCTCCTCATCAAGGCCTGCCACGTCCTCTCTTCTGAGATTATTACGCTCTTGTGCCGAATTCATCGGGTGCTTTGATAAACATACCAGCGCATGCTATCTGTCATTGATTACTCTCAAACCATAAAACGCTCATTTGTTGCAATGCATTACATTTTTAAAGTGTGTTGTAATTCATCCTCACTGACACATATTGGCTCCCCCTTTTCCATGGGAATAAAACTAACTAGGCACTCTTCTGGCTGTCTCTCTGTCTTCTCTCTCTCTCTCTCTCTCTCTCTCTCTCTGTTCAGCCGTCATGTGGGTAATTCTCTCAGGCATTGATGATCATATCACGTTGGCCTCTTCAGAGAACAGTGCAGGGAAAGTCAACACTCTCACCCCTCCACAGCTCTCTGCGACCTTGCGCATCAGGAATAATGACGGAGCTGAAGTTAATTCTAGCGAACTCCACTGAGTCATAATGACAGGTTTGATGGCATTCTCACGACACCTGTACCACTGACATTTTAATATAGCAATATATTAATAGCCCTATACAGCAGCGTAAGATCGCCAGTGCTATTTTATGGTCTAACTCATGTTACAGTCACACATTCTGTAACTTCTGTTTGCCTAGCACTACTGCTAAACTGGGGACAGCTGAAATGCTATTGTATAATTCTCCAGTCACTTCAGAAGTTAAGTTTATGGTAGTAGTAGGTTTGATGTTAATTAAATCTGTGGGTGCTTAGTGTGAATGTGATGTGTAAGGAGGAATGGTATTAAAGGCAGTGCTTCAATATGTCTTACAAACATATTAAAAATCATTCCCAGAGCAAGTGCTTGTGTAAGTGTGGGTGTTTGTGGTGTGATTGTGTGTATTTGTGTGTACATGCTAGAGTGTGACCTCACACAGACTGTGTGTATATTACTATTCTGTTTTTAGAAAGATTCCCAGCATTCTCTCTGAGAACCTGGTGCTTTGGAGAAGAATTACTGCTGGCGTCAGGCTGGATGGCTGCGGAGCTCTTGCAAAATGAATATTACAGGAGATTATGAGGTTTATTGCAGAAAGTATTATAATAATGTACTTCAGTACACTTCACTGGGCTGCAGTTTGGCTCTAAACAATGTGTCCTGAAATATTCCTGTAGTGTTTAAAGAAAACAAGGGCTGAGGATGGTCAACCATGTTATTACTTGCTTCTTGCTTATTTAGATGTCAGTTGTATGCTGTTGCCAAAAATGGAGCAACCGAATGACATGATGAATGCTATGACTGCCCTGTGTTCCCTTCAGGCCTTGCACTACCTGTGCACAGGTAAATGTAGGCCTGACTACACTAATTGACTAATCGTGTAACCTAATCCTTTGTAGGGTGGTTGAGTATATAAGGAATTTGTTCTCTGTCGGGAAAAGAGTGGCTTTTTTGTTGTCTTGTCGGCTCTTTTCTACCTTCTCTCATTCTTTATCGCTCAGCACCTCACTAGTTGCACCTATGCACCTAAATACATATCCTGTCACCTCAAGACCTTTTGCCATTGTCTTCAGTTTTTTCTCGACTGCCTGAAATTTGGATTCATATGGTCTTAGCAAGGAAACTGTAGAGACTGTATATAGGGGTCTTTTTGAAAGTGGGTTGACATTTAATATGTACCCATAGTTTGGACACTTGAGGGTAAAGAACAAAAACAAAATAATTCTTAATATGGTTAGTAAAATGGCAAAGAGCAAGATAATTGGTGGGCATACATATAACAACCATGAGACTTAAGGCCCAACACATTGTGTCTAACCCCATGTTTTCCCTGTTTACAGACTTTAAATCGCCATTAGGAAGGCGGTACACAGCGAATAGCAATAAAAAACAGCTATGAAAAGCTACTGTATACCAAGTGCAATATTACTACTCAACTCACAAAAGGCCATGCAGGAAATCCATATTCATTTTGGTTATCTGTGTTGTTTTTAAATGTGACAGTGTTTTTTTATTGTTGTATTTATTGTTTATTTATTGTGTCTGTGCTTTGAAACATGGGAGGGCAATGAGATTGTAAAAGCAATTTATGAGTCAGCGTGTTATGTTTGGTAGGCATCTTTAATTGCCTCTCAGAAATGCACACATATCTGTAAAGGCCAGTGCAGCACATTTTATGTTTTTAAGAGGGGAATCTGAAGTTGGGCTGATATGTAGTACTAACTGTATGAACTTTTGTGAACTAATGTTTTTTTAACTAATGTTTTTTTGCAAACTTATCCAATTGTGCTTTACCAACATCTACAGCTGTAATGCACCTGCTATGTACTAAAAAATATGCAATAACATTTTCATAATCTTACATACACAATATATAGTGCCATGTGCTTACATGCTTTATTGTATGATAATAACTAGCATGTAAATATATAACCATAATCACATTAGAAGATGACTTTTGGGTGGCTAAACATTTTTAGATAAATAATTGTGTCGTCAGGTGATTGTGTCATCAGTCATGTGGTGATACAGCCCAGTCTGTGCATTCCTCCTGTGATAACAATTTAGCCTTCATTATGAAACAGCAATAAATATGCTAGGTCTGAAATTGTTTACTATATGGTGTATAAATGGTTGCCACACTACAAAATTTCCTTTCTGAGGCTATAAAGGCAATCCTCATTCTCTCTATCATTCCATCAGACTTTCAGCTCAGTAAGATGAGTTGTCTAGCTAGCTTAGGTGTAAATGCAATAAATGGTGTTTCTAAAATGGAAGTTCAAGAGGAGCGTGAGGAAATTTGCCACGTCCCCTCTCACTCTTTCAGGTGATTTATTCTTCGCTCACCTGCCAGGGCCTCAGCTAGCTTCCTCTTGCTCGCAATTTCCTGTACTGTTTGTAAGGATACTTTACTCTGATCACTGTCTGACAGACAACACCAATATTCCCCAAAATACTCCAAACCGCCAGCAGCAATTTTGAAGGATTTGCCATTGCATGTTGATTCTTTAATTTTGTTTTATTTATTTTATTTTATGTTTATTTGACAGGAACAATGCACAATATACAATATACAATTGAGCCAGATTATAGCCACAAGGCTAATTTACATCTCTAGTCCCTGGACAGGAGTGGATGTTATGAAAAAGATTAAAAGACAGCATGTAATGAGTGGAGGCAAGAGCCAAAACGCACATCACAGTGACATGAACATAGTAATAAAAGATATGCTAAAAACATGGTATATGATAAAAATAACAACACAGAGACAACAATCAAATGACTAGAACTGTCCACAATGCTGCTCTGCTTTCAGCCATTTCTAATATGCTGAAAGCCAATTTAAAGGTGCTGAGTGTGGGGCATGGTCTAATACTAACAGGAATTAAGGATACTTCTTCCACGAGGCGGGCAGGTTCTTTGAGGCTTTACCTGACCTTTGGCTTAAAAATACCTCAAGAGTTTCCTCCAAGCTAATAGGTAGCTCCAAAGCCATTCATCTGGCTCCTCAGTGCCCTTCATGTCCAGTCCATCCCACCCCTTGGTTATTGTGTTATCCCTAACCATTTCAGAAATATACAAATTTTTATAGAATTGCATGAATTGCCTATTTATGTGTCTCTGATCACAAGTAACTGTACCATGATCCAGTACAATTTCTGTGATTTGGTTTGCTGAGGCAGACTTCCTAGGCTGATGACTCAATAGCTTGCCTGCCTGCGTCCCATGTTCATAATGCTCACGGCGAGACTGCATATATAGGTCTTGCATTTGACTAATTGACAGAATGTCACACTGTGTGTTGCAGGAGCCTCTCCTTGTAAAGTTCAGGGGAGGGTGTAGAGGCATGCTGTCGATCAATGTCCTTTATTTTCCCCTGCAGTTCCTTCTGCCGTGCAGACAATCTCTTGTTCTCACTTGCTGGAATAATTAAAACTCTAATGTGCACTTTCATACTCTCCCACAGTGTACACCTGCTTATGTCTGAAGAGGTATTAGTCTGTAGAAAAAAATCGATATGATCCGACAAATATCTTGCAAAGTGATCATTTGAGAGCAGTCCTGGGGTTTAGGCACCAGACATACTGAGGTGAGACCTGACTAGTAACTAGAAACTAAGTATCAAAATAACTGGGCCATGATCAGAAATAAATAGCTTCATAACTGACACAGTACATCTAAACAAAGGCATTAGTCCTTCATCTATAAGAAAATGATTTATTCTGGAATAAGATTGGTGTACAGGAGAACAAAACGAAAATGCCTTAGAGCATGGGTTTTGATGTCTCTGGGTCAATAACCCCATATGCTTGCATAAAATAATTTATTCCCTGCACTGCTTTGCTAATCATTTTGCTGGTAGGATTAGAGCAGTCTAAGTTTGGACACAAGACACAATTGAAATCACAGCCTAGTATAAATGTGTGCGTGTCTAGAGCTCATCCCAGTTAAGTGCGTATACATTAGCTAACACCATTGGTATGCCAAATAACTTCCCTTTAATTATTACAAACCTACCATTTTACCTCAGATAACATCACTCAGAGAAATGAACCCCAGTATGAATTAAAATGGCAACACATCAGGATTTGCAATTAAACTTAGAACGGTACACCCAGGAATAACCTTTCATATGAAGTCTGCCATGATCTTTAAGGCATAGATAAGTCTCTTGTAAAAAAGAATATCTACAGACCTTTTCTTTAAGTGTGCAAATACTTCAGTATATTTATATTTGGTTGGTTAAGAGTACGAACATTCCAGGTGAACATCCTTGTTCTTGTCTCAGTCATACCACAACCATCAAACACCATAAAGGAGGTATATAAATTCAGTGCATATCACTGCCATATAATCCACACATATAAGTTATTTGATATAAGGATTCACTGCAAAAAAAGTGCGTGGGAAGGGTGCGAAGGAAGACAAAAGAAACAAAAAGTACAACACAAAAAAAGGTTTAGCCTTCATAATGCCTATGGCCGTGGCGTTTCAGTACCATGTCTGTGTCTGTCCCATTGTGTACTGACCCAGATGCAGTGAAGAGAGAGGACATATTCATATGAGTGGCCACACACACCCACATACACACTCTCACACATGCACGCACAGGCACAGGCACACACACACACACACACATAGGTCCTGTTCATGTCTAACAGGTCTACACACACACACATACACACACACGTGTACCCACACACGCCCATGCACATACTCTCACAAACACACACACAAGCCCAGTTCGTGTCCACTAGACCAAGCCGTTCAGGCCGAGTAGGCCACATGCCGGCGCTATGAAAGTCTTGGGGACCAGCTGCGTGGCGGCTGGCGCTCCCTTCATGCTTGGCCTCCCCATTCGTCACGGCGGACAGGCACACAAGGCCCATCTTTATCTGTCTGAGCGCATTAGCCAGTCATTTGTCACCCTCTTTACGGGGCCGTATGTACAGAGCGCTGACCCTTGCAGACAGCTGCAGCGTGGGATAAACCTGCAGCAATTCGGCTCCAAACACAAACACGTGTGGCCCCAAATAGTCCCACTGTCATGCCACTGATTTAGGGGGAACAATGAGCCATGTTACAAGGGATCATGCGTGTTGACTTAGGATACATGCATGATGTATGATAAGTGCATATACTTCCTGGACATGAAAGTGAATTATAGTATGTTGTGCAAATGTTCCACAGAATAGTACATAGAAAATGTAACATATACCTAATACAAGGGAACATTTAAATAACTTATATTCTATTACAGTAATGCACACTTGTAATACAAAAAAAGTCTTCTTTGCACATGCAAAATAGTTCCCCTTTTATATCCTTGATTTTGTGGACTGTTCAACAGGTGTGATGTATGCTCCATAAAAATGGAAAACGTCTTTTTGTAATGTTCTACTATAATGTTGTACAAAATGAAGCAAAAGGACTTCCAAAATGTTTTTATTTCAGTGAGAACATCCTGTATGTTTATGTTACTGCAATAAAATGTGAAACACCGAAACCACTATACTTTTTTGTTTGCATAGGCTATGTTACAGTAGATAATTGCATATTTTTGTAAAACATCTGTATACATATCAGAATAATTATTTCAAACCTTGTCACTATCTGTGTTTTATGTTAAAATTTTTCGGTGGCAGTTTCATATATAAAACGCATCTTCAGAGTGATTCCAAACACTTAAGCCCTCATCTTTGTCATTTCTAATCTAAATTGCTCAAATTGTCATTCATTCAAGATTTCTACTTGCTGTCATAGCATTATCACAATAATTGCAAATGAGAAAAGGAAGGGTTCTCGTGTTTGGCTTACACCCCCCCACACCCTGCAGTGGGGGCCCACCAGGCAGATTATACCCAGCGCCGGAATGTGTAATTAGGAACATTCACAGTGGCAGAGGCTTTCAACAAACTTGCCTCTGCTGGACCTCCACTATGAGTGTGTGTGTGTGTGTGTGTGTGTGTGTGTGTGTGTGTCTGTGTGACTGTGTGTGTCTGGGGGTGGTGGTGAATGGACTCTCTGATGGCATTTATCTTGACAGAGTAAATGCCAGGTACACCCACCCATTCGTTCCCTCTGCTGCGCTGCACCAAACTCTCTCTGGCAAATACTCTCTCGTCTCAGTGCAGCCTCACAAGCCGTTTGTCTTCCCCAAGGAAGCACAGTGCCACTGACTGTGACTTTGGGAGAAGTCATTGCACACTGTTTTCCCTTCAGATGCACAGGCGAAATTCACTACAACTCAATGGACACGCAGACACACATACACCCACCCACCCACCCACTCTCTCTCTCACACACGCACACACAAACACACACACACACACACACACACACACACACACACACACACACACACACACACACACACACACACACACACACACACACACAAACACAAACACACACACACTACTCTCTTCCAAAATACTAACCGTCATATTTTCGGTGAAAAGCACAATGCTCTCTCATCAGAATCGGCAAGGAGAATGCATCTATACTGAGGGTCATTAGAGTGAGAAAAGTCATTATTTATCCCGTTTCCACCCTCTCTATAACTGTCACGCTTGAGACCTGTCTTCTCTCAACAGGGTCATGTTGAGTCTAGGTTATTTGCACAATTTAGCACCACCAGCATCCAAAGCACAAACACCCCACACTGCACCCCCTTTTTGAGGATGCATTCGTGAAGGTGTATGCCACCCCTGTGCCTTCCCAACACATCTAATATCTAATAATGTGTTTTTATTTATGTATGTATGGATTTGTTTATTTATTTCTATTTTATTTTTTTGCTCACAAAGCTATTCTTGCTGGAGGCTGTGGTCCTCCTGGTCTACCTGAGTCATAAAAAAACGTCTGGGGTCCCTGACTCATCTCCTCTCTTCCCACCACGCATTCCCACCTCTTAAATCCCCCCACCCCCTTCCCCATACACACACCCCTCTTGGCTCCCAGATCTGAGAGGACTTTATGTCTTTCTGGTCTGATTACACAGCATGACTGAGTCATTTTAGAGGCAAATCGATACGTTTCCTCAAGGCTTCAAACAGGCGGCGATCAGAGAACGAAGCCGGCTAAGATGCTGAGCAAGGAGCAGAATAACAACTATGGAGGAGAAGGAAGGGGAAAATAGCAGCCAGGACAAAGGAGGATGGCAGCAGAACTGACAGGCAGACAAACCTCTCGCAGCATCAGCCTCAGAGGTGAGTGGTGTTGGGCAAAAAAAAACAATGATGTAAGAGCCCTTCACGTCAACATAGTTCTACTACTGGCGTAGCCTGGCTATCGCGACTTGTCAATGCTCTGCGAGCATTGGTCTGGCCAAGCTGTGTTTCTCAGCCATTTCTCAGAAGGCCTGCTTAACCCGCCTCTTTCAAATGCCTCTGTTTGTTACTGGACGAAGCTTCAACCAATCACACCCCTCTGTCCTCTGACGCAGCGAAAGAAACTGCTTGATCCAAACAAAACGTAGTAGTAGCCTATAGTCATATAGAAACGGCGTTAAATGATTTTTGTCGGACTTGTGAGGTGAACATGAGAGTGGCTGGTGTTGGTCATTCAATATTGATATTCGAAAAACAAATCAGTGCGATCAAAGGCAAAATGACCACAACAACAGTGTTCTCGCAAAGCCCCATCGACTTGGCTACCAGCGGGGCTAACTGATAAATTAAACTTTTATCGAAGCCAGTCGGTAGCATTGAGAAAAAGTCCTTTCCCGCAACAAATGCTTCAAGGGCTGTCCTTTGCTCTATTTTCAGACAGAACTTCCCTTTGAATTTGTCCGAAACAGCAGCTACAGCTGCATTGAAATCTTATGGTTGCTCCACGTTCGCCATGTAGACAGTGACTGAGATAGATTTTCGGTCGCTAAACTACCACGTCATTTTGAAATGCTTGATTTTCATTGGCCCCCTATTCGAGGGCCGAGCAGAAATGGTTTAGATAGGCAGCTTGGCCAGACTGACTTGCTCGCGAAATGCAAATGCAGCGTCACAGGCAGGTATGGGCACACCCTAAGCTACTACTACCCCACACTACCTACACTAAACACTAACTAAACACATGCACGTTACACACACACACACACACACACACACACACACACACACACACACACACACACACACACACACACACACACACACACACACACACACAATTTCTATTCATTGAGTGCAAAGGAAAAAGGATGTAATGAGTATATCTCAGGTCACCTCTCTCACCATAATCCATTCTGGTCGTGTGCACGGTTCACCTGCCGGTCAGGAAGGGGTGGGTTGTGTGTGTGTGTGTGTGTGTGTGTGTGTGTGTGTGTGTGTGTGTGTGTGTGTGTGTGTGGGTTGGTCACTGTAGCGTGTCGTGGAGACCAGGGAAGAGCTTTTCAGTCTTGAGGGACACACCGCTGCTTTCCTTAACCTCAGCAGGGTATCTGCTCTGGGGATCATATCAGAGTGTCAGCAGTGTGTGTGTGTGTGTGTGTGTGTGTGTGTGTGTGTGTGTGAGCGTGTGTGTGTGTGTGTGTGTCAGGAATCCTGCCTAAGCTTGTGAGGAGAGCTACTTGTGGGCATTAAAGCAGGAGGCCCAGTGAGGTGAGAAACACGGCTCCTTTTTATCTCTGTCTGGCATGAGAGGACACATCTGTGGCCATCTTGTGCCAAAGTTTAGGGATCAAAGGATTGGGCAGGACTTAGGTCTGTGGAGTGCCTCCGGGTCAAGGCCAGGCTGACCTGCGTATTGACCTGCATATTTTCTCCTCCACAGGCTTGCTGGACTGCTAAGTGCATAAGTTGCCTGTGAACACTAGGCTCTGCCGTCAGATAAGCCCAGTCAGTGTGTGGAGGTTAGCAACACTAACCTGTTGTTGTGGCTGTTCTGACCTGACATGCAATCTCTGCCCTTGGCCTGCTACGACACATTGCTTAAACAATGGATGATCCTGAATAAAATAAATACTGTACATCATGGCCACACTATTACACTGTTTTTAAAGGACAGTCTTAGGAAAATACACCAAAAAGAGTTGGTTCTTTTAGATGTCAAGCTTCTTGTGTATATTTAGAAAGAAAATTTGATACACCGCGACTTGTGTGAAAGAGGGAAATAAGGAGAGAGAGAGAGAGAGAGAAAGAGAGAGAGAAGTGATGAAACACCCCCAGATGTATACTTGGAGTTGCCTGTGAACACAGGATCTGCTTTGAGATGAGTGCAATCACTGTGTTAGGGTCAGCAACACTTATCTGCTGTATTTTCTCTTTAACACTTTCACACCTCAATGCACACTGCATTGTAATAAAAAAAATAACAGTGTTTAATAAACAGATCTTTACGGATAAGCTATGCATTTAAAATGTATATATATATATATATATATATATATATATATATATATATATATATATATATATATTAAAGCTAGTCTCTGCACAGATGTATGTATGCTTAGAAAACTCAGAAATGAATCCAGAAGAGGTAACCAATGACACCCCTGGAGTTGAGACTGACCATTAAATCTACATTCAACTTTTGAATTCGAATTCTACTTTGAACTGAGATTAAAAAAAAAAAAAAAAACAGTATGTACATTTTGCATTTTGCATTTTGCACAGCCCCTGATACACACATACATGCATGCATGCATCTGAAGTGTACACTTCTGCCTATGGTCCATTATAACAATGTCATCTGTTTTGTGGGTCCGTGTACTTTTTCGTTCATTCATTATTCTATTTTGGAATGAAAGATGAAATTTAAAAAAACTGTGCAGCCTGGTGTTTTATTTGGAACAATATAACCAGAAAGGGTTCTATTTTGTTTTCAAAACGTATAACCATTGTCAAATATGGACACATTTCTGATCGTTTTTAATTTGTAGTATTTGTTTATTCTTTATTTGAATTTCATTTAGGCTACTATGTTTCACCCGGAAGTAAATGACACCGTTTGACTCGCGCTCACATCAGAGATTGCAATGCTCACACGTTAACATCGTTATGGATAAGCTTGCAATACATGCTCTTACATACGATACATACATGCCGAAACGGCGACTTCCAGTTTTGCATCAGATACCACCCTGGTAAGGTTGTGCGCTTCACAAAACCGTCGTACACTCATAACAGAGCAGCCACCGGGTGCTCCGATGTCTTTCAGGTGCTGTGAAATATCTGCATGTGTAGCATGCTTTCGCAACATTTCGCAAATCAAGTCATAGTATCCCTCCAAAGACGCCATGTCATACGGATGAGTGCCTAACGGTACGTGTCCACTGGTTGCGTCTGATGCGACACGTTATTTTTCAAAGTCGCGACGCCTCCTTATGTTTGGACGTGATGTGGGCGTGACCGCTGTGTCCAAGCCGGGCAGTGTATATAAATTGCATATAGCCGAGAAGACTCCCTATGCACATATCATTATCTTGCTGCCTATTCTCTACACTATGCCTTCAAAAGTAAAGAGGTAAAGCTTTTATGAAGGTCTGTTAAGAACTATGACTTCGACAACACGTAATTGGTGTGTGTGTGTGTGGCTAGCCAACCATAACGGTAAATGGCTGCCTTTGCACAAGCTCTGCACATAACAGTCCAGTTCATTTTGCACATAACAGTCCATAATTAACCCACCATCTGCACTGACGATGTCTGCCACCTATCTCCACGACTCGTCCCGGATGGAGGTGTGTGTGTGTATGAAGACAGGGAGGGATATACTGTATATATGGGGGGAGACACGGCGGTAATAAGCCTCTCCTCCATTGTTGAATTTCTTGAATTTGCCCGGGAACAAGAAAAGTTTATGACAGGAGGTAAAGACGTCACGAGACACCTTCCCTTCTGGTCTTCCTCCATTGGTCAATCACGTCGCGTTCGACGGATTCAGACGCGACGGAGCTGGGCAAACAGACGCGCTGCCTTCCCGAGATCCTTTGCGAACGCGACAGTAACGGTTTGACGGACTTCATTGACAATGCATTGAAGGCGTTTGACGTGTCACGTCCGACGAAACCAGTGGACACGTAGCGTAACCCGCCCAAAAGCTTAGGCTACGGGTAGGCGACTACTTCCAGGGCACCCCAAACCTAACACTTACGAAGCTAGATGCAATTCAGAACGGCATTTTGCTTTTTCCCTTTTGTACGGTTCAAAAATTCATTTTCAATAACAAAACAAATGTAAAACCATGGCCATTAAACAAAAGACATACAAAAGTGTAAGAATTGATATACGAGTCCTTTTTCATTTCCCATGTGACTTCCAAAATAGAATAATGAATGAATACGCGTCCTTTTTCATTTCCCATGTGACTTCCGAAATTGAATAATGAATGAACGAAAAAGTACACGGACCTTTGTGGTGTTTTTAAAACCATGCCATGATGTGCAGAAGAGGCCTGCAACTAGGCGGGACTCCTGCAGGACGCGGTGTGAAAGCATGCAGTGTGGGTCTAAATTTGAGGGTTTGTTGCAGGCACGGGAATACAGTGATCCTTTGTTATTCGCGGGAGTTACGTTCTAAAAGTAACCCGCCATAGGCAAAATCCGCGCAGTAGTCAGCTTTATATTTTACAATTATTATAGATGTTTTAAGGTTGTAAACCCCCTCACTACACACTTTATACACTTTTCTCAGACAGGCATTGACATTTTCTCACATTTTTCTCTCTTTTACTCTCAAAGTTCAAACTTGCAAATATACAGCACTTCAGAGTCACACAGCTAGCGATGGAAGATTTATGCAAATTAAACAAGCTGAGCGCATTCTGTACTGTACAGGACAATGTTCTACAGTCAACTAGCCAATCAGGGAGCAGAACACAATGCGCTGTAAAGAAAAGCATGCACTACAAAAAATTTGCGAGGGACCACTGTACAGAGATTGTTCATCAGAAAGTATACATTTGCACTGAATACATTTTACAAAATGATTTCAAATATAACTTTGTTTTCAGTACACTGGTGGGGAACAACATATGGTAGGCAACCTAACCTGCAGTTGTTTTTGTCACACACTGAGGTTGGAATGCACGCACAGCCACGCGAGAAATTGTAATCATAGACTGTTTCCCTACATTTCACTCATATTGACCGTTTACTGTTTCTATTGAGACTGTCTTCATAATTTTTAATTCTGGTCTGTACCCTAGTTAGAAACAGTGTTGGCTGTATTTTTGTGGGAAACTGGTTAGCCAAATGTACTCTTACATAAAAGACATCCTTAATTTGCCGCAGGAGTTGTGCCCACATAATATAGCCTTTGTTTCATAACTTCCTGTATGTCAGTTAGGCAAGAAATATATTTGGTACCTTATTTCATTTTTATGAAGCAAGGTATTAGCATTTAAAAAGTGTCTATTATTTTTGGCTCACCTATACTCCACTAGCCTTGTTTGCGGGGTTCACCGGACGGGAGCGGGATGAAATATTACACATTTCTGCGGGAGCGGGGTGGAAGCAGGACAGAAACTCGCGTGCGGGAGTGGGATGAAAAAGCAGACCTGCACAGACGTCTAATGTCTAGCCCACATAATGCCCTGCTCAGATAAGAGAGACCTCTGAAAATAGTGCCGCGGAGATGATTAGGGGGATTTTCAGAGGGGATATCTGGTGGAACTGAAATGACCCCTGGCTGCAGGTGGACCTCTTCACCTCTTCCCTTGGGTGCCTCTCTTGGAAATGGACATGTTTTCTTTGCACTTGTTTACTTAGAGCACAAACGCTGTAAACAGTAATACAATAAAAGGCCTTGGACTCTGAGGATGCACCTTCATTTGTTTTTGCCAAAAACAGCAGGCCAAAGTTGTAACGCATTAGTGAAGAATTTCTGAAATGTAGCAGTAATGCTATGATGCTGTAGTAATAATGTTGTAGTATAGATTTTTTTCCCCCGAATGTGAACTAACAGACTACATTCCATATAGTAAAATGAGTAGTAATGAATGGCAAGAGCAATTCAAATACCCAGTCCCAAATACCAGCAATCCCCCAATAGTTTGTCACTGTTCACAGAAACGGCAGGACAGGTTACTTGGGGCCACTGAAGCCAATGCATTGGTTCAGCTTTAACAGATCTCAACAGTCACTACAGATAGTAAAAGAGGGCGAGAGAGAGGAGGAGAGAAAGGGGATAAGGGAGAAAGAGAGAGAGAGAGAGAGAGAGAGAGAGAGAGAGAGAGAGAGAGAGAGAGAGAGAGAGAGAGAGAGAGAGAGAGAGAGAGAGGAGGAGAGAAGGGGGGCTTTAAAGCTCTATGAGAGGGATCAGCCCGTGGATTGTTTTGCACTGGAGTGGCTGCTGTCATCTTGGCCGTTGTGATTATTACACCTGACATGGAAGCCCAGAGGAGAAAATCAGCAATAAGTAATTTCCTTACTTCCGAGGTGTGTGTGTGTGTGTGCGTGTGTGTGTGTGTGTGTGTGTGTGTGTGTGTGTGTGTGTGTGTGTGTGTGTGTGTGTGTGTGTGTGTGAGGGAGAGAGTAATATAAAAAGCGCTGTGAAGAAAACATTCATATAAAAATGTATACACATATCATGTTCATCAGTACAGAAAGCTGTCAGTCAAAGCAAAAACAAAGCAAAAACAAAAGACAAAACACAACCTCAGATGGTATTTGTTGTCACACATAGGATACAAGAACAGTTTTGAAGCGATGTGTCCAAAGACACATCTGTCTGAGTCTGTTGGTCTGTGGAGAAGAATTTTGTCACATCAGCCTTGTCAAATTCTGACGCAGACACTGAAAGACAGCTCATCCCAGCAGCTGATGTATCACCAGGTACACTTCGTCTTTACACTAAACTTCCCAATCGTATTCCCCCAGGCTCCACGGTGCTCAATCTTGCTGTCAGTTCCTTCCTCTCCATCCGTTTCGTCCCTCCCTCTCTCAATCTGTCTTTCTCTCTGTCTGTCTTTCTGTCTGTCTGTCTCTCTCTCTCTCTCTCTCTCTCTCTCTCTCTATATATATATATATATATATATATATATATATTACTCTCTTTCCTTCTTTTTTCATGGTGTGTTTAGAGCTTTTAAAAAAACAAATGGAAGAAACTTGCTCAGGCAATTATGGAGATGAGTTAGACCCATCTCCACTGTTGGGATTGCGAGCAGCCCACCTATTCCTCACAGAAGACTTTGAGATGATAAATGTGCAGTGAAATTGAACTGTGCGGAACACGAGCATACGGTAGATAGGTATGCAATGTCCTCAGCTCCCCTGCCTTCCCCGCAGTCTTTAAGAGCCCTCTGTGGCCTTCGCCAACCTGGGAAAGATTATGTTGTGTGCCCCTGCTATTGTTTTTCCGACTTGACATCTAATCTCTGCCCTTGACCTGCTGTAACGCGTGCTCTGTCACAGAAACTTATGTAAACAGTGGATGGCTCTTGAAAAAAAAACCCACCATGCATCATGAATACATCCTACACAAACACACGTTGCAACCAGCACTTAAAATGAGACCACGCCTACCACTAGATGGCACTATAATTCATTTTCACATGTGTGCTGTGCATAGCCACTCTGCACAGTATTCCTCTTGTGTAATCAGCTGTGCAGTCAACCAGAAAGAGGGAGGAAAATGCCATGTCTCCACCCATCATCTTGTTAGCCAAGTTCTACCCCATGATCAAACCTCTACTGACAGGGCAGCCAATATTGATGCGCTTAGACTGCTGTCTTAAACTGGCGAGAAATGCAGATATTTAGTTTCATTACAGCACAGCATCTGACACACAGCGGTCTGACACACCAGGGAGAATGTGCAGTTTTAGGTCAAAATCTCAATATGTAGTAACACAATAGCTGATTGAACTCCATGCTGCTCAAAAATGATGTCGCAGTCCATCCCCCACCACCCTCATAACTTTGCTCATTTGTATCTATTGTATCTAATGGATCTTGTTGATGTCTGTCTGTCTGTCTGTCTGTCTGTCTGTCTGTCTGTCTGTCTGTCTGTCTGTCTGTCTGTCTGTCTGTCTGTCTGTCTGTCTGTCTGTCTGTCTGTCTGTCCGTCCATCCATCCATCTACTCCTAAAATATACTACCCAATTATTGTATAGCCTCATGTCTGAGGGTTAAGAGTCATTGCCAAAACGAGAGAGCAGATACATATATGACATAGTGACATATTGACATAATAAAGTGATATGTTGACATGTTGTTGTGGAAGAGTAACATGACCATCTGATCATCAGGCTAGGGGAGAGATGAACAGTGTATAGTGGAGATGTCTTACTGTCAGCTACACCATATTCATTATCAGGCACCTCAAGCACAAAATACACAATCTGGTCATGATTTTAGACCATTAATGCATGGTCATCTATGATGATTTCCAATCCATGTATTCAGAAGTGAGAACCAGCCTTGCAATTTAAAAAGCAATTGTTTATTTTGCATACAATAAAATCCCAAACGTCAATCAAATTAGTCCTTTTACTGGGACAGACTATGTGCATTGTGAATGTAATTTACGTAGCACATACAGTAAGGTGTGCAGATCTTTCCTAGCACCCACCCAAGACATCCCCTATGGCACAGGGTGACAAACTCCTGACTCTTATCCTGTCTGCCTGGCGTGCTGACAGTCACTCCCAATTATTGCTGTGAATGCCTTTTACGAAGAGGTCCCGTCACTCACCTTGTCACGCCTGTCGAATGTGTCTAACAGGTGACGGCTGCTCCCTCATTTGTGACTCAGGATAGCTTATCGTTATCTCTACGACTGCAGATCGATGTGCGCATTTGTGAAAAGTGGAGACCTCCAGTGCTTGTTTGCCGAGACAAGTCCAAACAGAGGTTCTACGCCTTCGCCATTATGCGAAGTTTGCTTTTCCTGCTATGTGTTTCGGCCCCAGTCAACAGTGGGTGGGAAAAAAAACAACTATAGCGTCTGCTGAGACAATTGGCGAATGTGTGTGAATCATAACAGCTTTGTACCAGCCGAATGTGGACACACAAAACACTGCCGCCAACTGTGCCATTGATAAGGAGTGCTTATTCTCTATCGGCAGTGTCTGTTTCATTGTGCACCAGGCCCTTCTCTCTTTTTTGGCACCAATTGAAATGCATATCAAAATACACTGTAAACAATGTTCCCTGATGTGTCTATGTGTGCCCATGACAAAATATACCTGAGTTTAGGTTAAAATTAAACAACATATCATGCACTATCCATGACATCTATCCACCATGCCAAAAGTAGGTGCATCTACAGGCATCTGCTTAAGGGGAAAGTGTAAATGGCAGCCTGCGGTGTTCCCTTTTCGTCTAAGTCCCTTTTCGTGTAAGAGAAACAGAACATGGGAGCCCTCCATCTTTCTAAGCTGTTTCATATACCTTCTGTCATTCCCCTTCAGGTAGGGGGCAGGTAAGGGGGCACAGAATACCAATGACTTGAGGGTCTGCCTCTGGGACATGAAGAAAACAAACCCTCTCCTGCCCCTGGGCCAAGTGCAAAGTGCTGCAGGGGTCCATATCAGTTCCTCTGCACAAATAGTGCTCCTTACAGAGTTAAAATGTGCAGTCTCCACACCAGAGGTAGAAAAGAGAGGAAAAAATATCTAAAAAGGGCAACACTTTTAAATATGGGGTGGGAAGGGGGAGGTGGAGGATTAGTCGAAATACCTGCTCTTCTGCCCAATAGAGCCATCTCCCTTTATGCCTGCTGTCTGCCTTTACGAGGAAGAGATGAGCGGGTACAGATCTCCTCGTCTCCTTGGCACGCCACAGCGGGGATCACTTGAGATTCCTCGCACGGCCGCACCTCCGCCGCTCGTTTGCATGCTACGCCGTGCCTGCCGTGGACGATTTGCCTGCTAAAACCAGAGGGGAGAGTGCAGAGGCAGGAGAAAGGGGGGGGGGGGGTAGAGAGGGGGAGAGTGGGGGGGAGAGGGAGAGGTGGGGGAGGAGGAGTGGGGGGGATAGAGAGGGAAAGAGTGGGGGAGAGAGGGAGAGGTGGGGGGAGAGGAGGAGGAGTGGGGAAGAGGTAGAGAGGAAGAGAGTGGGGGAGAGAGGGCAAGGTGGGGGATGGAGTGGGGGAGAGGTAGAGAGGAAGAGAGTGGGGGAGAGAGGGAGAGGTGGGGGGGGAGGAGGAGTGGGGGAGAGGTAGAGAGGAAGAGAGTGGGGGAGAGAGGGAGAGGTGGGGGGGGAGTGGGGGAGAGGTAGAGAGGGAGAGAGTGGGGGAGAGAGGGAGAGGTGGGGGGGGAAGAGTGGGGGAGAGGTAGAGAGGAAGAGAGTGGGGGAGAGATGGAGAGAGTGGGGGAGAGAGGGCGAGGTGGGGGGGGGGGAGGAGTGGGGAAGAGGGGTAGAGAGGGAGAGAGTGGGGGAGAGAGGGAGAGAGTGGGGGAGAGAGGGAGAGGTAGAGCCATGGGAGTATGCTGTGATGTGCCATGCTGATCTGCACTGGGCCCTTGCCTTTACAGTCTACCGGCATCATCTTTTTTTTGTTTTTCATGTTGCCCCTGACACCTTGAGCATTGCAGGCATGCTGGGTAGCGGAGAAGAGAGATATCAGGGACTTGTTGTCTTGGCACTTCCTGTAAAGTGAGATGCGCGCAGCCTCATTCCCCTGCAGGTACAATTATTGCCAACGTGAGCTCTCAAGGTCAATGACAAGTGCTGCTGTTTATATTGGATAAAGAGACACCGAGGAGTACATTTACATTTGACTGTTTTCATTTTCATTTTTTTCTGTCTTCATGTCAAAATATATTTTAGTCCACCCAGAAAAGTGCTGAAGGGATGGGGGGCAGAGAAATCTTAGGTGGCTAGATGATGATAAGCTAATGATGGCCTCTGTTTGAGGTCCTATAAATAAAATTTAATTTGTTGATTTGAAGTAATTACCATGCTGTTAAAACAAGCAGACAAACATCCAAATGAATTAATTGACGCTCCCTGCCTACAGCCTAATATGAAAACAGTCCCCAAAATCTGCAGTTGACTCACTACCCTATTTTACCCTTATAAAAAACACTTAGCAACAGCTAGGAATAAAAAATGTTTGTGGGCTGGACAACAGGTGAAACATGGCTGACAGGAGTGACAATGAATGAGGAGAATACAAAAAGAAAGAGCCAGAGACAGAGAAAGAGAGAGAGAGAGAGAGAGAGAGAGATGGAGACAGAGATAGAGATAGAAAGAGTGTGAAAGAGAGAAGCAGTCTAATTGGATGTGTATGAGAGCCTTGAGTTGGTATGGTGCCCTGGCTGGCAGTTGCCAGGTTGCGATAGTAATCTTCACCTTTGGCTGTGTGTAAGCGATTAGACGCGATGGCCCTCATGATGGGGGGGTTCAGGGAGAGTTCACCCATAAAGGAGATAAAGAGGCAGGATGATTAGATCAGGCATGGATGATGTCTTATGGGTCTTCGCTTGGGCAGAAAAAAAGACCAATACGGGGCTCTCCTGAGGGATTCTGACAGGTCTTTGAAAGGTGGAAGGCATGAAGAGACCTGGGAAACATCAGGGCTCAGGGTTGATCTGCTCTCATGGGGTCCATTGGTCTTTCTTCCCAAGGAACAAACACACACACGCACACACACACACACACATACAAACACACATGCATACACACACACAAACGCATGGACATATAGTATCTTAGCAATGACAATATATGCACACACCAGCATGCATATATTACCACAAAGATGGGGGAGAGAGAAGCAGTAAACTAAGCATGCTGGGACAGACCAGCATAACCTCCTCATCTGTGACTGCTTTAAAGTGAGGCTGGGTGGGATTAGGAAGGAGCTTACTCTGTGTGACTTGTGCCTGTGTGTGTGTGTGTGTGTGTCATTGTTTGTGTGTGTGTATGCGTGTGTGTGTGGCACCTAAATCCCCCTGGTTTCCCCTCCACAGCTGCCTGGCTGTCCATCTAAGCACATTAAGGCGCTGAAAGTTGCAAAAGAGGAAGCATCGACTTTCATGGCTCATCAGTCTAAATCCTTCCTGATGGAGCATTTTGGGTGTTGTAGTTTTTAAAAGGAAACATAATAAAAATTAAATTCACTCGTAATAACTGTTTTTTCAGCATAATTTGCCATTTTTTTCTCACTTCCTAGCTGTGCGACAGGAGATTTTTCCCAAAGGAAGGCAAGAGGAGGAAATGGAATTTAGGAAACGAGTCATGTACTTAAAAAGATGAAACGTGAATTCAATACGTCTTCCTCGCCAGCATGAGAACTGGAGCTATTGATTCATATCCTGTTGTGGCAGGAAACCCAGGGTCATGTGTTTCTTGCCCTTACGCCTACACTTCCCGAAAGTAATGAGCCTTTATCTCCTTGTTTCAACCATACTTATCGATCTCCTATCACTGTGATTTGTGATTTTGACAGGCCTGAGGGAACTGTTGGTGTCTGCTGCAAAACACATGCAATACAACGTTTGTTTCTCAGGGAAAATATAAAAGATTAAAAAATTTGGAACAAAGCAATTGTGGGCGTGTCATCTCGAGGCTCAACCAAAAGTGACATGCGAAGGTTTTTGCTTCGATGAGCAACGACTTCAGACATTCCCTTTCTTCTTGCAGTAACAAAAGCAGTGGCAGCAAGGCTGCCATTTGTGTCAGAGAGAATACACTGGAACCCTGAGGGAGACATTCTCACTTCTGAGGATGTAGAATGAAGTGAAATAGGGGACAAAATGAAAACAGTGAGAGAGACATAGAGAGAGAGAGAGAGAGAGAGAGAGAGAGAGAGAGAGAGACAGACAGACAGACAGACAGACAGACAGACAGACAGACAGACAGAGAAATACAAGACACCAAAAGCAAGAATGAATCAATGAATATTTTTGAGTTTATTTTAGAGTAATACAGACGTGGAACTCATTTGGATATTAAAGATGAATATATAATTATCATGCCAAAGCAGAGAAAATGTTAAAGAACTTAATCATGAGTAATTAACTGTTTCGCTGCCAAAGTCCATGATTGTGGCATCACTGTACACTGCTAAGTGTTACGAACATGGACACAAAATCATGTTTTCTATACATATATACATTTAATGAATAAAACATATATCATGATAACACTCACATTATTATATATTCATATTACAAAGCAACAGCAGAAATACTAACCAAAAAGAATGTGTTTACATTACATGCCAAATTCCCATTAGCTAAAGCAATGACATGTCCATATTTAGTATCTCCTTGTCAGATAGGCACCATGTTTGAGGACACTGAATGCAATCCCAAAACTGGCTCCTTTGTCCCAAAACTGGTTCATTTGTCCCCTTAGCTTCATTTTCAGTGCCAATGTCAGAACTGATTGAACTGGCACCTCATTGCTGTATTTGGCACCACAAATGTCCCCTTTATTTTTCATACTGTTTATATTTACAGTTGGATGGAAATGTCCACATAACATGTCATATTCCACCAGATATATGGAGGAAAAAATCTTCTTCCATTAACCATGTGACATCTGTGTCTGTGTGTCCCGTCACTGTCTTGGAAGTAGAGTGGGACTCTGGAGAGTTGATGCTTCAGCCTGCCTCCCATCCAAAGTGAGTGTTGGATGGATGGAGCTAGCAATTTCTGCTCTAGTGGCCGTGTCAGGAGTCTCCTCAGCAGGGCACTGAACCAACCTGACAAGGCCAGAGCCACCAGCGAGCGACTGACACTGGTCCTGTCATCACACACAAATGCACGCTCACACATACATTCATACACACACACTTATACAGATAGACAGACAGACAGACAGACCCACACACACACACACACACACACACTCAGACCTACACATAGACAAACTCACATTATGAGGACTGTCAGTGTATGCCTTGCAGTGGCCACATCAGCAACACCCTGGGAGTAGAGCAGTGCTTAGCAGAGCAGTGTTCTGTCAGTGATAAGTTACAGTGTTGACCTCTGACCCCTTGCAGAAACCAGGACAAGTCTGTAAAAACACAAGAATCCTCAGTGTCCCACAAATGTGCTACCCGGCAGCTGTGACCATGCAAACGCATGACACAAGGGATGGGACAAAAAAGGAACAAGAGGATGAGGAAGAGGAGGAAGAAGAAAAAAGACAAAAGAAACAGAATGGGGGTAGAATATTAATGCAAACGAGTGAAAAAGCCTTTTTAACAGAGGTCAAATGCCCATCAGTGGTGTACCGCCTTGTGGCCTACTTCCCTGTCGCGTGTCTAACTTCCTGTGTCATGCTTCAGGGGCTGGCGGAAATGTGGCGTGGAGAAATGCAATGCGATGAAAGCCACAGCAGTGAAGCCCAATTAGCAATGCAAACAGCGGCAAAGGAGAAAAGAAGGTCCATAAACATCTTAATTGTGCATGCTAATTTAGTTGCCGTGTGTACAGCACTTCAAGAACATTGCCTTTTTTGGGCAAAGGAAAAGGTTTTACTTGTTCACTGATCTGTGAAAATAATAATGAAAATATCATTATTTCAGTGTCATAAGCTATATAATCATAACACATAATAATAATAATAATAATAATAATAATAATAATAATAATAAGACATACACAGCAGATTGACAGATAGATGGAGTAGATAAACTGATGAAATAGTTGAAGTAATCTCATCTAGACACCACAGTTCAAATGAAATCCGTTAGTCATTCTGCCCTGAAACACAATTCTAAGGTGCTGTTGGCATTTCTCTCATTTCTCGCTCACTCACCTCGCAAGTTTCAAATTCATTCCTTTCCCAATAACAAGGTACAGGTCCAAGGCACAAATGGATTGTCCATGTCCCATTGAGGCAGAGATTGCTTTTTAACATAAGGTTTTATTAATGTCCCACAGTTCTCCCGGAGAAGCTATACAATTCTGCCAAGCAGAGATAATTGTTGGAGGTGAGGAGCACAGAAATCACTGGAGCAATTGCAGAGACAAATTCAGGAGTGACGACTGCTAATGGAAACGAAGGACACATTTAATTTGTCATAACTGATACGGGGTAATGAGAGGTGGAAGAGGTTTCCTGTTATATTCCAGAAGCTCGTTTCTTTTTTTTTTTTCTTTTTTTTTGCCTTTCTTTGAAAATTACATTCTCGTCTGATTGTCAGATTTCGGCTAAATTATGGAGCTGGGGACTAATAGGAAGGCTCAGAAATGAGTTTGCAGGTCAGTCAAATGAAGTGCACGCTGGTGACGTTCTGTGTTACTTGTGACATGAAAGCATTAAGTGCACATAAATCACAGTAGAGGACACAGGGGAGCGGTACAGCACTGTAGACCACAGTGTCCTTGGGCAGCAGGATGACACGATGTGCCTGCTGCTTCAGAGACAGAGACATGACAGTACCCATGTGACCATTAAATACAAACTATAATAGGCGCATGGCCAAAATGATGACCCGTGAGTTCTGAAATTACAGATAGTTATGGTGAAGATACCATAAGGCAGCCACTGCCACCTTGGAGAAAATATTAACATGGAGGTACATGGTACTTCATGTACTTCATTTTATTTTGAACAGAGGGACTGGAGCGGAGGCCATTGAAATTCATGTCAAAAAAGACTGAGCAATTCCTAACCAGTCAGCGAACAGAAGGTGTGTTCGTGAGCCACGACGTTGACTTTGTGTGCTACATTTGAATTGTAGTGCGTAAGAAGGCTAATTGCATATGTGATAACCAGATGTTAGCGATTGGGTAAAGACAGAGCCACTTTTAAACTTCAGCAGAGTCCACACCTCTAGGAAGAAATCGTTTCTCATGACCTCCGCTCCACACCCTCTATACAAAATGAAATGAAGTACGAGAGGCTGGTTTACCAGGCTAGGTACATGGTGCATCAGTTGATGATGGTGCAATGATTGATGTTCCATGGTAGACCTTGCCTCACTTGTGCACATACTTCACCTGTTTGCAGTAATCTCATATTTAATGGTGGAACAAGAAGTCAGTGCACCACTAGATCCACCAAGGAACACTCTGTGGATCGTTACTCACACACATTAGACAAGCTAAAAGTCCCTGATGGCAATTTTGCCTTTTTCAAGTTCTTGTGATAAAAAGTGAAAAGGGTGATCTTTAAAACTGTGTCACCAGACTTGTTTAATTACCAAATCTAATCATCTGGCTTTTTACACAATGTTCCCATTATGGTAATAGCTACATTTACTGACACAATAATCGGCTAGCACAGAGTATATTCTCCAATGAGTTCTGCAGTGCCAAAATATCATAATTATGTACTAACAAATGTAAGCTGTATTTATTTTTAGCATTAAAATGTTTTAATCTGCTTGTATGTTTTTATTTCTTAGTTTTTAAAATGTTAGTATATATAGAAATGACCTATTATTTGTTTATTTATTTTTTTAAATCCCCCCATCAATTTTGTGTAGGTTCTTCTACACAAAGCCAATTACCCTTCAACTCACCAACAGACACAAAATCCAAACCATTACGTCTAGGCATCATGTGCCGCTGTCTGGGAATAACAGCTAAGCGGTTGGACCGCTGCAGCCCACTCCATATGATGTGGTGATCAGCAGGTGATTTTTAATATGACCATCTGTTACGTCTCTCAGCCCAGACGGTGACCCTAAGGGCTTGGCGAACAACAGACACATGCAGGAAACAGCATTACATTACATCACATTACACTTAGCGGACGCTGTTATCCACAGCAATTTCGCAATGTGACTTGTGCTGATTCATTGCATTGGTTGTGTAGAGAATCCTCTCTGAGGTAGACAGAGTATATCTGATGACATGACCTGTCTGGGTGCAAGACTTGGGTTTGTGGCTCTGGCAATGACACAGCAGGTCATAGCACCCTCATTGCTTCATAATAATATACCACCTCACTCTGTAGACAAATGAGATTAAACATCTAGAATCAGATCTCATTTATGATGACTGTTTTCCCTTCGTTTGCACCAGATAATACAACATTTGGTGCAAAAAAACATATGTTCTTAATTCTTGGGTGACAGATTGTTAGCACTATCTCATCAGTTGCCAAAATGAGTTTCAGCATCAATTTCTTGTACACTTGAAAAGTGGTTTCCTGCATGATAGAATTAAAAATAAAGTTCCCGACTTAATTGTAGGGTTGTTTGATTGTGTTCAACTGCCAATCAACTCATGCCATTCCCATCTGATTTTGTTAACGCAACATGCACTATTTTGGTTTCCATTTGAAGTAACAGAGTTGGCTGTGAACACCAGAGTTTGGGCTAGAATGCAGTGAGAAAAGATAACTGGTTTCAAGAAAAAGAGTACTGCATTAGAGCAATAGGCTCTAACTTTGGGGCTCTGGACATAGTGGTGTCTTGCCCAGTTATATTTACAAATCATATGAGTTTTGTAACTGAATATTTTCTAGTGCAACCAGAAAGACTCTGAATATATAATAACTTAATGACAATTTATTTGATGACAAGTAATGATATGGCACAACAAAACTTTGGCATAGGTTCTGTCCTTTGTCCTGATCAGAAAACATGAAAACTGAACAGATGCTGACTGTAGTAGTAGAAGGGTATAATAATAAAACCCCCAAAAGAAAATGAGATAAATATTTAATTGATACTTACATAGATAAATTAAACTCTACCCCCAAAAGAAATGTAATACCTACCAATTTGTGAAGTTTTACCCACCAACACCTTTAGTCGCCACCGTCTGCAAATAAGCATAATTATGCGAGAAAACACTGAAAGACGACTCATATACGCAATTTGAATTCCCCAACATTCGACAGTAAGAATTGAAAAGCAGAAGACAAAAGTCCCGTGATGCCAGTAACATCAACATAGTCAGTGAAAATTGCGTCCCATATCAGACCAGAGAAAAGCCTCCGGCAGTACGGAGACAGTGAAAGGAGAGAGGTAGAGAACCCCGTGAGAAAGACCTCGGGCATCGGTGCAAACAGTACATTACATAACATTACATTATGCTAAGCAGACATACATCGTATTATATTCATTACATGGAAGATACAACATTACATTGTATTACGCAACACTTCACAAACAGAAACGGATGCTTCCACTATCGGCTGAATGACGGATGCCTCAAGTGTCGGCGCACACATACATATTGATGATGATGATTATGATTATATTGATTATGTTGATGATGATAATGATATTAATGATGATGATGACAATATTGATTATATTGATGATTATGATAGTGATGATGATGATGACCATATTGATTATATTGATGATAATGATATTGATGATGATGGTGATGATGGTGATGATGATGGTGGTGGTGATGATGGTGGTGATGATGGTTATGTGATGTGATGATGGCAGTGGTGATGTGATGTGATGATGGTGATGATGATAATGTGATGATAATGGTGATGATGGCGATGGTGATGATGGTGGTGGTAATGATGATGATGGTGATGATGATGGTGGTGATGATGATGATGATGATGGGCTTAAGTGTGTGTGAGAGTTGTTTTAAAATTGATGGCATAGGTTCTGTCCTTTGTCCTGATCAGAAAACATGAAAACTGAACAGATGCTGACTGTAGTAGTAGAAGGGTATAATAATAAAACCCCCAAAAGAAAATGAGATAAATATTTAATTGATACTTACATAGATAAATTAAACTCTACCCCCAAAAGAAATGTAATACCTACCAATTTGTGAAGCGATACCCACCAACACCTTTAGTCGCCACCGTATAAAGGGAAGCCGCCACTAGGCCAGTGACGGATGCCCAGGCGTTTGCGCAGAGATGACGAATGAGACACAGACGTTGGTGGATGCTTCAGGTCTCGGTACTGCCAGTGGAATAAAGTACAGGTATTTTACTATACATGACACATAGCATACAATGACGGATTCCCCACAATAGCGCCGATAATGACAGATGCAGTGGGAACACCATAAACAGTGCCAGGTGCTTCCACTTCGCATAGTGAATGAAAGCAACAACCACCACCACACGTTGAAGCTTACCTTTAATTCTGGGGAGTGCCATTTGAATGACTGAACGACACGATCATCGGACCTGATGTAATACTCAAAAGCTGAGGACGACCATCTCCTCAGCCTTCGAATTGACAGCAGCAGCGCCAATACGAACGAATGGCTTGTATAGACAGAGAGGCGGGCGAAAAAATTTAGCTCTGCTGAACTTTATGCAAATGAAGAGCGGTGTTTGCTGACCAATACATTACAGATAGCAAACAATGACAATTCCTCCAGTAGGAACACAGACATTGAGATGTCACAGGTAACACCATGAACAGTGACGATATGAAAAGTGACGAAAGCGACCACCACCAGACGTTGAAGCTTACCTTGAATTCTGGGGAGTGCCATTTGAATGACTGAACGACATTATCATCGGACCTGATGTAATATTCAAAAGCTGAGGACGACCATCTCCCCAGCCTTTGAATTGACTTCGGAGCTATGCAGCGTTCTGCTACTGCTGCTGTAGCAGCAGCGCCAATACGAAACGAATGGTTTGTATAGACCGAGAGGCGGGCGAGGCGGGCGAAAAATTGAGCTCTGCCGAACTTTATGCAAATAAAGAGCGATGTTCGCTGAGTTTGCTGACCAATACATTACACATAGCAAACAATGACGGATTCCTCCAGTAGTAGCACAGACATAGAGAGATGTCACAGGTAACACCATGAACAGTGACGATATGAAAAGTGACGACCACCACCAGACGTTGAAGCTTACCTTGAATTCTGGGGAGTGCCAGTTGAATGACTGAACGACACGATCATCGGACCTGATGTAATATTCAAAAGCTGAGGACGACCATCTCCCCAGCCTTTAAATTGACAGCAGCAGTGCCAATACGAAACAAATGGCTTGTATAAACAGAGAGGCGGGCGAAAATTTGAGCTCTGCTGAACTTTATGCAAATGAGGAGCGGTGTTTGCTGAGCGGTAACCAATAACGTTTCAGTTGGAAGGCGGCAGGTGGAGAGATAAACATTTGAAAAAAAAAAAAGCTACTCAGGGTTGGACAGCCAAGAGTGGACATGCTACACCACTGTTAAGATTACGAAGACGAAGATATAATGGCCAAACCACTGTTAAACTACCGCACCTGGGACAATTAGCCTGCAGAGATAAAATTAGTCAGTCAGTTAACAACGCTGGATGCATGAGTCATTAAATGAGTACCTCAATACGGAACGGAACCTGAGCGAAATGTTTGTGATGTACTGTAATGCTCAATAAATAACCCGTCAACCTAGTCAATCAGGGCTAAAACATGGCATCCGGTGCAAAGATTGCATTGGAAAATGAAAGGGAAAATTACTGCAAGAGCCCCATAAACACCACATTAAGCAGCTTCAAATGAGAATGCTTAATAAATGCTACACTGAATTATCGGGGAGTAAATAATTGGTTTCCATCAGTATGCAAAGAAAATTGCAGAGTTTTAATACAAAACATTCCCATCATTTAACTATCAGCTTACCGAACTGGCAGCAGAACAAAATGCTAGTGCACAAGTACATTTGACCTTGAAAGAAAAGAACGACATCGGTCCATCCCACAAACTGAATTGATCCCTAAAAACGTTTTACACATCAAAATCATGCTTACCTTTGCGCCTGCCATAAAATGTGGTCGTCCCTATGGCAGCCATTTTGACAAGACAGAATCAGGAAGTTCTCAAGGTCACACCCCCTGACATGTGATATCATTTTAAAGGGCACAACCTCCTCTTAAAGGAACAGCAGAATTTATTAGAGTGGTATGAATTAAAGGAGAGATATGGGCAAAAACACAATGTCCACTACAGTGGACAAAAGTCAATGGCCGGGTCTCAAGAGGAAGCTAACCTGGAAAACGGCACCCAAGTAGGCTACTGGTTACAACGAAATTCACCCACATGACAACTTTCACACTCTAACATATTTGTAGTACGAGCTTACTTTAAACAAATACAGTCAACGAGTAATCCGTGGTAGACTGATATGCCCATTTTGACTGATAGGAAGCTAACCGGAGCCAAGTTGCATATTAGCAGCTATGTGAGTCAGCCTGCAATAACAGGACATTGCAAACGAATTCAGCCGTCGATGTACATATCCCAAGCATCGATCAGTTATGTGAGAAGACAACTTCGAAACCAGACGCTGAAAATACATTTGGTATCCCTCTACACAAGCAGACCTCGTCGAGTAGAAGCATGGTAGCATAGTAGCTAACAACCTTAGCGAAAACTGCAAAGTAGCACCGACGAGACAGGTAGTACGACGGCTAACGAAACATGAGGTAATCGCTAGCAAACACTGTTAGCTGCTCAACATTTTAGCATAGTTATCATCATTTATCAGACTGCCAAAAACATAGGAGCACCACGATGAATGCGCTAACTATCCCAATAAACCCACTGAGGACAAGAAAATTGCGCATACCATCCAGGAGGTACAAACTACGGACGCATAATACACATGTACGGCAAACAACATAAGAAGGTGTACGACCCATCATTCATATCTACATCAACGGAATGATATTGTCAGATCGAATGAAATGAAAACCAAGGTTAGGTACTGAAACAAGCAAAGGGCAGGTGAGGTATAATTGGCACGGTTCCGGGGAAGGGAGACCTGAACCGGAACAGACTGGAACTCGGGAGAAAATCCAAAATAGCCAGGCGGCTTGGGGTTTGATAGGGAAAGTTGGCGTTGGCCATCAGGCAGCGAGTGGAGAAAATCCTTTAGGAGCAGTACGGGCAAATGCGAGCAGGAAGAAGCGAACTGGTATTATATCCTCATGGAATCAGAGATGTTTGATGTTGCGCGAGGACGTCGAACGACAGAATATACCTGTGAGCAGCCAGAACGGCGGAATACACCTGTGAGCAGCAAAGCAGGAAGGTAAGATGACGTTTTAAAAGACAGGTGCTACGTGCTGTTATTAATTGATGACGCGCATTACGTCTTCCCGGTAGAACCTCTCGCTGCGCTTACATTAAATTTACCTGCTCTTCTTCTAAGCAAGAGTTGGAGACTGTTTTTGCAAATGTACATGCTTACACCTGGTTTCACATTGTATTACCCCCAGCTTACCCCTTCTAATCTGGCTTTTAATTTGCTTCTCAGAACTTTCTTTCTGCATGCTTCTTCCCCCTCTCCCACACACAAACACTTGCAAGAGAAAGAGACAGAGACACAGAGACCATAACACAGTGCATGTAGAGTATGTAGAGATGTAGACACACACACATACACACACACACGCACACACACAGTTGTTCTCACTCATGGACCAGACATGACATGGAGTCAGGGCTGCACAGACCCTCACACAACGTACACACAATGCAGATGGACACTATTACAACAGATTTACATCATAATGCTGGAGCCTGGAGCTGTAGAGGTGTGGCGCCGCAGTAGCCCCCCCCCTTCCTTCTGTAGCTCACCAAATCAGTTCTCATTACTGGGCACGAGCAAGTGCTTCGCAGGTCCCGGGGCGTCCTCTGGGGGTCTCACGCCAGCTGTCCTCAGCTCCTCTTTTAACAAACCACCTCACAGCTGCAAGTCCCTGTCCTACCAATCTGTGCTTACAAGCAAAACAAAAACACAAAACAAAACAGGAGGCAAGTGCTAGCTGGCAAGGTAACACAGACGGTTCGTAGAGTGTTGGTAGCCAGCAGCACTAGGCCCCAAACTCTGCTTGTTTAAATGATGAGATTGGGGGAGGCGGGGAATCCAGAGTTTCACATAGTGAACGCCCTTCATGTTGGAGCTTGGAGCTGCAGACGCATAGCGCTGCTGATTTAGCCCATCAAAGGTTGGCTGATACAGTCTGTTCAGCTGATTTTGGGGTGGTTGGAACAAATACGTGGCATGGCCCCTTTACTCTCTAAAGCCAGGCCTCCCACCTCTGTTTCAATATGTCACTCAGTTACAGCAGGGGGTTTGCCTTTTTGGGAGACTTAAACATGCTGAGTGTCTATATAACAGCGAGGTCCTCCATCCACACAAGTGTCTGCTAATACCTCCGTAATGCTGATAAATGATGCCTGCATGGCCTTATCAGCACCTTGCCCCCAAACCGCTCCTATCGCTGTTCATTGGCCACGAGTGTCGATACCATGCTTGCTGCTGCATGTTAATGCTATGAATATGCTATGGTGTGTGTGTGTGTGTGTATACATGTTTGTGTATCTATGTATAGATATCTCTCTCTCTCTTGCTCTCTCTGTATCTGTCTCTTTCTCTGTTTGTATGTCTGTGTGTGTGTGTGTGTGTGTGTGTGTGTGTGTGTGTGTGTGTGTGTGTGTGTGTGTGTCTGATGAGTGAAAATGTGTGGAAAGGGGAGAGGTAGAAGACACTACTGCATTCAGACATATTAAATATTCAAGATGCATTTGTGGCAAGATAAAAAGGGGGAAAGGTTAACATTGTTGCAGGGCTGCGCTAAGATCATTAAGACGCATTATTATGTTAACACTGTTTTTCCTCATATTAAGGGAATGTACACTGAAATCATTTGCAGTGACTTACATGGGTGCCCTGTATGGCTTTGGCTCACAAAATGTTCTTTCAGTGATTTTAAGCATATTGTTAACACCTTTGTATAACATTTAGCCAATATTTTTCTCATGATTTGCTAGCTCTACTGTAGCTCTCCATTTTTCTTACAGTACTATGACACGGGCCATCCTGTCTCCCTGAGGAGAGGACCCACTCTGAGGGTCATTTTTTGGAGATCTCTAAGTATACGTATTAGCTACCACTCTTGCATATGCTATTTAATCCTTGGTTCAATCACCCATAGGAGCCTTAGGCATGATGTAATAAGCCCTTTCCACCAGCCTGGTTTATCCCTACTCTATGTTAGGCTACTTTTACCCCATTTGTTTCCCATCAGCCCTGGTGCCTGGTAACAGGGACCATTTTTATTCCCTGCTTTGGCGAGGTTCCAAGCGGATAGAGCCGACACTAGAAATGTGACGTGACAGCCCGCTGGCCGCTGATTGGAGAAAAACAACTATTCAAGGTCATGCAGCTAAATGTTACCCACTATTGGCTGCTGACTAGTTAGCCATGCTAGCTAACGTAATGTTTTGAACTAATAATTGTTCTTTTTCTCACATGAAAATCAGGCGATGGTGCGCTCCGTGGTGTGCTGTTGTACATCGCCTGGGGGGGGGAGATGGTGCGCTCCGTGGTGTGCTGTTGTACATCGCCTCGGGGGGGGGGGGGGGGGGGGGGGGGGGGAGACATCTCCCAGAACTGAGTTTGTGGAGGTTGGGATGTCTGGCTTTACTGGCACAAGTTATAATAGGCGTTTTAGACACAAGTTAAGACCTTATCCTGCACGTAAACAAGGCTGGCGCCATGTTTGTTCATTTGTCATAAAACTTCCGGTTAAATAACGCTGTCCATTACAGTTAATTGGCACATTCACTACACCTAAAGATGTTGAGCATGCTGTAACAACTAGAAAAAAAGACGACTGTACCTGGAACAACCCTGTGCTGTCCACGGAAAAACCAGGGCATGATGATGTAGGGCCGGCTTATAATCTATTCTCTGCCATCCACAGATGAGAAAATTATTTTTATCTCTGGTGGGGAAAGGGACTATTCCCCCTAATGCAACTCAACTGATGCTACTTGAAATCTAATGATCTAAAACATCGGCCCATACATCTAGTTTCGGACTAAGCTATGCAATTAGCCCCTATGATCAGAAGTTTGCTGAAACCTCATTTTATGCACGCTTTATTTTCTTGAATTTCGGGTTGTGAACTGGTGAATGACCTGAAACTA
Source organism: Coilia nasus (assembly GCA_027475355.1). Lineage (NCBI taxonomy): Eukaryota > Metazoa > Chordata > Actinopteri > Clupeiformes > Engraulidae > Coilia > Coilia nasus. The sequence goes on along the minus strand of CM050205.1, from coordinate 29,642,546 downwards.
GGTGACACGAAGATCAGCTCCATGTAGTCTGCATACACTTGATAGTGTTTGTAGTTCTTATAACACATTTCATTACTTGGAAGCAGTCCTTATGTCAATGTATACTTTTGTTTTTCATTTTACATTTAGGATAGCATAGTAAAGTAGATTTGTATGGTTTTCATCATGCTTATGTTCCTCCATTTTGAGGGAGGTTTGAATGGAAGTGTGTCCATATTTTAGCAGTAGTGACACCCAGGGCAGCTTTGCTCAAATCTATCAGTGAAATGTTCAACACTGCGGTGGAGTTGACTAAGGGCTTCAAATGGTACCATTACTTACTAACTCTGTGGCAACTTTCCCCATTTTGCTTTCACAAGGGCTGTGGCCTCCCAATTGAAAGTCATTCAGGTGTTAAATGGAAAGGTATCTCAGTGCTCGGCCACACAATGACATAGGCAGTTAATCTCATCACAGCAGCCCACATGGGAGAAAAAATGAGGTCTGTGATGAGGAAAACCAGGTAATGAACTGTGGAGGGGTACCCAACGTCCCGAGTCTCTATACAGCTCATACATGGTCATGCTCACCACACACATACAGGCACACATACAGACATGCACACGCATAAGCACACACACAGGCACACAAGTACATACACAAAAACATACACATGCAGGAAGACGCACAAACACAGACACATACACACATTGTGGGGTGTCAAATGCATGGCAGGCACCATCAGTGTGTGTTGTATGCGGAAATTATTGATTCTTTACCTTATTTGTCATCCACAATTATGCACCAATCTCCTGCTGGTCTGTGCTAAGTCTCTTTCACTTGTTCTTTTACCAGTGTTCACCAGACAAACATGAAAGTCAATAATAGAACAATTTTGATGGCAGTCCAACTATTTTGTATGAAAAGGTTTTACTAAATCTGATTGATTTGATTAAATCCTTTACATTTCCGCCTTTTAAATAATATTAATCTTCAATCTTCAATAATTTGTAATTCAGCCAAGAGTCATATTTTCTAATGGATTATCTTTAGAATATTTTTGATCAGCTACAAAATTGTAACAGAAAAAATACTTAATCACCATGCTATTATTTTAATGTTAAAATATAATCACACAGAGGTTAAGAGCTTGTGTGCTTTTTTTTTCACTAGTCTTTTTCAGGCAGCCCCCACAGAGTGCTTAAAGTCTGGGCTCGCTTGCCTTGATGATGTAGTTTTGCCTGGCACAAGTCTGTCTTTGCTCATGCATGAAATAGCAAAAGCAGCAGCACTATTGGTGTGTTGATCTTTCTCCCCGCTTCCATTCTGATGGGGCTTTCATCTTAGATGCTGGCACCACCAGTGTGTGTGTGTGTGTGTGTGTGTGGGGGGGGGACTAAGACGCAAGAAACCAAAACGGAGGAAATGGGGGAAAACACCACTGACTGCACATTCTTAATGACATGCCGTCAGCGCACTCTGTAGTAACTAGAGAGAACAAGAGGCGTAGAGCCGAAGCGACTCGTGTAGTTGCTGTTGTTTCCCCTTTAATTTCAGTCAGTCTGTCATCCTCTGACTCTGTGCGTCTCGATTTAAACACTCTCGCTTAGTCTTCCGATGCCACAGAGGTGGGTTGTGGAGGAGGTGGTGGTGGGGGAGGAGTAAGGGGAGGTTAGGGTTGGGGGGGGGGGGGGGGGGGGGGGCTTGAGTTGTGGTAGTGGTGGTGGTGGGTGGTAGTGAGAGTCTGAACCCATTTCACCCATACAAAGAAACCATGAACATTTCATAAGAGGCGCTACCCTCGGAAGAGACCCCTGACTTCCACTATCTTCACGGTTGGTGAGGCAGCAGGTGAGCCATGATTAAAAATAAAGGTGCTGGCTACAGGGAAGGGGACACAGCACTCCTTGCTGGTAATTACTCTGTGTACCCCCCCCCCCCCCACCCCCCTTCACTGCACTAGCCCGGGCGAAGTGTAAACAGGAACTCTCTCGACAGTCTCTCTTAAGCACTATGCTGTGTCAAAAGGCGGCCTCACTCCACAAACCAGATGCTTCGATCTCTAGGCCGTGCCAAGGTGAATGAGTCAATGGCTCTAGGTGAGGCTAAATGTTTGTATTGTAAATACGATCACAACTCTCTCCATAGATTGAATGTCCTTTAACATTAATGAAAAAATATATTTTCACATTCATTTTTACTTTGACAGCACCAGAGACTTGAGGTCATAAATGAACATGCATGGTTAACCAGAGCATAAAAAACATGAATAACATCTGTTAAGCATTTGGGGTAGAAAGAATGAATGGACAAATTGTATATCTGCCCTTATTAAGCTATATTGATAAAACTTTACAATAAGGATATCCTTATAAACTGCTTTATTAGCAATGGTTAATTGGGTTGTAAAGACTTAACAAATCACCAATAACAATTTACTGTGTGGAAAACAGAAGATGGAGATAACAGAGTGACCTGAGGATTGATAGTGTCTATGTAGTAACACACGAGTTCTCTTTCTCTCTCTGTCTTTGTCTCTCTCTTTTTCTCTTTATTTCTCTATCTCCTTTCTCTCTCTCTCTCTCTCTCTCTCTCTCTCTCTCTCTCTCTCTCTCTCTCTCTCTCTCTCACGCACACACACACTTACACTTACACTTAAACTCTGTTTCTGTCTGTGTCTATATATGTATATATGTGTGTGTGTGTGTGTGTGTGTGTGTGTGTGTGTGTAATGTGCAGCAGTAATGTACAGCATCCTCAATGTCATTTGAGACGAATGGCAGCAGGCAAACAATGGGAGCAGGCCATGACACTGACAGACGATCTGACCTCTGGGTATTGAGTGGACCTGCAGCCCTCACAGCCTCACCTCCCCGACCCGAGCATCTCATGGCTGTGCAGCCAGCACGGTCACTCTCTCTCTCTTTCTCTCTCCCTTGTGCAGGCACACACACACACACACACACACACACACGTATGTACACATACACACACACATGTATGCACAGACACAGACACACACACACACACTTGCATTTTTACACTTGCATTTGCACACACACTTGCACACACTTGCACACCCAGACATACACACACACACACACACACACACACACACACACACACACACACACACACACACACACACACACACACACACACACACTCAGACCTACACATAGACAAACTCACATGACCTGAGGGAAAGCTGAGATTCATGTATGTATGTTTACATGTCAAGGGAAGACTGTACTGTGCATTATTTATTCCCCCCACCCCTCTCTCTCACTGTCCCTCACTCTCCTCCCTCCCTCTCTCACACATTGAGGTTTTCACTACATTTCTCTCTTTCTCTCTCTCTCTCTCTATCTCTCTCTGTCTCTCTCTCTCTATCTTCTGCCTCACTGTCCTCCCTCCTTCTCTGTCACACATTGAGGTTTTCACTACATTTCTCTCTCTCTTTCTCTCTCTTTCTTTCTCTTTCTCTCCCTCTCTCTGTCTCTTTCATTCTCTATCTTCTGCCTCACCCTCCTATCTCCCTCCCACCCATTTTGTTTCACACTGATTTTCATAAATGTCTCCCTCTCTCTTTACTTCCCTCTCCCTTTCTCTAACTTTTTCTCTCTGCCGCCCATCCCAACAGCGTTTTACCTCTGTGTCTCTGAGCACACTTAAGCGGTCTCTCTGCCCTCTCTGTCAGTAATTACAGGAATAGCCCATCGCCAGCCCTGTGTGTACATTCTTCTGCATGGGTATGGGAATCTCATCGGCGTTTAATGGCATAATTTCTTACCGAGACCTACTTCTGTTTCTTTTTTTTTCTTCCTAACACCGCTACTTAAATTGGCTTCCTATTCTAACTATAAATGTGTGTGTGTGTGTGCGTGTATGTGCCTGTGCATGTGTTTGTGTGTCTGTGTGTGTGGGCGTGTGCACATGCAAATGTGCGTATGTGAATGTGTGTGTGTGTGTGTGTGTGTGTGTGTGTCAGTGTGTGTCAGTGTGTGCCTGAGTGTGTGTAGACTCATAATATTAAATGGTGTTGCTGAGTGCTGTTGCAGTGTTGTAAAATTCCTATTCAGCTTGAGGTGTAGATGATTTCGGGAATAAATACGTAAACAATAATCAAGCATATATTCTCGATCTGACTGGCTAAGTGCCTACCATAACATTCAGCAGCTGTTGAAGCACAGAGGCCATAAAAGTCTACTCGAGGTACCTAAAGGGGCTTCAAGGATCCACGTTTATGGCCAAAGCCACTGGAGCGGCTCGGATGGCACCCATAAAAGCACAAAATAAGACATCGAGATCAAATTGGTTTGGTCCCCTCTGTTTATCTTCTCATACCCTCCTCTCTCTCTCTCCCCGCCCCCCCCCTCTCTCCCTCATTCTCATTTTCTCGGTCTTTGGAACTAACCTCATTCAAACTACTCCTTCATGTTCTGATTAGGAAGCCTGCTGCCTATGGCCCATAAAGACAAAATGACTGCTTCTCCAAGATTTATCAATGCCTGTCCCATTTTATGGGACTCTTGTGTGAGCGCAAGGCTAACTTTAATGACACACTCATTAGGATGTGTGGAGTAATCTGTAAATCTGGCCTTGGTTTAGTCCCTAATGTCATATATGAGTTTGCCATCAGGAGGAAAACCGCCAAGTCTTATGGCACTGAAATGCTTAGGACCTCACTGTGCTTCACTGTAATTGAATGCTTCACAGGAAGAAATGTTCTGGAGGGACACTTTAAGTCTAATCTCCTGGAATTCTACGTTTAGGTGAAGGATATTAATTCCATAATGTAAAACGCTCCTGGGGTCAGCTGAATTGCCTTTGCCATTAAGACTTAATTTCTGCTTTTTACCTTTTCCCATTTCAGGCCACTGGGGTGATTTTAGAAAGCATTTTCTGATGGGGGCACTATGGTTTTTAGGTAGAATTTCAGGTGAGGGAGAAACAGCAATTTTAGGGCAGTTGGGAGACTGATTAGGAGCCACCCTGGCCTGTTTAATGCTGAGGAATCAATTTGTGATGAGTGTACGCAGCTGTTCTGTCTGGGGTGCGGAGTGAAGAGGCTGGCCATGTTTGTCTTATTCATTTTGAAATGCGAACATCATTGTCTCGCCATAATCCAGAAAGAAAAATACATGACTTTTCATACATAAATAAATTGACTGTCACCCTTTGATATACTGTGTTCGCTGAGAGAGAAAGGCAGAAGGCGTTGGCGCATGCCGTCTCACGGCTAATAAACAGGGCCATTTGGCCCTGTCACTCGCACTCCATTTAAAACACTCCGACTCTATTATGTGACGCTGTCAGATGTTGCCCTCATTCTGTGGTGAATGCTGTGTACAGACTTGAATCAACACAGGGAAACTTCTATCCAGTGGTCACTCGCTCATTACCATACCCTGGACTGGACAAATTTCAAAGCATTGACATATACTGTCTGTTTCCACATTGTATACATAATAGCAGTGTGTAAACACACAGTTTTTAGTAACACAAAACACACACGCACACACGCACACACACACGCACGCACACACACACACACACACACACACACACACACACATACACACACACACACTCACACACACAAATACACACATGCACAGTCTCTTGCATACCACAGAATTGCCACTGATATGTCATGCCAGTGTTGTCCCTGACAAGTGTTATTCCTTTTCCATATAGATCGGTGTCTGTATGTCTAATGATGTAGCGCGGCACAGGAGGATACAGTCAGCCTAGCTGTATATACAATATATTTCATCATGTCATATGCGGAATATAAGAAGATACAGACAAGACTAGTCAGACAATGATGTAATCTCATGTAAAAGCAGATGTTTGTGATCCTTACTGTAAGCCTCTTTCCATAGAAAAGAAAAAAAAAAAACAGCACTTAAACGCTGATGGCACTGCACAGGAATAGCATATACAGACAGAACAAGAAAAGAGACATTTAGGACAGGTACTACAAAATACTATAAAAGGAGTAAGGGCCTGCACACACTGGCTTCGGTATTATTGCAGAGCACTTTCGAATTAAATAACTTCCTTTGTCCCCTGCACACAGCGAACAATATAGTATCTCATCTACAGCCATCTCATCTACAGCCATGATAAACAGCAATAGAAAATGCTAAAAATATATATTCCTTTGTTACCTCACAGCCACTCCACCTTTACACAGCCCCTTGCCCAGTTTAACCTTATACCCATAATGCTGACACCACATAGCCCCTTGCCTATCCTTACCCCCTACCCACACCACCACTGCCTTGCCCTCCCATCACATACCCTATTCTGCTCCCTACCCATCACCATGCAGCCAACACCACACAGCTCCCCCTCCCCACAACACCACCATACTGCACTCTATGCACTTCATGGAATATTACTCTTTGTTCTCACTAACATGGGACATATGGAATACATACAGTAGTTACTTACAAATACCATGCAATGGATGCACAATAGACACCATGGCAAAGAACAGCTTTTAGCTGTGTTCAATGTAATAAAAATACCTATAACTAAGAAATCAGAGGATTTACCTGGAACTCTAAATAAAACTGCCCACAATCCTTTAAACAAGTCCACATATTTATCATTACACAAGTATCAAGAAAACTGGAACATTTTTAAATGCCTATATCTCTTCAATCATTGAAACTGTCGAAAGGGATGGAGAACACAAGAAACACATTTTCCACCATGGAAAATAAGTTTAAAGCAGGATTTTAACTTTTTTCATGGGTAATTGTTTTCAAATGGTCATAGTCATATGAACTTTAATTTGCATGGTTTTTAATTTATGGTAGCCTCAGTGATTAAGGGGATATAACCATATCAAATGTGGTCCAGTTTTTTTTTTTTGGTCCACCCATGTAGCCTTATATGCGTTCTCTTGTTATTGGCTTTTTGGTTTTGTGGCCCGGAGTTGCCATGACATCCAAATGTGATCTGTTTAGACTTCAACCTCACCATATTTCATGTCTTGTCCAAATGTTATCTAAGAAACTTTAAACATGTTTTTTTCTTTTGCATTGGAGTCTTATGGGTTGTGCATATGTAGAGGCAATAGTGATGTGACTATTGTTGTCTCTGTAATAAACATATCTGTTGTCTTTCTAAATGGCACTTGGCTCTTGCCTTCTCACAATATTCCAGACTTTGTGGGATGGACACTCAGATCTTGCAAGCATGGAATTCTTTCCATAGACAGTGGGGGTGGTTAAGAAAGCCTTGATTTTCCTGGTAATCACTCATTTAAGCATCTACTGACTTATGAAGATAATTGATTAACTCAGAAAAATTGGATAGTGCTGCTTTAATCTCGAAAATGTTGCATAGTGTTGCTTTAAGACTGCGGTCACTAAATAAGACTACAACTAGAATCCAGCGAAGATTTCCTTTTTGGCTCCAGTTTATGAGATGGCTTTTTGCCACCGCTGCCTTTGTGTTGCTGCCTTTATGCCCATGGTTATATGGTCTCAAATCCAGATATGATAGCTGCGTTACACTTTCATTTAAGACATGCAGTGCTGTTCGATGCAGGCAGAGGTGATTATAGAGTTGTTGGAGTGACACTAAGTAGAGTGTGTGCTGTTTAGGATGACATTTTTTGTTGTATTATAATGATGCAATCTGTCAATTACAATCCTATGTTTGAAATTTTGAACATTTGTTTTGTTGTAACCACTCTTCTTAGCTTGCTCATTTATTGGTTGTTGACAATGTCACATCAGTATTTGCGTGTGCTAGGCTGAAAAACTTGAGAAAGACTTGACATAATATTAAACATGTTTGATATTGTTGTAAGGGGGGGACTAAAAAAAGACTGACTAAAAACTGCTCCATTTACCACCTTACACTAAATGATCGAGACAACGGGAGCATGCCATGACTCCAGCAAGACTCTTGCAATTTTATTATGATTTGGGAAAGGTAGCCTACGACTGAGAATTCTTTGGGTAATCCTTTGGTATAAGGCTGGCAAATAATGATGCTAAGTATTTGTTGGTATTTTCAAGGACTCATCTAAAAGTTCACAGGCACGAGACAAGAGCAAATACTTTCCCATATCACTAAAACGAAGCAAATGGACACTAAATGAGATATTAACTTGAATGCAGTCTATTTTTTTAAGGCCAGAATTTGATCTAGCATAAATCCAGTGCCTCAGTGTGCCAGGCTCAAAATGGACACCTTTCTTCCTGTTCTGTGTATATCAAGTTATTTCCATTGATTTTCTCATTACTCTACAAGATATGTGCGTATTTAGCATACACTTTCAACCAAGGTGACTCACCGCCAAGCATGGTAAATAGATATATTTGTTCATTTCAGATGCAGACAATGGAATTGAACCACTAACCTTGGTTGGGCCTCATACTCCCCCAACCCAGCTATGGGAATGCTATTTATCAGAGGTTAACAGTTTTAGTCTTGCTCTCAATAAACTATTACAATGTACTGTCTCTTCTACAGTAGGTCTCACTAATGATGAAAGACCCTCTTGTCTTCTTTTACAGATCACTGAAATTTGTAATGATGATTACATAGGGTTTTTCACGCTCCATTGAGTTACAGCAAATAATGAATATACACTCTTTTTTCAGACTTACCAAAGGTTGTTGACACTATGCATACAGAACGCCAGACACTATGTCCTCTTGTGAGGTGCTTTTTTCATGTTTTATGAAGAAAGATTGCATACACATAATGAGGATTTAGGGGCCAGTTCGTTTTCAGGCTTAAACCTTCATTCACAGGCAGGCACACAGGCCACATATATTATGAAAACACGGTGCCAAAGAGGAATACATTGTGACAAACGAGAATAATACTTAGCTGTGAGAGCTGTGTCTTTACCTGTCTTGTCTCTGTATATGGGTGTTTGTGCACGCATGTGATGTATGTGATTGTTTGTGTATGTGTGCACAGGTTTGTGTGGGTCTGTGTGTGTGAGAGAGATAGAGACAGCCAAACCAAATAAGGCACAAAGAACTTGTCTTAAAAGGCTCCAAGTGGCAAACAACGCCACCAAAGCTGGCTCGTTGAGTAAACTTAAGTGTTTTTGTAATGCAGAGGGATTTCATCTGTCTCACACTGCTCAAACACCACCATGATTAAACACATTAAGTCAACAAACAACACGAAGAAACACCAGAAATCACAAACAGGTACTCCACTTTGAGCTTAGAAAAAAAAAAAACAGTAATTGGACGTGTTGGTTGCAGAGTTCAACCATTTGTCAGGCTGATATAAATTGTAAGGTGTTGATGTGGACTACTCAGGATGAAATAGCAGACATCAGCTAAGGCGTTCTCCAGTGTATGGGGGGTATGGAAATTAACAATCATCTTAGTCATAACAGCGACATATTTAAATTATTGCAAATGAAAATGATATAAACAAACAAAAAAAAACATTAGCTTTAGAGAAAAGATGTATTATAGCCTGCGCTGTGCTTTCCTATCTCCCCATCTCCCAGTGGTCCAATCTCAACCCTCTTCCTTCTCCCACTGGTCTGTTCTGTTTAGTTCTACCTCAAACTAAAGTTTGACAGACAATTATGATTGGACATGAAAGCAGGGGCCGGAAAGTGAAGACAGCAAGATGATGCTCACACATCGCTTTCAGGTGTGATCATGTTTAAGATGTCTACAGGGAAATTTGTAAGAGCCCTTCTGTGCATTCCTGTGCGTTCTTAAACGGATAATAGTCACCACTGTGTGTGCTATGCTATACTGTGCTATGGCTAAATGGTTAACTGGTCTGATTCTAAAGTAACCTTTGAATTAATTTTAGAGTTAAACGTTTTAGTTCACTGAGAGACTGTAACTCTATGGTTTCACTACAATCTTGTTATTCGTTTGTCAAACAGCATTTAATGTTCTGTGTCAGAAGCCTGCAAGTCAATATGTGGGCCACAACGCTGGCAGCTAGTTTTTCATGTGAGTTGTGTGGCAAAACAGCTTTTCAAAATGAAATGAATTAAAATGAATTAATTCTAGAACAATATGATAATAAACTAAATAAACGATGATTCAATTCTTTCCCACTGCACTCTTTTGATGTGGAGCTAGCCTCCATCTTTTTTGGATGTAGTTAACTAAAAACAACTGGTTATTTAAGTATTTTACATATTAAAAAAGAAACAGCAAAATGGACAGAAAAACAGACAGACAGACAGACAGACAGACAGACAGACAGACAGACAGACAGACAGACAGACAGAGAGACTGATTCAGACTCTGGCACTTGCAAGCTGGCAGCCTCTCAGCAATACTAACCACTTAGCCATTACAGCTTACAGCACCTTTTCATCCCTACAGGATACAGCTTTTTATTCTCATTACAGTGGTTGAAATCATTGTTCAAAGGGGGACCTGTATGCACTGAAGGCTTTGTGGTGCTATGAATATTGTAACTAAGTGAAAATGAGAGGATGGTGTTATGAATATTGTAACTAAGAGATTTTGAAAAATACCCTGGACTGTTTACTGACGCTTATAGCACTAAAAAGTTTTCTTTTTAGAGGAGGTAAAGAGGACTGACCCATTCAGGTTGAACAATAAACTCATAAATGTACAGAAAATCAGACAGGCATGTGGGCAGATGGGCTGGCAAGAGGCCAGACAGGTAGTCAGTGTATTCGCCATTAGAAGATACCCCATGGCAGTACCATTACATAATTAAAACAATTTTAACAATTTTAAAGTAGAGTTTGTGTATGAATAGAGTTTGTGTATAATTAAAACAATTTTAACAATTTTAGTGTAGAGTTTGTGTATGAATATCAGTGCTAAGATCTCAAAAAACAAACAACAACGAAATAACTCTTCAGCAAGGAAATTGTTTAAGTCATGCATTTATGGCTTCAAAAACCCCTTCTGACTCCCAAACAGAAGCAGCAAATGCCCCTCAAGAATGCCCGCTCTCCCAACAGCAAATTGCTGTCGCCACATACCAAAAGAAGGAGTGTCTGAAACCAATCCCTGCTTTTAGCAGTGTACCGCCCAAATTACTTAAATCTTACTGTGTGTGTTTGCGTGTGTGTGTCTATGTGTATGTGTGTGTGTGTGTGAAAGAGAGAGAGAGAGAGAGAGAGAGAGAGTAAGGGGAAAGAGAGATGGAGTGGAGGGTGGAGAGAGAAGACATACTGTAATGGTGGGTGTGAATTTTTTGGAGCTCTGAGGAGACGGCATACTTTTACAGCAATAGGAGAAAAAGATCTATATTTTAAATGTACTCCTCGATTTGGAAGACCTGGTTGAAATTCTGTCAGGCATGCAATCGGAGCTCAAATCATAAAAGTGTAAACAGCAGGTGGAAATCAGATACAGGATAACGGAGAGCAGAAACAGAGCAGAGCTTTTCGTTGTGCTCTGGGTGGCATTCAGATATTGAAGGTGCTTTAGGCCTCACTGTCAGCTATAGCCCTGTGCATGTCTGGAGAGGGAAGATTACCCAAGCCATGACCTTTCCCTGTGTAACTATGCTTCCCAGCGGCACAAAATACATTGTTTATATTTCTGCCTGTGCTTGTGTTTTCTCTCTCTCTCTCTCTCTCTCTCTCTCTCTCTCTCTCTCTCTCTCTCTCTCTCTCTCTCTCTCTCTCTCTCTCTCTCTCTCTCTCTCTCTTCTATCTCTCTTCCCTCCCTTTCTCCCTCTCTCTCTTTCTCTGCATTATTCGTTTCATGTTCCTCAAAACATTATTTTCCTGCAAGCTTAATTATGCCTTCCTAAATGAGTCGGGCATGAAAAAGCTCATTTTACCCAATTAATTTCACATAAATTAGAATAAACTTCCCTGATACACCCTTGTTCTTTCTGGGCATTAACAGGCATAATATATTCTTAGGGAGGGGGAGAGAGACTACAATGGCAGGGGGAACCATGTCGGATATGGAGTGGAATGGTGTGGAACAGTTTTGATTAGAGCCTCATAATGGTGGGAATATTCTAGAAGACTCCCTAATAAGCTAAGAATCCCTCATAAGCATAAACTAGCAAGCACATGTTCACTTTTCCATACTCACTGGTTATGTTGGCAGGACTGGGCAGCATGTGTCTGTGTCGCTTTCCAACGTACTCGTGAGGCCCTGGTGAAGACTTGCCACAGCCAATGTCAGGGAGTTGTGGAGAGGAATCAGCTACTGAAGTTAACATCTTGGCGAGCTGAGGTTGTGTTGGGGACTAAGACCCGTCCACTTTCTCATACCTCCACCTGCCTACGGGCTCTCTGTCTCACACGGCATTCCTGTCCCTGTCCCTGTCCCTGTCCCCACCCACACACCCCTGAGCATCGTTGTTGGGCCCAGGGGTATTAATTAAAATATTACAGGCTGTCTGCGTTGTTGTGGAAAATAAGGTTAACTTAATCACAGAGGGAAAGGTCAACATCTCATGCCATTCCGAATCTAAATGAGCTCGCCTATCCCTTTCATCTAGCTCCCACCCTCAACACAAACACACACAAACACACACAAATACACATAAATACACACAACAGACACACACACACACACAGATACACGCACAGACACACACACAGATACACTCACAGACACACACACACAGATACACGCACAGACACACACACACACACAGATACACACACACACACACACACACACACACACACACACACACACATACAGACACAAATCCCCACAAAAATAGACACACACAGATACACAAACAGACACACAAACAAATATACAAATACACAAACACACAATGCACACACACACACACACACACACCACATTACTCTCCATGTATGGGCACTATGGAGCATCGGCGGCTGTCCTGTCCTGTCCATGCTGATGTCCGCCATGTCAAATTATGAAAGCTTTTCCTCATCAGCCGTCTCCTTCCTGTTCCCTCTCTCTCTCACACCATCCCTCTCCCTCTCTCTTGCTCCTTCTTTCCCTCTCTCTCCTTCTCTCTCTCCTTCTCGCTCACCCCCCTCCTCTCTCTCTCTCTGTCTCTGCCTCTCTTTCTATCTCTCACTCTCACTCTCTGTCTCTCTCTCTCTCTCTCTCTCTCTCTCTTTCCCTCTCTCCAATACAAGCCAGAAGCCTGTCTTAGCCTCCTCTTCTCCCGGACATGCTAGTCGCTGTCTGGTGCTGTCCTGTCATGTTAGCACAGCTGAAGGAACAGCACTGATCATGTCTGATGATGGCAGTGGCCTGCTCCGGTGGGGCAGGCTGTCACCGACTGGCTGGTCGGCCTCTGGGGGACAGCAGCCTCCTCTGTAACCAACACCCCTCTTCTAATCCAAACACTGGCACTCCCCCAGTCCTGCCCACTGCTCATTAGACTGGGTGGAGTGGAGTCATTTGGCGGCTTTCATTACTGTTTTGTTTTTCCCTCAACATTCGACTCTCCTGCCTTTATCTCTTGACAGTTGGCAGCGTTGGTGTTTGGTCTCTATGATTTGGTGCACTCATTCTCTTTTATTTCTCACATGCTTAACTCATAATTATCACATTATTGTGAGACTGATGTGACGGAGAGACCATGTAAGAGTGAGCTTTCTGTCTTCTCTGACATTTAGTCCCCTAGCAAGCATTCACCTCCGAGCTGCCAACTTCGAGACTCGAGGAGAGACGCGCTCAGTGCCGTACAGCCTCAGGTAACGCTCGTTAGGGATGTAATGACAAACAAACTTCATCCCTCCATCACGAAGATGAGAGCAGTAATTATCTCACTCTTTCCCCAATGAAAGGAGAGAAAATGTGACACTGGCATGAATTTCTGGTCATAAATATCTACCCCTGGAGGAGTGAAGCAAGCAGCCAAAGCCCCTCAATGTTGTTTTGGTGGTTTACTGTCAAGGGTTGTTTGTGCAAGCCACATATAAATAGGACTTTGTGGATTCTCAAAAATCTAACAGTTTCTTTGATTTCACCAAAATGAGACAGATGACTCTAGCCATTCTGATTATTAGCCTATTTTGTTCTCAGATACCAAGCACTGAAGAAAAAGGGGACATTTATTTTGCCTTCTAAAAATGATATCAAAAGGAACATCTTCAAATGGATATTGTATGACAGTTGAAATGTCTCTATAATTAATCTATGTGCAACCTTACTACTGTAAAACCTAGAGGCCTATTTTGATATTGGAAATTGGATATTATATTACCATATTATTTAATATTATTTATTTAGAATTGTTCAAAGGGACTTTATATATTCACAATAACAATGTCTCTTTATATTCAACTGTGTGCATTGACCGCCTTAAAATGTGAAAGTTAAAAATATTAATGCCATAATATGCATGCTGTCAATCATGGATATTCAGTCTGGTCATGTTTCACTTGGATATACAGGAATAGGTAGAAGAGAGTCATACCTTATGAAAGGGGAGCTAAGGTCCCAATGGGAGGCTTATGAGAATAGATCAATCAGTAACTGGCTGCACAGTGACTACATCACATCCCATAATATGCAAAGATAGAACTGTTGTTTTTCTTTCCCCTTCGCTAAACAACTCCAGAGAAATGTATTCTAAGTGGGATTTCTTTTGGTAACATATGGTAATGCTACTCAAAAAAATATAGTTATTTCTGTGGTAAAACATGCAAACAGTGTTTTGAAATCTTAACTCTTACTTTGTTTTTGTTGGTCTCTCCTCTGTCAGAGTAACTGCATTCCTGAGATAGACCCAAACTGTTATGTGATTATCAGTCTTTCTCAAAAGCAAATAATTGATATTGGTCGTGGAGAATCTGATGTATCTGAATTTAGAAAGGTAATTTTTCACCACCCAGATACTGTTTGCTGTAACAGTGTGCCGCTCCTGAACAAAGTATTAAATGGTCTTAGTCTCTGCAGATTGATTTTTTGCTGAATGCTGCTAAGCACAGCTCAGCGTTTTACGATAGCCTGTGTGTGGTCATGAAGTTGGCACCAGACTGTCTCAGTCCCCAAAAAAACATCCGAGAGCATCTTAGTCAAAAGTCATGAGTCACCGTCGCCACCATTCCCACACAGGAGGCTGTTCACAGGCACGGAATAACCTGCTTGTCCTGAAAAGCTCTCTCTGTGTGAAGAGGATATGAGTAGTCAGAACAGGAATGTGTTTGGGAAATGGTCGCTAGGGCTGCAGCAAATAGTTATTTTATGGTGGATAAATTTCATAATTATTTTGTTGATTGACTCATTAATTGTTTTGTCTATGCAGCTTGTTCACAACATTAATCGATGTTTCCCAAAGTCCTTGATGACATTGTCAAATATGTTTTGTTCACACCGCAAATATGTTCAGTTTACTGTCATAAAGGACTAAGGAAAATAGAAATTTCAATCAGAGAAAATGTACAGCAACACAACATTTTTTTTTGTAATGCATTTGGTGTAGGCTACCTTTACCATACTTTTGCCTTTTTTATTTGACATTGTTGAATGACCTTATACAGTAACATAGTATAAGAAAATTTTATGAAATGTATTCACAATGTAATGTTTAAAAATATTTAGTGGGGGTTGGGCAACATGACAAGAAATAGCGGGAGAGATGATTGACAAAGCTCAAAAGTTGAGCCCCCATCCGCAAGAGCTGAATGTTACATGAAAGACTACATACTCTGACCTTCAAAACATAGCATCTGCTGCTATCATTTTAATTCCTTTGGAGATTAAGCACAAAGCTTCTTGACCAAGATATCACATGACATTACACAACTGATTCACATCAGCAGGGAACACATTTCTGAAATGTTGTATAGTAACTCAGATGTCTGAGGTGCCTCTGACCTGAATGAGAAAACGGGTTTAATTGCAGTGATATTTTGAAGGGTGAACTAGCTACGATAAGTCCTCAAATGGCTCGCCATTACCTTCGCCAGAATGCGTGGCAATGCAAAAATCAGGTTGCTGAAAAACTTGTATTACTTGTACTTGTATTTGTTGGTGACATTCTGGCTGTGGAGGAGGGCTATGTTCTTTCTCTCATCTTTCGCTTAAAATATTCCATTCAACATAAATCCAGCACTTCATCCGTGTAAAATCTTTAATGGCTGTATGACAGGAAAACTGACTGAGCACATACAAGCACAAAGAACACCATACTTAGTTTTAGTGAAGGAAATAAAAGTATCTTTTCCCAGCCACAGCTAAACATAATCCCCTGTGAGAGACATGCCTTTTATCTATGTTGTTCGCTTATACATTCATTGAAAAGACTTTCATGAATACAGTCATAATTCCTCCATGACAGTGACAAAAACCTCAACTCCCGTGGTATCATTCCTAGTTGAAACAGCCTTATGGCAATGCAGATTTTGTGTGGAAATAGTATTCTGTGTGCTTTTAAAATATTAAGAAAATCCATCCCTATTTAAAAGCACAGCAAAACTTGCTGCTCATCCACAGGATTAGGATATAGGGGATTGAGGGGCCTTCAGCAGGCACCGAGAGCTTCTCTTGGCCAGGGAAGGCCAAGATACTGTAGCCTGGTAAACCAGCCCCTTGTACTTCATTTCATTTTTCATTTCAAATGGTCTGGCAGTGCTGTATTGAGAAAGGATTTCTTGCTAGAGGTGTGGATTCTGCTGAAGTTTAAAACAAGTTCCCTGCAGTTACCCAATTGCTAACGTCTGGTCGTGACATATTCAATTAGCCTGCCTACGCACTACAATTAAAATGTAGCAAACAACGTTGACGGCATCGCTCACAAACACTCCCTCTGTTCGCTGATTGGCTAGGCAAAATTCTGCCTATTACAGCAATGTCAATGGAAGCACTGCCAGACCCTGTGTACAAAAATAAAGTATGAGGGACTGGTGGCTCTAGCGGTTAGGGAGTTGGTCTTGCAATCGGAAAGTTGCCGGTTCGAATCCCATGATTTAGATGCCCTTGAGCAAGGCATCTAACCCCACACTGCTCCAGGGACTGTAACTGAAACCCTGTAAATATCTGTCTTGCTCTGGATAAGAGCGTCAGCTAAGTGTAATGTAATAGTTTACCAGGCTAAGGCCACGAAGTTGTAATTCATTTCCATAAACGTCACATTTCATTGGAAAAGCAGGAGGGTGGAAATTTAGAATGATTCTAAGGGTCCAGCATTGGCAGGAGACTATATTATTTCTATCATCATCAATAATAACAGGGCCCAAAATAGTTTTTTCATGTGTTTTCGTGTGCCCCTGCCCTGAAGAAATTACCTGACAGTTAATGCTAAAGCACATCTGCTACTTTTACTTTCGTCCCCCCCCCCCCCCCCCCCCCCCACCTCCTGTTCTACTCCTGTCAAGCATGATAGGCTGAGTGCGAGAGAGCTGTGCTGGATGAGGCAGTCACCCAGGTTGAGGCTCTTTGTGTGGCAATTAAGTGATTAACTAATAATAAATTGATGTCATGTCTGCTCTCTCCCTCCCTCGGCCATTGATAAGCAGACAGTGAGAGCGCCAGACTGTGTGGCGGTGACTGTCTCTCTCTGGCCCTGTGTGTTCGTGTGTGTAGTTGCATTCGTTTGTCAGTACATCTCCATGTGTAATGTGTATGTGTGTGTGTATGTGTGTATTTGAGAGGCTGTGTGCATACATGTGTGTGTGTCTGTGTGTGTGTGTATGAGAGAGAGAGACAAAGAGAGAGAGGGAGAATGACTCACAGAGCGATAGAGAGACAGAGAGAGAGAGAAAGATTTACAATAATGTATGCGTATGTTTGTGTCTGTCTGTATGTAGTGTGCATGTGTGTGTATGGGGGGACACGGCAACAGAGGCCACCTGGCTGTGATTAAAAAGCAGTCCACGTCTCGTCCTCCTCTCAGTCCTGTGAAAATTCCAGCTGCTGTCGAGATCAAAGCCGCGGCTCTAAAGTTGGAAGAAAAAAAACAGGCGAGCAACATTCCGATGAATATTTCTCTTTAATCTGAGGGTGAGTGGTGTGACAGTCCCACCACTGACACTACAACTGCTGCATGGGACACAGGACAGGACCAACCTATTCAAATGCACAGGCCCCAGCCCCAAAATGGCATCAGGATAGAATTGGCAATAAATCATTTCTTCTCCTTCTTCTTATTTTTCACCATCAGTATCATCCTCATCACAATGATAATAATAATAACAACAATAATAATAATAATAATAATAATAATAATAATAATAATAATAATAATAATAATAATAATAATAATAATAATAATAATAACAACATTACCAACAACATCAATACCAATCATCATTATCATCATCATCATCATCATGGCATGTAGATATGGTCCAGAGTGTGGAACTTGGACTAATCAATAATGGATGATCGTCGAAGAAGTACACACACACACACACACACACACACACACACACACACACACACACACACACACACACACACACACACACACACACACACACACACACAACACAAATTCTGTTTGTTTTAAGAACAGGCCATGGTCTTCCTAAAACACAGTATTTTTTTCAAGATGTAAGGCTGTAAGAAAAGCCAAAGCCAAAAAGGCCCGGAGCTGTAAACTTGCTTTAAGAGACACACTCAGGAAACTTATTCCCCCATAATCTCCCAAATGTCAAACTCATGACAAAGGCACAGTGGCAAACGCCCTAAAACAGCTCCAGGAAACCTTGGTCCGTCTTGCCCGTCTGACCACTGCTCAACTGCCAGCGCAACTCATCCAAGCAGAACCCTCTCCTCCCTCTCAGATCCACTCCACCATGCCTCTCCTTCCCCCTGTGACAGCGGGAGAAAACGCCCCTGATTGCTCAAGCATCACTCTGCACTTTAGGGGAAGAAAAAAAGATTTCCTCCCAAGCTGTTCACATGGCAACTGTGAACGTATAAAGAACAAAGTTTACACTGCCTTTGCAAAATGTAACATTAACTGGTGAGTGACAATTAGTTTCTCAAAAGAATGTGTTGGACATCATGGTGATTAGGTTTCCACAGCAAGGGAAAATAAGCACTTTGACAAATGCAACAGTGAGAACCTTATAAACCCAGCTCACGGCAGCAGTATTTTTTTATCCTCAGCTGATCCATATGTCCATTAGTTGATGTGGATAGGCTAGTATAGCCTACACCATTTTCTGGGCAGCTGTTTGTGAGTTAAACTTATGCTGTCATAGGCAACAAAGTCTACAAATCTAATACTGGTATGTATGGACAAGAATTAAAGTGCTGTAAATAATGTAGCAACTGCTTAGCTGTTGTGGTCTGGCGCAAATCTCACCAGATGCTAAAAGAAGGACACAAAAAACCTGGTTGGTAGTCAGTTGTGCGTTGCTGAAAAGCTATCTTATGGGTGCATAACGCTTTGGGATATAACGAGAGGGATCGGCCTCTTGATATGTGGCTGTTAGGGGGGGGGGATGACCTATCCACTAAAGGCATTGTTAATGACACGTACCTCATGCCAACAACAGTGTGTGAATTGCCATTGTGAGCTATAGACTAGGCAGAATGTCTTCAAGCTCCAAAAAGATGTCCAGTTGCATACGACTTAGCTCTTTTGAGTAGCCTAATCTAATGATTTACTAAGCACAAAGACATACACTGGCAAATATTTCGCAATAATGCACATTTATTGAGCAATCTGTTTCCCTTTATTACAGTTTTTTTATATTGCTTAGACACTAAAATGTAAAGTTTCTCACAATTAATGAAACCTAACACTCAAGTAAGAAAACATCGGCTCAGGTTGAGGTTGGCACCACTCTAAGCACATTTTCAGCTTCACACTTTTTGCAAAATAATACACACAGTGATTTGCTAAACTTAAACACACATATACACACATGTTACTCACATGATGATATTGTAATGTAACCTTCTTTCTATTTCAAAACACTAGCTATCAATTGATCACTCCTTTGCAACCATCTAGTTAAACACAATCGTCAGGTGCCAAAACACTACAGGCTAAAATGCAAAACTCAGCAATCAGGCTTAAACACTGTAAAATAAGTAACAGGGGAGTTACTCAAACTTGAATAGAAATGTAAGGCAGTGTTGTAGCATGAGGGAGAGAAAGGGGGACAGTGAAGATGAAAGTGAGCTTGAAGAGGAAGAGGGGTAGCAAGAGAAGGTGGTAAATACTGTTACTGTATGGTACATCTGGAGCAGAGCATGAACAAAAAAGATGAGGACTAAATTTTTCACATGCAAATGACATTGGTTGACTGCCTTGAAAACAATAGGTTGAGACATCCCTTAAAATGGAAAGAGATGATGCTTACTAGCTTTTTTTTACTGTGTTTTTTTACATGGTTTACTACATACATGTTTTTTTTGTAGAAATGGTTGTGTTTCAATTTTCAATATGCAACCATACACAATCAAACACTATCTGTGAATGTATTTATGTCATTTGTCAATATTTCTGAAAAAATTAAACCCAGATTGTGTCATTGGGAAAGTCAGAATGTTACAAAAGTGTTTAGGATTGATTGCCATTGTGTGTAACTCACTCAAACACAAATAGATCACATGAATCATGTGTGTACAATTTGGCAACAAAATAGCATTTTTATAAATAAGTGTATAGTTTTGAAAGAAGAATAACATTTTGCAATAGATCTGGGGTGTTCTGTTCATTTGGTGTATGGTTGTCCTAACTGTGTGTTTTGACAAAAAGGGCCTAGTTTTTTTAATTGAGCTTAAGCAATCGTAAAAAACTGTAAATAAACATGAGCCAGGCGCAATGTGCACTTTTCCCATCATCAAAATACCAAACTGTCTTGGGACTGCCCCCAAAGCAACTTGCATGACAGACTTCAGACAATGAGCATATGATCATGAAAATAAAGACCTAATTGTTTATCCAATCAGCGATTTGTGTAATTTACAATCTCTCTGCAACCCACTGTCATAAACAAAAAGTTTGACAGCGAAAGTTCAACTACAAACAATTTTTATCATTAGACATTTTGCATATTTTTCTGTTCACACCTTATATCACAATAATCTATTTTTCATCTTATACCAATGAGAAACAGTTGAAACAGGGCCTGAACATGGAAAAATGTCTCACTCAAAATAACAGTATAATTGTCATAATTTGCACAATGTTATATTAGGGTATTATATGTCTATGTAGAATGCTGACGAACATCCTTTTGACTTTGAAAGGGCCGCTCGAATGTTAAGAGGTCAAATATTTTTGTATAATGACCAATGAAAGGTATAATGACTGCTGTCAATGGCAACAGCTTCTGTGCTTCTTTCAGATCACTCTGCAAGTTTCCTCAATGAACTATTTTTTAGCAGCAGAGGCCATGACGTGGCAACAAAATATGTTAAATATGACATTGTTAGAAGTTACAAGTAACTGTATAATAAGTGGGATAATGTTCAGCGAGGCGGTGATTCTTGTGGAATAAGCCCCTTCAGAGTGATTCAAGACCGCTTTGCGTTGGGGTCCTGCATCACTGTCGGGGCTTACAGAGTTCCACAAGAATGAGCGCCTGGCAGAACATTATCCCTTATTTGTGCTGCAGCTAAAATAGGTCAGTTGGCAATTACACACAGTACTATTAGAATTTGGTACTTTTACAACTTCTGAGAAAATTCTGACACACTTTTGATTCAAGATGAAGTTCAGAGGAGATTGCTTCAAATATAATTTTTCCAGTAAACACAAAACATCTAAGATGAATACCTGGGAGACTGGATGTGTTTTAGCAACATAATGACCTCTGAGGTCCATGGACTTGGGTAAAGTAAGTCTCCCATGGAAGATGTGAGAGATGCCCTTTAGCTAGGGTGGACAGACACCTACTCTAATGCAAAAGGTCATTCTCTCTTTCCTATGTCTTCTTCCTCTCTGTCTTTCCTTTTCTCACTCTGTCTCTCTGCAATACTTCAATTAAATGTCGACAGAAGGAATTACATGTATGTGTTATGTACAGTGTTCTGTGTGTGTTTTCTTGAAAATAAAATGGTGACAGACACAATTTGAACTTGTGTGTGGGGTTTCACGCATATGCGATTTTTCCCCGGTAAGCACTGCTTCATATGCCGCCTCTGCTGTAATGGTGCTTACTGGTACTGCCCCGTACCAGCAACATTAATGGCGAAGTTAATGCCCTTTGTGGCTTCATGACTCCTACACACCTCAGTATGTCATGAAAAAATACTCCTCGTTAGAGGCTCTCTCTCCAGTGAAAAATAGCTACTGCTTCATGCAGACACATGACCAGCAGGAGGAAATCGGTAATACATGCCCTTAAAAGCCTAAATTGGCTTTTAACACAGATATCTTCCACTGTGGAATTACCTATTCTCATAACTCATCTGTTTTCTTGGTCTCCAGCTCAGCAATAAGGTGCTTTCCAGAGCCAAGTCTGGAACATGTCTTTAAATCTCTGTTATGGCTTATTTGAAGAATCACACCACATTCCGTGTTTCAATTAGGTGGAGGTTCACGCTCACCTTGTGGTGAAAGCGTTTATAGATTATTTATACTCCACGCCCCAGTATTTACTCTCAAACACCTTTCTCCAGTCACTGCTCAGGAGTATGTGTGTGTGTGTGTGTGTGTGTGTGTGTGTGTGTGTGTGTGTGTGTGTGTGTGTGTGTGTGTGTGTGTGTGCGCGCGTGTGTGTGTGGGTGTATTTTTTTTGTCTGTTTTTTTTGTGGTAAAGCTAAACACGTTACCATGGTCACAAAGCTGCTCAAAAAACATTTGCCTTCATATGCAAGTTTAGCATCCCAGTACATCCAGGTACTCTGCTCTTTTATGGCACCATCATGAATTTGCATCCTAATTCCAAGAGCTGTGGGTGGTTTCTTTGCTGAGCCAGGCGTCAAGCTGCGAGGTCGCCAGGGTACTTGTCAGTCTAACGATGCAGTAATCATTATGGGCATTTAAATAACTCTTATGTTTTACAGAGGCGGTTAAACATTCAAGGCCTTTGACTGTCAAGGAATGCCTATTACAAATGAGTCTCTTAATAATTATGGGGGAAAAAATGAGACGAGATGAGAGAATGCTGGAATGTTTTAACCAGGCCATGTGTAGGCCAGTTGGCTCAGACGGGACGTCACCACTCATCTTGGAGTCTGCGTAGGCTGTCAGGGTTGCCAATCAGTCATACCTCATCAGCCAATTGCCATTCCGTGGCAGTATCACCAAAAAAGGTTAATAAAAAGAGTCCTCTGCTTCTAAATCTCAAAATGAACAGCTCCTTGTAAATCATCTGATACGCTTTGTATAAATTATGCAGAAGACTTGTCGTGCCTGAAGGGCAGGTTTATAGAAAACTGCAATTAAGACACTGTTAGATGGGAATGTAGTGTTGGCTGCGTATGCAGGGGCTGTAAATCTAATCTAAATGCCGATGCAAATGTTCTATCAGTGTAAAGACAACTTAAACAAAAGAACATCATTGTCTTCACCACAAGAACCCACAAGAGAGAGAGCACATCTCAGAGACAAAGACAGAGAGAGAGAGAATGAGAAAGACAGAGAGACAGAGAGAGAATGAGAAAGAGCAATAGATAGAGAGAGAGAGAAAGAGAGAGAGAGAGCGATAGATAGAGAGAGAGAGAGAGAGAGAGAGAGAGTCTAATTTCAGATTGCCTACAGGCAAAAGCTGTGTAGAGATGGCAGTGACTCTCTAAAAATGCAATAAACGGGAGCACCAGAATTTTTTCTTCCATAAAACAGGGGCTGTCCTGGATTGCTAATGTACTCTTATGAGTTCCAGAGTTGACCAAAGAAGTCTCAGGCCTTTAATAAAGCCTAAATTAACGTATTAAACTTCACTTAAACTTTCTCACATTGACCGAATTATAAACTAGACAGAAGCAGTCATAAATGCTGTGAATTTCACATAATGCCCATAATGCACATAATGAAATGCAAAATGAATGAAAACTTGTGCACCATACTAATAACAGCTGTTGCTCTTAGTACTGTAGAATACACAACTGAATCTTAAGGAATGTATTATGCTGTTTGTTCTGTAGAGACAGCGTGGATGTTAATCTAGTTCTCACATTTGAATAAAATGGGGTTTTAAATGTAACTTTTTTCTTCAAGTTCCTTCTCAATGTTATGATAAACACAAATATATTAGATTTGCACAGATGATTATGTTTTTAACAAATAAGGTAATCATTTATCTACACTCAGCTCATCTCAACTCTTGATTTCAGTACAGTCGTCAGCCAATCAAATAATAGCTTGGCAAAGAGCCCCGCCCACTGTCACTTAAAAGTGTCAATATACCTGTGGGAGGCTGGGTGAGGCGTCTGTCTGGAAATTTCCAGACTTGTTTTCCAGTTGCCTTGTTTAAGTCTGTGTGTGAATTATTGAAGCGCACTGGAGCAGCTCCTGTCTACCTGCAGTGTGTGTGTGTGTGTGTGTGTGTGTACATGGATTTGTGTGTGTGTGTGCGCATTTTTGTGTGTGTGTGTGCATTTGTGTGTATGTGTGTGTGTGTGTGGGGGGGGGGGTACATTGAGGTCCTCTCAGTGCAGCTGTGGCAGGTTGTGAAGAGTCTTCGTGGACCACTGCATAGCAGAGGGGAAAAAATCAACAAAACAACAACAAAACAACGACGGCAACTAAAAATAAACAATAAGGCGCTGTGTGCGAGGAAGACAATCAAGAGCAGGAGTAGAAGTGTAACAAGCCTCAGGAGTCCCCTGCTTGCTGGTAATAGCCATATGTCATGGCCAATGGGGAAGACTTGCTATTGTCTGTGATAGCCATTGTTTGATGCACCAGGTGGCTGTGCGTGGTACAAGGGGCAGATTGATTGTAGCGCCATTACAAGCGCATTAAACACTCCCCACATTCAGCTGGTCTCATTCTTCATGGGAGTAAAGAAGGTTGTTGAAGTGATTTTAATGCAAGGGGGAGTCATCCCAGGAGAGAGTTTGCCAGAGCTCTTTACCTCTCTGACTCCACTCCTTGCTCATGCGCTCTCTCAGTCTTTCATTACGAGACATGGGGTTGGAGTCATTACTGAAGCTCAGTGTGCTATAACCAACTTTTCCTTTTCTTCCGAGCTCCCTCCATTCTCTTTCTGTAGCCCTGGAAATGATAGATGAGTGGCTCTCTGAAACCCTGCTGCAGACTTTGCCTCAGTGAAAGTGCTTGTCAACTGAGAGCTAAATTACAAAAAGGCTAAAAATGAGTGAACATAAAACAGTACAAACAAACAAACAAATAATAAAAAAAAAAACACACACACACACACACACACACACACACACACACACACACACAGAGACACACACACACACACACACACACATACACACACACACGTACACACACACACACACACACCACACACACACAGTACAAACCTGACACTAGACGCTGCTCCATTACTATGCTCTCTTGACTCTCTTTACCTCTCTCAATACCTCGTTTGATTTCCCAAATTTGGTCTCCCAGTTAATTATGGTTTACCTGGGGGTGCTACCAGGAAGGATCAAATGCAATGTTTGACACTGCCTTCACTGTATACTCCCAACTCAGGGAGCCTGTCAGCAGGAATACAACAGGGTGCAGTTACTAGTGCTGCGTGTGTATAAGGCTTGTTGTTTCTTTTTTTACAGCAGCAGCAGCAGCAACTCAATTCAGTCAAATACACTTTTGGACATTATTTTCACAACTCATTATGGTCCAGGGAAAATAGTGAACAGTCAATAAGAGGCTATGTTCCAAATATCAACCAAATATTTCACAGTCACCCCAAAAGCCTGACAACCAACCGTGTCTACTGTGAGGCAGCAATACAAACTCTGCTAAACATATCTGGACTATCATGGCAATTCAAAATCTAAATCAATGGATCTATATCGGACTACCTGATTGCTGATCGCTGATTCCCTCATTCTCCACCTGACACTGACATGAGGTAAATGTTTTGATGCAAAATAATTGCTGTGCAGCACCCAGGTAGGTGCCACACCTTAGTGGTGGTTAGTGAGGTCTCCCTTTATTATGCATCACTTTGACTGTCTTGAAAAGGACTACTTTGGAACATTATTTTACTGTCCCTTTTTTAGTGTATCTACATGTAACAACATGTAATATTATATCCTAACGCTGTACATTCCTGTACGCTGTACAACACTGATCCTAACCCTATGGTACAGTGAAAGTACATAAATGTTACATATTGCTGCATACTTTGTTACACTATACATAATTTATGTAATAGGGTCAGTATAATAAAGTGTAACCAACTATTTAAATGCACGTCCACTAAGGAAGTTGTGTTTTTAGGTGCTGTTTGCTTACGTGTGTCTGTCTTTCAGCATGTTTTTTTTTACAGAAACTACCAGTCTGGTTTTCATTCAGTTAGGTGAGGAGGTGTAGAATAGGCTAAGCAAAATAACATGCAATTTTGAAGTACAAAGAATTTTTCATTTTGTTACACATTAGGGCATCTGGCCTTGGAAGAGTTCTGTGCTTTCAGTGCTGTCTCTAGCTTTGGCACAACACCCTTTCCGTATAGACTCAGATTAAAGCAGTAGGAAATAAACATGTTTTATTATTTTGTCACTGGCAAGAACAAGTAGTTTAGCTGAACTGAGCTCCCACGTTAAGGCTAAGGCCAAGAGTATAGCAAAACAGCCACAATTACATCTTAAAGTTTGGCAGCTGGACCACAGAACAGGTCAATTAAGTGAGTGAATAAAGCCTGCAACACCGGTAAATGGGTCCCAAATATTTGATATTTATAAAAGAAAATCTGGGAGCAAATTACTTGGGGCATGGACTTTAAAAAGGTAAAAGCCAAACCATGGCTACCCCTTCTTGCCTCCACCTTTAGTGGTCTCAGAGACACTGTGGCTGGCCACAATCATCTATTTGGCCTGGGAGATGCCGTGCGTCAGCTTAAGGGAAACAAGGCTCCCAAGGAGCAGGTGGAGGCTGCCGTCAGACAGCTGTTGGCACGCAAGGCCATCTGTGAGCGGCCAAGCGGACAGGCCCACAGGGTTGGCACGGACTCACCAAATAGTTTCGTCACCAGTCAGACCTGGTAGTGCCGGATGGTAATTTTCTGGAAAATGCAGCCTCTGGGGACAGTATTGTTTTAAAAACTGACAACATGACATCGAAATCTAAATAAATACATATTTTGCTGTTCTACAAACATGGCTTAATCAAAATGGATTGACATCTGTGTGGGCCCTGTTGTCATGCCTGTAACAATTCCTGAATGTTTATTGTTCAGTGCTCAGTATTTGTGTGACATGTACACTGATAATCCATTATATTCAAAGATAAATCAGGTCCGTATCTTTTAGAACAATTGGTTGGTGCATTTGCTAGTTACGGTTAATCCATAGTAAGCTACACACTATAATCCTCCCCCCGCTGAATACTACTTGCTGCATGTAGGCTTAGAATGATTGTGAGCGATATTCATCTCATCACAATCACAACTAAAGCAAATGCATAGTCTTTACAGCTTAGCCTGAATGTTTATTGTCATAGAGGGACAGCGGTGCTCCTGTTCTGCCTCACTTGTGTTGGTTGCCGGTGAAATGCAGAATTGAGTTTAAAATTGTTCTATTTGCTTTTAAAGCCCTCAGTGGATTAGATGCACAATGCATTATTGATCTGCCAATTCCATATTCTGGCCGTCGGGTCACCTCAGGTCATCCTCACAACCCCCCTCCCAACTCAACGCCTGAAAACCAAAGGTGACAGGACTGTTTCTGTTACTGCCTCAGTGCTGTGGGATTTTCTCTCTCTCTCTCTCTCTCTCTCTCTCTCTCTCTCTCTCTCTCTCTCTCTCTCTCTCACACTCACACACACACACACACACACTCACAGTATATCCTATCCAAACACTGACCATTCTGAATCAAATTAAATGAGTCACTTTTCTTTTTTTCCTCTTTTCTATCCTTTTTAAGGGTTAGACTGCATTGCTGTTTATTTCACATTTCACTACTGTGAGTTTAATTGGATCATTTAATTCATTAAATGCCT
Organism: Coilia nasus; assembly: GCA_027475355.1. Lineage (NCBI taxonomy): Eukaryota > Metazoa > Chordata > Actinopteri > Clupeiformes > Engraulidae > Coilia > Coilia nasus. The sequence goes on along the minus strand of CM050205.1, from coordinate 29,614,607 downwards.
TGTTTGATTTTCATTTTAGATATTTTCGAATGTCTTTTCATTTTATGTATGTCTTTTCACTCATTTAACCTCTGTTTCAGTTTAGTTGTCATGTCGTTGTTTCCAGGGTATTTCTTTGTTTTTTTCTGTGCTTATTTGTGTGGTTGTGTATTTTCTCTTTGTCCTGCTTTGAACTCAAACTCATTATTCATTTTATTCCTGTACACTTTCATTAATAATTGCCTCCATTTGATTCAACTGGAAAGCACATTGGGTAAATTACTGTTGTTTTTTAGCAAGCAATCGAACAAAAGTGATGTTAGTGAATTGGGTCCTTCGGTCTGTTGAAGTTAGATTGCTTTTTATTCTCATGGTAAACTGAGGCATATTGGGCTCTGAAGCAGACCTTAATGACTGGAATATAATGTCTGTCTCTGTAATTTTGATTGTATTTACTACTTCTGTTCGTACCTGCACAATGAGAGAAGGAGAGGAAAAATGTGAGGAATAAAGAAAAAACTCCAAACAAGGTACCAAACAACCAGAACAAACAAGTTGCTGAGCATGACATCCCTCTCCTACCCACCAATCTGCTGTACCTAATGTTGCTCTGTGGGCATGCTGTGTGTGCATGAGTGTGTGTGTGTGTGTGTGTGTGTGTGTGTGTGTGTGTGTGTGTGTGTGTGTGTGTGTGTGTGTGCGTGTGTGTGTCTGTGTGTGCATGTGTGTGTGTGTGTGTGTGTGTTTGGGGGATGGGGTCATGCTGACCAGAAATAATGACAGCACTGTGATTCATCAGCCTAAATTTCCCATCATTCTCATCATGAAACTTTAATAGGCACTTCCTTGTTGGCCCTGACTCCTGGGTGATTCTGGCCGTGGTGTGCTGACTTTTGTAAAAAAAAATGAGCACATACTATGAAATGACTCATAGGTCACAGAGATGAGAAATGCTTTTCTTCCTCCTCCTTAGTTACTCAGCTGACCCCTTTATCTATTAAAACACACACACACACACACACACACACACACACACACACACACACACACACACACACACACACACACACACACACACACACACACACACAAACAAAGAAGCACACCATGCGCATACACACAGAATGCATGCTTACATACACACACACCAAACAAACAGACACACGCGCACACACACACACACACACACACACACACACACACACAATTAATGATATCGCTGTCTCTTCTATTAGTCTGTGCCCTAGTTTTTTTTATATAGAACATCACCTTTGTGGCACCAGACTGTACCGGAAACAAAAAAAACATGTTTTTTCTTTTCTCTTTTTTTTCTAGCTAATCCTTTCCTTTGGAGAGCTCGTTTTAGCAGAGGCATGTGATAATGCTGCTGACGAAAGGGTAGGGTAGGTCCCAGCAGGCAAACATGGTTGTAGAAACACAGGCTGTTTATCTTAAACTGATGCCCCTGGAGTCTCTGAATCTGTCCGTCTTCAGTCAAGTCAAGAATTCACTTCAGCCTCACTTGTACAGCCCTCTGCATACGACAAGGAGAGACTTGGTGTGCCTAAGAGAAAAAGAAAAAATGCCTATATATTAAATACATCAATACAATAAAAAATGGAATGAAATACAAATAAAGTTTTATTTTTTTAACCAAAAAATGGGGGGTCAGTTATGATAGGATGGGATCTAGTTTTCTAATGATGCTTGTGATTTAGTTAGTTTAAACAGGTGAAGCAGGTGATTTGGCTATTCTCCACCTTCAACTATGCCACATAATGTGCTTTCCACCACACAACTGTAATGGAATTTTTAAATTTGGTTCCAACAAAATGGTTTGTTTATTTAATACTTTGCTTACAGGTGTTGTTGCTATTAGAATTCATGCTGAAACATTCTGTGGTTGAGAGATAAGGTGGTCAGCATGGCACAGGTATTCCTGCTTCCCTTTGCTGGGTCGATACCTTTCCCGTATGAATTTTGTAAAACACAAGCCATGTAATGTATGTCCTTGAGCAATTCTGCTACCTATACCCAAACAGCCCTTACCAGTACACAGCAGCTTTCCACTGAAAAGTGAGTAGTGTAATCATTAGCCAGCAATGTGTGTGTGTGTGTGTGTGTGTGTGTGTGTGTGTGTGTGTGTGTGTGTGTGTGTGTGTGTGTTTGTGTGTGTGTGTGTGTGTGTGTGTGTGTGTGTGTGTGTGTGTGTGTGTGTGTGTGTGTGTGTGTGTGTGTGTGTGTGTGTTTGTTTGTGTACTTGTGTTAGTACATGCTCATGGTCGTTCATTGAAGTTCTAACTTAGAAAATAAAGTTTTTACTTTTTGTAGGGTGTATTTGGGTTTAACTCAGACATTTTTCACTACAGCAATCCTTCACATTAAGTAAGAAGACTCTTTATATCTCCAGTCTTTTTATGTAAACAAAAAAATGCATAGCTTACATGGAAAGATGTGAAGCTAAATGTTTTTAGAAAACTTTTAAGAAAGTTACTGTAATTGACCTAAAGATGTTAAGATGTTGGGAAAATTGATGCCTTTAGCCTCTTTATTAGTTATCAAATAGCTGCAAAAATAATTCAGAAAGCTATGGCCTCCTAATAACTCCTCTATATAGGGGTATCTAAACATACCCACCTTAGAGTTACAGATCCTGTGCTTGTGCTTCAAAAAATCTTGCAATCTGGATGTGGTTCTTCATCTTATATCGTGCCTAATATGGACACCTGCAGGACTGAATCATAAGGTACGCACTGGTAGGACCTGCACACATAGATTTCGCATGTTCTTATGTTTCCTGCGACTGTTTGGCCTGATGTGTCTCCATTGCACCATAATATGCTCACTCCTTTAAAGTAAAATAGCTTAACTTGATGGTAATGAACTCTTACTGGTGTAACCCACTGTATGATATCCACATCACTTATTAAAAGTCCAGAATATGGATGGATTATAGAATTCCCGTGATAAGCTAGCAATTCTGTAATATTGTACCTGACATATAGTAATTCCTTAAATTAGATGTTTACAGGCAGGAACACTTTGCATTTGAACTTGGCAAACTGAAATTAACAGTGGTAACTCTCAGAGACAGTTATAGCATTTATGAGCACATAATGCCACGTTATTATGCAATTTCTAATATACGGCAGAAAATTTTTAGTGCAGGATTTTTAATGCTAACATAACTGCACTTGACTAAATTTGAGCGAGTAGCTACAATGCTTCACCCGCACACTAACGTGATGCACAACTTGGTAGGTTAGGTCAAAGGCCATATCAAATTGATTATTAGGTTACATTGCATAAGAGAGCAAGGAAATAAGAAAAAAGAAAAAAAATATCCTATATATAGGCTCCTTCAAAGGAGTAATATTTTCTTCTCAGTGTTCTAAAGTGGTGGGTACAACATAACCGAAGGCTAGCTGTTCTCTTCGATTGGAGGGAATGGCATGTAGCAAAGGGGAAAAGATCCATTTTGGCCCCGGCAAACAATCGTGTTGTTTTGATTATGCACAGCCCTAAAGCACACACACACACTCATGGGGCTCTTCACCCAGACAAATGTATATTTTTTAAGCAGTCTCCCTACTGGCATTAACGTTTTAGTAACATTATAGACAAAGATCAATATAAATAGAAGTGTAGTCTTTTGTCGCATTGCCAAATGATACGCGCAGTGTGTATGGCCGTAGGCCTGCAGACACCACTGGCGCCCAGAGCAATGAATGACTAATGGTTCCGGATAACGGATGACTTTGAATAATTTGCTTGGTTACTTGGCTTTGCATTTTTTCTCCACAACAAGGGTAGCAGCCTAATTTTTTACTGGCATTGTTGTAGCTGCTGGACATGAAAAACATGTCTGTTAAAACCATGCTGAGCAGCTGAGCAGCTGCACCTGATGGCTCACCGCCATGACAGATCTCTCTGAGGTGTGGGATGAGGGCCTTTACAGTTAGTCAGAGATAAATGCCTATCTTACCATTTGACCTTCAGTATGATGTATGATCAGTCATCCACTGGAAATTAAAATTGAACAGAAAGGTCTCTGTTTTAACTTTGTTCCTATGGACTACTGCCATGTAAGTAACTGAAACCTCTGCTCATGAGGAAGGTGTCTGTAACCAAAGCAAGACAGTTTCTTAAAAAGCAAATGCACATGCAAAATGATGGCATGAACACAGTGTTATGATAAAACAATGTATGCCTAAAAGCATGATACAGTGACATAGATGTGCTTCTTTCCCTATCCCCTATAGTGCTTGTGAAAATTCATTTTTAGCATCACACGTGTGTATTTGCAAGTCTGGCACCTTGTTCAGATCTTGAGTCAGTCTTCTATACCTTTATGTTTTTTTCATGGCCTCTACACAGGCCTTCGACTTTTACAATACCTGGGGAAAGTACACAAAAATGACACCATCATTTGCAATCAGACTCGATCATTGCAGGGGCTGAGTAAGGTTGAGGCTAATCAGGAGCCACCATTATTTCAGTTCCTCCATTTGTGGCATTTGATTGCCTCTTTCTTTTACTCTGACGTCCTTACAGGATTTTCTTATTTTTTCTTATTTATTTTCGCTCTGTCTGTTCCTTTTTCTTGATCTGTCTGGCATAATTCTATAGACTCAGAAAATGAAGAATCTTGCTTACTAAACTCTTTCCATTTTTTCTCTATGCGTTTCTGTGTATGTGTGTGTGTTTCTGTGTATGTGTTTGTGTGGGTATTTGTGTGTTTGTGTGTGTGTTTCTGTGTGTGTGTTTGTGTTTGTGTGTGTTTCTGTGTGTGTGCGTGTGTGTATGTGTGTGTGCATGAGGGTGTGTGTGTACCTGCATTCATACTTATTGGCTCAGATGTTGATTAATGAATGAGAAACCTTCCTTAAACAGCTGTTGCAAATCAGAGCAGTTGTCTCCCTTTAGCAGGACTTGCACACATGTAAGCAGTCTCCTTTCTGTCACTCCCTGGGAACACTATCAACCTGACTGCACCTCAATGAACTTCCCTTGTTCTAGCGCTTCTGGATTGTATAGGACTGTTGACCTGTGTTCACGCAAGAGCCCGCATGAACAGGGCATTGCATAGTTGTAGCACCTCTGGACTACAAAGACTGTTGACCTGTGTTCACACAAGAGCCCGCGTCAATAGGGCAATGCGTCGCTCTAGCGCCTCAGGTTTACAAGGACTGTTTACTCGTGTTCACGTAAGAGGCCACATCAACGGGGCATTGCGTTGTTGTGACATTGCACTATTACACTACGCAAGAGCCCGCATAAACGGGGCATTGCGTCGTTGTGACATTGCATTATTGCGTCACACAAGAGCCCGCATTAACGGTATATTGCGTCATTACGTCATTTCGCTATTGTGTTCGTCCACTCCGGCACCACTGGACTGCAAGACATATTGTCTTGTGGTGTTCTTGCCAAACTGTAAAGCACTTTGAGCTGCATCTTGTATGTATGAATTGTGCTATACAAGTAAAGGTTATTATTATTATTATTATTATTATTATTATTATTATTATTATATTATTACTCATCACAAACAGATTTTTCTGTAACAGACCAAGAAGAAACACTGTTATGTACCTCTACAACATCTGTTAAGTACCAGTTTCAGCCACCATTTTACTGCATCCCTGCATTCTTAAGCCAGTATAACATAACATAGAAATATCGCATCAATTTTGGGATCAAAATTCAAAGTTGAGTCAGAATTCCAAATATGGCTAGGTTACCACAGTTTTTCTAGTAAATGAAAGCCTGCGAAAGTTCTGCCAGGAAGACGACAATGGCTGGGACGGGCGCTGTCTCTGACCAATCAGCGGCCGCCACCTGCTTTATAATGACCTGTCTAATTTACCTTTTTTGCTGCTTCAGGTGCCGACGTTTTGACGCATCCTCCTCCCTCCCCACCACCACCAGGTTGGTCCCTGTCCATCCTCCTGGGGGGAAAATTCTGGGTTCTGCTAAACGGCAATGGCTGGTTCTGCCAGATCCCAATGATGCAAGACCCAGGCTGATGACCGGACCTACGCCAAAGAATATCTACTTTCCAATTAATGTTCAGTTGTTTATTCTGACCATATTAAAATGCTTTAATTGGAATTCTTATTCTCTGAGTCTTTCTGGCCGAACTGCAACTCTTTATGTAGTCAGTCAAAGTTTAGCCCTCTTGGTATGCTACAAATAATTGTATTATTATACAAAACTTAAATTTTTAAACCTTTTTGATGTTTATAATACCACACCAGGACCAAAATTTCTGATGGTCAAAGGGAAAAATGAAATGAAAGATCTTTATATTAAGTTCATCAACTCAATTAGAGTAGTGTCTGTCCATCATGTTTGACTTCATTAGCGTGACATGCCACTCTCCCTTTTGCTGGGCATTTAGTTGAACAAACAGGCCCGTGTGCCCATAGGGGTTGAGTGAGGAGCTGTGAGGCTGAACTGGTAGGCTGCTGGTGCCGTTAGTGCAGAGCAGCCCACCAACCGCTGGGAAGATCACCTCAGTTGGCCGCTGATTAATATCTGAAGCCCCCGCCGGGAGGCCGCATGGGGGCTCGACGTGTTTGTCATGTCCGTCCACCTGCAGAAAGGTCTTTATTAGGCGCCTAGGGCACAAACACACACTCTTGCCTCTTCCTCCTGTCTCAGTGGGGCTCTTCAGCTTTCCTGTCGGTGCAGTTGACTTTCATGTCCCCGAAAAGCCACTTTTTCCAGTACCCATACATCAAAAGAATTTGGAATGAAAAAGTAAAAGAAGTGAAAAAAAATAGAACCAATTGGAATGGAAAAACAGAGAATATCTCCAACAGCGAATTGCTTCATCTCATGGTCAACAGGAAGATGAGGCTGACAGTCTGCTGTTTCTTGCTAACCAGCACTCCAGTGTGAAAAACAACACCCTTCTATCCTGTTACTCCCATGACGTAATTTACATTGACCAACAAATCAATTATCACTCTTGTGTGCCTGGTTCCTGGAAACCACAGGTGATAAGCAGCTTTGACAGACCATGAATCAGCTTCACACTGAGGCAGTGCTGAGGTGCTGTCGGCTTTTAACTAATGATGCCACAAATTAGTTTGTTAGTTGCCTGTGCATCAGTGCGCACAAGTGCTAATTTCTGCTTTAATGAATGCACTCCTGCTGTCATGCAATCATTCTCATTGTGTCACATATGTAACAGCTGAGGTACATAAAAGTAAGAATTTGTTACAGACAGACAGACAGACAGACAGGCAGGCAGGCAGACAGACAGACAGACAGACAGACAGACAGACAGACAGACAGACAGACAGACAGACAGACAGACAGACAGACAGACAGACAGACAGACAGACAGATCGATCACTGTATTAAGCCTTAAAGTGAAAATACCACAGTTGCAAAGTTTGACCCATCCATATCCATGTTCCATAAACTCTAAAGCGTAATGTAGGTAACCTAAACCAGATGTTGAAATGTAAATAGAGGTATAATAGTTCCCCATTGTGACAGCAGATGTTACACTGTTGAAATACCAAGACCTTCTGCCTTTTGTGTAGATGCTTAGTCCAGAGGTTGTGGGGAGGCCCCTGCTTTATGGTATTGTCCTATTTACAGAAATTTGCATGACTATGTACCATTTGTCAACTCGAACGTCTGTTTGTGCTGTTGGTGTGCAGTAGCACCCAGAAAGTGATTTGAGTATTTTTTTTTTTTTTTCTCTCAGTGTACCCAATGTTTTCTTAATTTAGGAAGGCAATGAGAAAAGCCATGCAGAACAGCTGCAAATGCTATCGCATCACCACTCACAAAAGCCCACGTAATGAATAAACACAAATAAATAAACAGCGGCATTTTCTGAATGCCCCAGCAGCAGCAGTGGCTTGGTTTGTGTTTCAGCTGCAGTGGCCACCAGCTTGGAAAATAAATTCATGTTTTGTTTTTAAAGTCTTGCTGTGGCACTCAGAGGGTCAGAGGGTAAGCGTCTCTTTCTGAGATGTGAATCCTTTGTAGGGTGTGTGTGTGTGTGTGTGTGTGTGTGTGTGTGTGTGTGTGTGTGTGTGTGTGTGTGTGTGTGTGTGTGTGTGATTGTGCATTAGTGTAGGTTCTGGTGTGTGTATGTGTAAGATGCCTGCAAACATGAATATGTGTATTGTATGTTCAAGAATCATGTATAAATGTGTATGCACTCTATTCTTCCTTAGGGTCTTTGTGTGTATGTGTGTGTCTGAGTGTGTGTGTGTGTGTGTGTGTGTGTGATCTGTATTAGCATTCTGGCCTGTGTGCATGTGTGTGTGTATGAATGTGTCTCTGTGTGTGTGCGCGCTCACACATATGTACATGTAACATGCATTAGTGGATGGATACACATGCCAGCATATATATGTGAATTTGTGAATATCAATACAACATGCATGTATAAGAGTAAGCATGTGTGTTTGTGCATGGTGTGAGCCTGTTAGGAGGTGCTTGGTGCTCTGGGAGGAACATGGCACAAAGCCCTTCCTTCCTGTTCGCCAGGTTAGCAGGACATTTCACAGGTAGTCCTGGATGTCAAAATAACATCTGCACTTGGCTTATGTGCCCCAGGGGAGCCCAGGCATGGAGCTGTTTGCTGCTTCACAGATGGCAGGCAGCAAGGCGTGCAACAGCTTGTTTTCTCAATCTTACTCTCACATTTGTCACATAATGAAGCTTATTAAAAAATGTAGCAGCACTTTCTGACAAAAACAAGGCAGCATCACAATTGGCATCGCAATAATCAGTTGAGAACAAAACTTTTTTCGGGGATCTTTTATTGTCTGCCTTTCTGACTTTGAGGGTAAGTATCGTCAACTTTTATCTATTCAAAACATCTGGCAGGCATAGCAACGACTGCGTGATGACTCCTCAGGTTGGTAATGTCACACATTTGCAGCTATCGCAAGGACTCAGTGCTCTTGGAAATGCTATTTCTGAACAGACATTTGCAAATATAGATGACGCTAATCATTCCTCTGAAAACTAAGCATAAGGACATCCAAAGATATGGCACTACTAATATCCTACAATGGTGATTATTCCTCTGAAAACAGCAGAAGGATATCTGAAGATATGGCACCATTAATGTCGTACATGCAGCCCATAAACTAGTACGGTTCATCCTACATGTGGTAACATAAAATAAAAAAATCCATTTAGCTTCAAACGTGCATGCTAAATGAATAAGATTTATGAACATGGTCATTCGATTATGTCATCAAGTCTTTTTGTCCATGAGGAATAGTGGTGACTTCACTGGGCAGCCATGGTGCTGATGAGGTATCAGAAATGCTCATATTAACCTGCTGTGCTCTGCTGTAAACAGGCACACATGACGGATTGGCTGTGGTGAAACTGGGTTATATTTGACAGTGTGGGTGTGTGCGGCGTGGATGTTCAAAGCTCCTTGGAGCTCACTGCGAGCTCTCTAATATTTAAATAATTCATCTTCTGTCTTAGCATTCTGGCCTGTCTTCTTGGCTCTCAGCAGGGAGGCACACACACATGATAGCAGACACACACACACGCCCACGCACACACACGCATTAATGCATGCACACACACAACCACACGCACACACATGCACACACACACATGCAGTCACAAACACACAAGAGGAAGAATGCAATCCCTGACAAATGTGCACAAATGAATTATGAATTCATATACAATAGCACCGATGTACAAGCATGGACACAATTGAACGCATGCATAAACACACACACAAACACACACACACATATGCAGACACACACGCAGACACACACACACTAACACACACACACACACACACACACATACTAAGACCCTAATGAAAAATAGAACATCCACATGAACATACACACAAATACACACCCACAAACACAGACCCATGCATGTGCGCTCACACACACACAGACAGAAAGAGAGAGAGAGAGATAAAGAGAGACAGAGTGAGACATATACATTCCCCACCCCAGTCCATCACAGTTTCCCATGTACATTCAGACTTAGTGCAGGAGAGCTGTCATGCTTTGAAGCTCTGAATTCTGCTCCGTCTGACCGTGTGCAGGCACAAGCGATCCTTTGCCATGGTTTGTAGTATTACTGATAACCTGTAATCCCTCTTTGTTGGCAGACACATCCTGTCAGACACACCTTCATCACAGGTCAAGGAGACAGACAGCTATGCCACAATACAACACACAACCAAAGGCCCTAAAAGTATTTCTTGCTGGTCTTCATAGTCCTTACACTGGCTTTGTGTAACATTATGTGTTGCATGGTATGAAGTCACTGCTTTGCTATATGCATTTAAGTAAATTAATAAAATACCGCAGTCAAAAGCTATATGAATGCTTTGATTGATCCACTTGGGAACACTTTCTATGAAGCTTGTATTTACAAGACTTATTACTGGAACACATTCAGGAAGACTTATTACGTAATGCATTCATAAAGTATGTAAAATATTCAGAACTATTTATACATACTCTCATACATACTCATACTGACTGTACTCCTAAGGCAGTGATCCTGTCATAAGCCCTTTTCCAAGTTCAAGTGACACAGTGCATTCTTGGTTATAAAGCTTTACCCACCTTGCAAGTGCAGTCATGAGTATGTATAAATAGTCATGAATACTAATTTTATCCATAAATAAGCTTTATTAGGGCATTGCAACCCCTTATAAATGTGTTTATAAGGTTTTATGAATACAAGCTTCATAGAAAATGTTACCAAACACGGGATTCCATTTATTCTCTTGTATTCCTCTGCCCTTTTTCTTACTCTATTATATGCATTTGTCTTTGTCAATCTGACCTTAAACATGCTGTTTGTTTACAAACACATACAGATTACTAGATAGATAGATAGATAGATAGACAGACAGACAGACAGACAGACAGACAGACAGACAGACAGACAGACAGACAGACAGACAGACAGACAGACAGACAGACAGACAGTTAGAAGTCAGACAGACACACACATGTACATACATATAGTACAGAGAGAGAAAGCAAGCAGGAGCACAGAGCTCCATTGTCAGCTGGACACCACCCTTCTGATGTGGCAGTTGTCCCATCCCTTGTCCCAAAATAGGGCAGGACATCAGGCTTGCTATTTGCCCAGCCGCCAGCTTAGTGATGTGGGCATGGGCTCAGGACCCTCTGGGTGATGGGGCTCATAGATAAGGCCTTATCGTGTGCCCACATCTGCAAGCCTTTGGCCTCACTTGCCTTGATCATCTGTTTACGATGAGAAGCTTAGATAGAACGCCACAAGCCACAGATTATGATGCTGTGGAGCATGAGACAAAAAGAGGAACAAGAAACAGCCTGAATGCCTTCATTCGTCAGACAAAACATCACATCATTTATAGTGCTGAAACGTTCAATGCAGTTGCCTCAGTGGATACAACTTTTGATCGATGATGTCAGTGTTGTTTTCATTTTTCTCTGTGTTTTTGTTCTGCTGTTTGTGACACACTGCTATTGAAACCACCCGCCATACAAGTGCAAATCGTACGCATAATGGGAGAGTCGAGTGATCGGCATAAGTCTGCATACAGGGCTTTTACATGCAAGCTCCATCAATTGCATGTTTGCATCGGCGAAGGCTCCATTATGTGGACCTCCTGGTGGTAAATCACAGCCGGTGCCGGTGCTTACAGCCACCTCTCTTTTCTCCCCTCAGGTGGGCAAAGGGGGACAAGGGTGTTTGTGGCGGTAGGAAGCGGGTGGCAGGAAAGTCACACCTGACAACTAATTTACACCCTGTTATTGGCACTGTAAGGGAAGAAAAATAACAACTTCACCCTGAGTACTTTCAGAGATGAGGTGAAAAGGAGCGAGAAGGGGGGGAGACAGAGAAAGAAAGGGAAACAGACAGAGAGTGAGAGAATGAAAAGGAAACAGACAGAGAGACAGAACGAGAGCGAGAGAGAGACACACACACAGACAGAGAGAGAGAGAGTGAGAGAGAGAGAGATTTAGGCTGGTGGAGCATGTTGAAGAGAGATGAAACACTGAGGACCTAATTACCACTGTAAATGCAATAACACAGTTGATACAAACTCTGTCCCAGCTCCATGCCCTTTGTGCAAGGGCACTGGTAAATCAAATGTCTTTGAGAGAAATAGCTAAATACAGATAGACCACACAGAAGCAAGGTTTAGTGCTTGGCCACCGGTATTGGAATTGGCTTGAGCCTGATTTCTTATTGCTTTGCTTGGCTGAGCCAATACAGACTTGTGGGCTCACAGTGAAATTGTATACAACTTACACTAACACAACAAAGTAAGTCAATGTCTTTCCTTTACACACTACTGTTCTGCCTTCCTTCTGCTGGATGTGTTCTGTCACTAGACCTCTTTGGTAGCTGGTTTTAGTGCTTGCTCTGTAGAGAAACATACTGTATGCCCTCTGCTTAAAGTTTCTTCTGATTATGTGGGTTTCTATTTGTGTATTTATTTTCATATTATTTCAGTATTGCGGCCCACACTCACAGAAAGTGGGTGTGCATTGTGTGTGACAATGCTGGAATGACGGTGCATTGCTACGGGGACAGTCACTCAGTTCTCATTCTTTTCATATCATTGTGGGAGAAATACTGGCAGTGGTTTGGCTGATGCTTCTTGAACAGGGGAGAGTACTCTAATGCATGTATTCTCTCAGTTTTCATATTCTTTCCCTTCTCCCCTCTCTCTGCCTCTCTCACCCTTTTCTCTCTGTATCCCTCCTTCATGCCTGCTGTTACCTCCCTCTTTTTCAGCGCTTTTAAAAAATGGATTATCCTATTTAAGTTGGATACCCTCAGAAAAAAAACAGGGTTGATTGCAGAATGAATAAAACTAATTTCCCCAAGCCACACAGCAGAGTGCAAGACCCTACAGCAGCCCAGACTAAACTATAGAGCACTTCAAGAAGACTGAAATGGATTATTTCAAAATTCTCTGTCTTTTTTTTACATCCCCTAATTTTCCTTCACATCCACTCTTCATCTCTCTTTCTGTCTGTCTGTCTCTCTCTCTCTCTCTCTCTCTCTCTCTTTCTCTCTCTCCTATATAGAAAGGGGAGATAATATCCAATTCTGTTCAATCCCTGCTGCATTCCTTCTCAGCATTCCCTCCCATCGGCAGGTATAGAGGAGGTCCATACATATTAAAACCCCTCTTGTCACACATTAAGCAACCCAGGGGAGCAATAATCTGCCAGGGATGCTGCTCAAACAAATGACACAGATGGAGAGAGATATATAACCCTACAGCACACAAGGCCCTGAAATGGAGATGGAGGACTGTGACTGTGACTGTGTGTTCATTCGCTTTCATTTCTCTTGTCTTGTGGCGGAAGGCGAGAGATGGGGTGATGATGGTTCTGGGGAGGGTGGGGGGTACATCAGGGGTGGGCTTGTCAGTTTCATTGAATATCACCAGTCTATATGCTAATGGAAGACCTGGCCACGGCTCTTGTTGGAAGGAAGCAGTTTTCCAGTGGAGGACACTGATGTCTGACAGCACAGAGGTGTACCAGGGTGCTCAGGCCAGATTGCTCTTGTCTGCTGGAGCAGCAGAGGATCAGGTGGGCACAAGGTAACCAGCCCAGGGTCAATTACTGGAGAGTGATCAGTCCTTTATCTGTCCAGTGCAATATCCGGGGGCTCTGCATTGCGTGCAGCACTTGACTTGTCAGCCATGTGTCTCAAGGCAGCCAAATGCTTCTGTGGCTTTTGACTGTGGACATTTGTCCACATCATTAAAATAAACATTTTAGCTACAAAATTAAAATGAAGTGAGGTTTCGCTTGTTTTCTCAGGGACAGGTCAGCAAAATGGAGACTGTCCCACAAAATAATGTCTAGTCACCCTACTTTACTGATAGAGCTAATTGCTAACAACATAAAAATCATGGATTTGATATGCAAGTCACAAATATCGCATATCACACATAGTAATGGACATCAGTAAAATCAATGACTACACTGTAGTCACCTGGGACAAAAGCTTATTCTTAATTAATAAATGTCATTGTGATAGATGAATGATGATACTAAATTATTCCAACTCTCACTCAGATACCTGTAAATATCAATGAGTTGCTGTGGTGACATAAAAAAACATCTTAAAATGCAATGTGCTGTATAAGTAAGTACTACTTACCTAATGTAAGTGCATACAGTATCATTTACAAGGAATTGGTGTAGTTGTGTAAATACAGCATTGTATTTCATCATGGCGCTCAGAAACATCACTCTGACTCGGGGGTGCTGGGGTGCAGCTGGCTACGGCACCTGTACTATAACCAGACGGGTATGCATGGAGACCCTGAATCTGACCTGTGGTCATTATCAGATCCCACCCCATGTCTTTTTCCCACTCGCTACTGATTGTGTCTTCAATGTCCTGTCTCAATAAAGAGAAAAATGGCTGAAAATACAGCTTGTGGCACATTACTTCGTTATGGGGGAGAATTAGTCAACATGCCATAGAATGTAATGGAAAGCAGGACATCTGGTCAGTGTAGAGCACTCTGGTGCCATTCTTACCAATGCAGGAAAATCAGCATTCCAGGAGCTGCACTTGTGCTCTTGTGCTGAATGCCGCTGCTTTTCGGATGAGCGTACAATTGAACAAAAGGAGCTCCCAGTGATAATATTTTCTTTTCTATCTTCGTTTGCTATGCCGTATAGCTATATTAACCTTACCACAGTTTAATCCTTGCTATGGAAAGATGTGGTCACAGATTCTTTTAGGGGAAATATAGACTCTTAAACTTCACATCGATCTGATAGTAGTATGGGTGGTAAACGTGGGTACTGTTTGCTTTCACATATGCATAGTTCTAAACTAACCAAAATAGTCCGCGAAGACCATCGCCACCGGAACCAGACTAAAACATGCCACTTTCGATAATAATAATGCACTAAACTCTACTGTTCCGTCCAATTTGGCTTGGTTGCTTTCACACCTGAGGAAAAGTAGGGCAGATAAAGCGGTCCGAGAAAGGAAAAAACACTCAGGGTCATGGCAGAGCATGACAAGGATGGGCTTTGATAGGCGTCTGAGAGCAGAGAAGGTGGAGACCAGGGAAGGAAAACAACGGGGGTGTTGGTGTGGGGGGTGGGAGGAGGGGACAGGGGTGATGTAATGAAGTGAAATGATCTGGCAGCCTGATGCAACCGATTCCCAAACGCGACGTCCTTTCATGTTCCCGGGATGGGCTTGGGACAAGCTGCAGGATGTGACCTCCCGTGATGTCCACTCAGATCCTGAGTCTTCTAACTAGTCCAGGGGTCCCTTCCCAAACTCAGGGTTGTGCTACAGTTTTTTTTTAATTGTATAAGCTCAGTTAAAAAAAAACTGAGCCCATTTTGTCAAATCCCTACACACAGTTAATGCAACCATACACCAGTGGCATGCAGTGAGGTCTGTGCAAGGGTAGGCAGTGTGCATGACAATATATATATGCTATATATATATATATATATATATGCCTTCTTACAGTAAGAATGTATTTCCCTGTTGTAGGCAACTAGTAGCAGAAATGAAGGGGGGGGGGGGGGGCAGGTGTTACCTTAGTGTCCTGGATATTACTGGTACAGTATTTTATCAGGCTAGTGTCCATGTAAGTATGAGGACCACCTGATTTACTGGTTATAATAGGCCAATTTCAAAAGTTACATGGAAAGATTCATTTGTTATTGGGATAGGGTATAAGAAAGTATGTTGTCTTTTTAAAGGTTGTAGGATAAAACCGTCCATTACTCAATAACTCAGTTTATGACTTAGTTATTTAGAACTCTAAATGAATCGGTACAGTGACACTGACTGCCCTTCATATGGACACCTCACTTCACTGTCACCTAACTGCTGTTTATGTTTGTGTTTGTGTGAGTGTGTGCGTGTGTGTCACAGACCAATATTTCAATTTGGTTGTTGGTGTCATGGAAATATATCTAAAACATGTACTGTATCCATTGACTTCACTGCATGGCAGTTTCATCAGATTCAGAATTTCTGCTAACCGGGTTTGTTTATATCATGCATCTCTTTCTCTTACGTTAAAAAGGAAAGATGACCCCGAGTAAACCTCACCTTGGAAATTCATTTAAAGCCTTCTGAAACTAAGACAGAACTAAGAGTACAAAAGAGAGCAATGGGAAAAAAAAGATGGCCATTATGGGTCGAGCGGTCTCAAATTCGATGACCTTGGGCACAACTTACCTTCAGTTTCTGGTCTACTCACGTCTGAGGCACATTTAACTTTGTAATTGATTTAGATTTTCATATTCTCATTTTCATGGCCTGTGGATGAGTCTAATACAAATGTGGCGTGGAAATAAGATCATAAATATGAAAGATTCTCCCCGCCTTTATACCCCTTCAGGAAAGTGATGGTGAATACCATCTCTCTTTCTCTCTCTCTCTCTCTCTCTCTCTCTCTCTCTCTCTCTCTCTCTCTCTCTTTCTCTCTCTGCCCTCTTTCTCCTTATCCTCCACTGATTGGAGACTCAGGTTGATTGCCGCCCAACATATCAGTCAGAGATGAAAAAAAAAAGTCCCCACCTTTCTTTCTCTCAGCCTGAACACCCACGGTCTGTTGGGTGCCAATCAACATTATAACTTTTCATGGTGGGGGGGTGGAAGGGTATAAGGGGCGTGTGTCTATGGACTTCTCCCAGTAGGTTGGGAGGAGTCGGATAGGCAAAGCTGGTGTTTGCCATGCGAGTCATGTCCTGCTGCCTTCGCGGCTGGCCCAGGGGATAATGAATACGGGAATGCCGTTACAGGAGGGCGGGTGGAGGGACGACAGAGCCATAAGTGGCCCGGCGATTGATTGTTGCGGCAAATCTGAAATGACTTTGCTTGCACTTATCTGCAGAATAAAATAATGCTTCTCATTACAAAGGATAATCTTCCCGCCGACTATTCTTTACGCAACCTTCCAGCCACCCCCCCCCCCCGCCCCCCCATAAATGTGCATGCATGCCCACACATGTGCATGCTCACATGTACACACACACAGACACACAGAGGGGTTGGTCACCAAGCATTGCTCAGAAAAAAGAATGGATGCAAAAGAGGAGGAAAAAATGAGAGTGACTGAGATGGCATTATAACCAGGGGAGGAGTTATGAGTGGGGTGCGCAGGGCCACCGGCCCTTGGCCATCCCCTTACTGAACTTATACAAAATAACACTACCAGTATCTCTTCATTTCTATTTCCCTGAAACCTAGAATATATACCAAACACAATTTCACTTGACTTTATATATCACTCATTTTTGGTATACATTTGTATAATGGTGGATGTATAGTGTAAACATTCAAAAAACCTGTACAATTACTAAAATAAACTTAACATATAATAAATAGTAATGACGCAGTGCATTATGGGTAGGATCTAAAGGCTGCCTAAAGGGCTCACTAGGGGCTGCAAATAAACCTCTGAGGCAACTGTGGAATGATTCACCTCAAACATGTTATATATTGATTTGTTGATGTGTGTTGTTATTTAAGGGATTTGGAGGTGCGACAGTCACTCTTTTAAATTAAATTAAATAAGAAATGATAGCAATGACATCCGTCTGATGACCTACAACAAGGGTATGAAGGTGCATGGCATGCCTGGTGGTCAAAATGTATGCCTTAAAGTAGGCTATTGATTCTGTGTTGTCTAAGTTGCATAAAAATCTAGGCTACTGTACATGACATGACCTTTGAATGGGCTGTACACCAATGCATGGATGCATTACAAAAATGAGAAAGACAGTGTGCACCTTGTTAACCTATACCCTAATCTGACCTGGCTAATTCACTATACCCTGTAATTTTTGCAACAGAAATGGATGTGATGGGAATGCAGCTGGAGGTGGAATTTTTGTTCTTGGTAAAATCTGACAGTCTCCACATTGGTAGCAACATTGTTTTCTGGGCATTGTCTATTCAAACAAATCTCGCCCTGTCTGAAAAGGCGTAGAAAACACAATTTAGCCACCAAAACTGTATATTTTTGTCCAGGGAGGAACAATCAAATTCTCTCATTCAGGTTTTTTGTATTCTTGCACCCACACTTTAAAGCTCGTGTCAGGGCCAACACATATGCCTATGTGCGCGTGCGGAGCGCTGGTGGGGCCTGATTGGTGTTTTGCCCCAGGGATTTGTGTGCAGTGTGCAGTTCCACCACTGATTACAGCTCTTTTATCTCTTATATCTTTATTTTATAACAGAACTTTGCCTAGCCAATCAGCAAACAGAGGAAGTGTTGGTGAATGATGAAGCAATGACATTGACTTTGTGTGCTGCATTTGAATTGTAGTGCGTAGGCAGGCTAATTGCATATGCCACGATTGGGTAACTGCAGGGAACTTGTTTTAAACTTAAGCAGAGTCCACACCACTAGAAAGAAATCATTTCTCAATACAGCACTGCCAGACCCTCTGTACAAAATGAAATGAAGTCCCTCGTACCTCGGTGGTTTACCAGGCTGGGGGCAACCTGCTAGCCTGCTGGATGGAAATTTAGTCACAGTTCTCAACTCACTTCCCCACGTCAAGTGCAGCCAGTTGACTTCAAAGGAAAACCATGTCCTCTCCTGTCATCCGGTTTGATATGGCATGCTTCCCCAAAATCATTAGGAGCAGCTGGACTTACAGCCGATACTCAGGTGTGCACCCTGCACATGACTGAGTTAGGGGTCTCTGGTGGTCTGTCTAATTGAATGATATTTGTGTGTGTATGTATAAAAAAAACAGTGTTTTTGATTATTACGTGCTGACCTTACATGTGTGTAAGCTTGTTTGAGTGCCCATGTCACGTGTGTAGTGATATTTGTATTTTCTGAGTGTGTGTCTATGTGTATTTATGTAAGGGTATTTTTACTTGTGTATATTTACTGTACTTGTGTATATATGTAAGAAGTATGTAAATGTTTGTTTATGTGACTCTGTGGGCATATGTGTTGTTTTTTATTTTTATTTTATTAGGATGTGCTCCCATATCCAACATTGAATGTCAGTGCCCCATTCACAGTATAACCATGTCTGCTGTACTTTCTTGTGTGTATTCATGCATATAGACATTTGTTTGCATCATTCTAGGTTTTCTTTTACCCCTGTGTTGTTTTCTTGTCTGTATAGGCTGGATCTTTGGTCATAGCTGCTTTTTGCCACACTGTTTCAGCTCTCGCCAAGCACCAGGGCAACGTGACTGAGGGGGCAGTTAGAGTTGGTGAGCGGGCAAATACTTCTATGGTAACACTTTATTGTATGGTATCGGTGTTACTGTAGGAGAAAATTTTGATTCTGAGCATGTTGAGGTGATGGTTTATTAGTTAGATTTCCAAAATGTCTAATCATTATATGGGGACCCAAGAGAGGGGGTAGAAGTTACACCACAGGTCATATAACACAGTGGTCCCCAACCTTTCTTGCCCCACGGACCGGTTTAATGTCAGACAATATTTTCAGGGACCGGCCTTTAAGGTGTGGTGGATAAATATAACAAAATAATATGATATGACCTGCATGATAACTGTGGTATTTTCTAAACATAATAATAAACACGAATTATGACATGAGCAACGCCCTCTCTGCCCGCAACACTCTCTGGTCGCTATGGTAACGTTTAAACATGCCTTCAAAATAAGATGCACCGCAAATCACGTGACCGAAAAGAGCGCCTTGGCCTGCGTCAAGAGTGACATAGACGGATGTAACAGAGAATCGGGCAATTTTTCAAAATAAAACATCTTTCAGATTCCGAAATAAATAAAACGGACGTAATGTAAGTTATTTATCCTTTCTGTGCGGCCCTGTACCAAATGACCCACGGCCCGGTACCGGTCCGCGGCCCGGGGGTTGGGGACCGCTGATATAACAAACACCAGAGGAAAAGGGGTTCAGTGGGAACGGACATAAAATAATATTCCCAAGAGCCACTGCTCCATCACACTTCACATCCACAGAGCCCTTATCACTGATTAGGTGTCATTTGCCACCACTGTTGGTTTAAATAAATAAATAAAAATAATAACATCTAAGGATGGTGCTGTCATCAGATCTAGTTTAGGCTTGGTAATGTCACAGCTGCTCCTGTTTTATGTTGTTTTGCTTTACAATGCTGCCTCCAGATACTTCCTTCTCCTAAGCTGCTTTTGGACAAAGCAAACAGACAACATAATGCAAATGGTGAAAGCTGAACTATTTAGCAAGCAAACTAGCCCACATGTTGACAGATTTAACTCTATAAAAAAAAAAAAAAAGATCACATTGTGTACATTGTGCTGTAAGGCTTCAATCTATCAAGTAAATCTCAACAACTCACAATTAAAAGTACTGTGTGTAGTGTTCTGAGATAACAGCACTGTGTGCTGCAGTTTATGCTGTGAGGAATAAGGCAGCATCAAAAATCAGGATTTAAACATGTAATTGGGGAAAACCTCAGAAAAATAGCATTTCTTTACTACTGTCATCTCTCTGGCACTTTGGCACTACTGTACCTGTGCCAATATTTTTAGCTATTTTTCCACAGTGGATGCAAAAGTTAAATAGGTAGGGCAGAATATACACCTGCCCCTTTCTGCCCTGCCACTGCGTTGGGCCTGTTTCAGCATGAGTTCCAGAAGGAGCAGCGGTTCTGTCGAGACCCAGAGCAGCAGGCTCCTGTCTGACGTGCAGTATATGCTAATGCTGCGCTGACCCGTTAACGGTGAGGCAGTGCGGTTCTGACCCACACATAGTTTCCCTCCGCGCTCGTAGGCACACCTGCGGCTTAATGAAGAGACACGGGCCACCTCCACAACACCCTCTGACCGCAATTACAGAAACCCCTCGCTCTCATTCCCCAACACCACCTCTCCCTCCTCCTCCTCCTTCCTTGCTTCTCACACCATCATTAGACTTCCTGTCCTTTTCTAGTCTCTCACTCTCTCTCTTTCTCTCACTCTGTCTCTCATTCACTCCCTTTCTACATCTTTCTCTTGGCTATGTGCCTCTCGTTAGGCTTTTCTTAGCTTTTGTCTTGCTCTCCACTTGTCTTGTTCCCTTGCAGACATTCTTACACACTAATGGAAAATCACACACACACACACACACACACCCTCTCTCTCTCTCTCTGTCTTTCACACACACACACAGGCGTACAAGTGCACACACCAAGACAGATGCAGTCACAGACATGTTCTTGTATTTCCTTGTTGCCTACAGTAATTAGGAGATGTAAATAGATTTAACAGATGTAAACAGATGCTGTCATTGTGACCTGTAAATATTTCAAAACAGAAACAATCTCCTTGCAGGAGGACTGAATTTGTTTTCTTTGCTGGAACCTGACAAATTCATATTTATCTTCACATATTTCATAGACATCTTTATATTTGTATACGGTACTATATGTAGTAAGCTACTGTACATTTCACACCCATGTCACACCACGTCTTACGCACTGTCTAAAAAAGTGATGTAACAGTGTCATGTCACTAGGTCTTATTAATACTCTGCCATGACAGTTTCAACCTGGTCTGCATCACTGGTCCGCATGAGTAGTTTACAGAGCCACAAATGCGTACACTTGGGTACATTTTGCCGCAGTGCAACCAAACTGGACAGCTCAGCTGCATGTTACATAAGATGCTTTGGAATCTTACTTTCTGACACTTGTTATAATGGTTCCCAGCAGTAGAATGATGGATGGTTAAGTCATTGGACATCAATGTATCATGGCCCGGTCAAGAATGCTGTTTTATCATTGGTTGGCAGAGTATGCATTAATCTGCTTTGCGTCAGGAAGTTATTTGCCTACGGCAGTATTGATTAATTCCGTGGAATGCACGCCTTGGCGGCTATTATACTGACGTATGGCCTGATCAAATAAAATGCTACATTCTGATTGGCTGACGGGGTATGCATTAATGTTGTCGGACCGTTTAACTATGGAAAGTAGTTCTAACATTCTGGCATTAAGTTTAAGCACCATTCCATATCAATGCCCCATAGAATGTTAACTATACCAACCAATTTAACAGTTGCTTTTCTGCTCTACTTTTTAATGACAGTTTGCATTACACAACAGGCAATGATTCCTATTTTTAAAGAAATTATAGAATAATTAAAATGTTTCGACATAAAGTTTTAAATGTTAACTAAATTAATGAGTGTGGTAACCGCGCCATAAGTGGGATAACACCCTTCAAGGTGTGTGACAGAATTAATCAACTTGGCGGAGCATCGCTTTGTGTCGGGAAGTTATTCGCCTCCACCAGCGTTGATTAATTTCAATGGGATGCACGCTTTAGCGGCTTTTATCCCTTACATGTAACACACTAACCACCTACATGTATTCTCTCCCTGCACTTACCATATAATCTCCTATGTTACTTGAGCTTGATTTTGTCCTCCACCCTTTCCTTTGGATAAAAGTGACTGCAAAATGTAATGTAATGTAATCTTTGACATGTTTATGGTTTCATTAAACAAATCCTATGATTGGCTTAGGGGGTCTGGTGAAACACCACTTTCTTTCACTTATTTTTTTAACATATAGATGCATCAGTCATTTATATATATATATATATATATATATATATATATATATATATATATATATATATATATATATATATATTACTGTGAGCATGCCTATGAATTCGGACTGATGTTTTTTCTTTCTCTCAGTCTTACCACACTCTGGCTTTGTCTCATCTCATACATTTTATTAATGACTCTCGCTCTTTGTCAACGGGGAAATGTTTTGCTATTAACAAGTGATTCATCTGATGGTTCCTCACAGATATGAGATCTGCAAATTACATATTAGGTCCCGCTTTTACTGCGTCTTCATGTGCACGGGGGGAGGGATTAGCGACAAGTAACAGGCAAACACCTTGCAGAAATAAAGTGTCGCATTTCTAGGCAATTTTTTTGTCTCTCCCACTGTGTTTTATTTACAGGGAAAATGGAAGTGGATTAAAGAAGGGGTGAGAGAAACAAATCTCATCCTTCCAGGAAAAGATTTGTGGAAGGAAGGGAGCGCTATGCATTTTGGCGAGAACAAAGGCAGCAAGTGCGAAGCCATTACTGCTTCATGTACACCATGATTTTCAGAGATTTAGGATTACTTTCAAACATACTCAGATGCACCTGCTGATAAATCCTGATGCACCCAGGAATTAGGCATATTTTTGCCTCTAAGCTTTGTTTACAAGCACTGACATTCCATTGCTGTTTCTGAGGAGGAATATATTAAATTAGATTTAGAAAGTACTTAATTTATTATTAAGCAACAAAAATCATTGGGGTCTGTACTCACAAACTTTGCTTTGGAAAGGAACTGCATTGAAAAGCTTTCACAACTGTTTACGCTTGGACCTAAAATGCCCTACTTAAGATGAATTAGCTTAGTCTGCCAAACAGCTCTGTCATCATCTTGGCCTGTGAATAGACGAGAACCAATTCACCATTGGAAACATGCTTTTCAGTAGCGCATAGCATCAGTGTCAGAGACATAGTGTTAGCAGAACAAAAAGTGTCTGGGAACTTTTCCCTTTTGCTAAACACTTCCAAAGGCATTGTGATCTGTCTCCGGATTCTTGCCGTCTTACATAATCTCATCTTTCATGATTGGTAGCTACATCTCTGACTCATTGCATTATGCTCTTTCTGGAGTAACTTTCTTTTGTGTTTCTCTGCAGGGCTCGGCAGGGCTTTGCAGCTTCAGCATTTCTGGGCATTCTGTTGCAAGTGTTCTTCTGAATTGCCATTTTTAATTCATTTCAAGAGCACTGTATATCCCCGTTTTCATTACACGTTCACTTCCTTGCAGCATTATATATTCCGTCTGATTAAGCGATGCTCTTTTGAGAAATTGATAGATTTTATACAGCGTGCCTGGGGAAAGGACATGCCCTTGGGTGGATGTTTTTGTTGATATTGTGTGTGTGTGTGTGTGTGTGTGTGTGTGTGTGTGTGTGTGTGTGTGTGTGTGTGTGTGTGTGTGTGTGTGTGTGTGTGTGTTTGTCTGACTAAATAGGAGGAGAACATATAGAGAGGAAGCATATGATATAGATATCATGTAAATATCTTAGTACATTACACATTTACATATCACACAGTTTCAATTAAAGGCAGTGTTATGTTATACATCTTACTGTGTTACAATACATTAAGGTGTACTTCCATCATGTTTTCATTCATTTTGCGGTGGTCTCTAGTATTAATGAATGCCCTGTAAGCCGGTTTTGGTGAAAAAAAATGCTTTAGTGCTTCTGTTTCAGGCTGGTCTAGTTTGGTGGAAGAGATGGAGCAGGGAGAATGACAGGTTCTTGGCTATGCTAGTCACAGGCTACAATCGATCAATTTGAAGCCCATTCGGTCATAGTGAACCAAATAGAAGATCTAAACGTTCTACACCAACACACATACTTACCTATACTTCACTAAGTGAATGTGTACTGCAAGAAAACTTGTGGCATAGCTTTTTCTAATTTACAAACCTACGTCACTTTGTTGGCCTTTTTCTTATTCACTCGTTTTTTCCGCCTACTTTCTTTCACTGACTAATGGAGGCAATTAGGTTAGAAGAACATTTTCACGTGCAGCATGCATATGCAACTCAGGGTGACTTGTCG